>JAJLRJ010000011.1:25591291-25598791 GCA_024195265.1 Dendrophyllia cribrosa | reverse complement strand
TTCACTAAATTTCGTTTTTCATTAAAGTTTCTTAGCTGGTTTAAATAATCAGATGTAAAGTATTCATCTTAAAAAACTTTATAAAATTCTAATTTCTTTGAATGTTCAAGGCTGTGTCGCCAAAAGGATATATATTTCTCTTTCATATTAGTTGTATATCGTCTAATTCTATTATTATCTAAGGATTCAGGATCTGAATTGGATAGATGATATTGTTCTATCAAGTTCATAAAATTGGAATAAAATCCGGAGTTATTAATAAAATGTAAATTATTTGACATGAGGAAAGATTGTTTGACTATAGAGTCATTATCTTTGTTGTTTAGATAAACAAAATATTTCATAATTTTATTATTAATTGGGATTATTAACGGTAATCTTCCAAGTTCGGCTCTGCAAGCTACGTTAGAGGCCTTATTGTTTACTTCTAAGTAATGTTTACAAAATTTGAGATGAATTTTTTCTATCGGGGAACTATCCCATGTTTTAAAGTTCTGCTTAGTGTACATCCCCCATATCTCACTGTTGTAGCTTAAGATCGGAAATATCGTTGTGTCAAAAATCTGGGATGCGGTATTGGGATTAAGTCTATTGAGAAATGTACGTTTTCGTATACTAGAAAAGGCGTGCAGGGCTTTTTTTTTTAAGTATTCGACTGCAAGAGTAAAATTTCCCGTTGGAGTTAAACGTGTACCTAAATTAATAGGTGTATTCTTGAACAATTTCAATTGGCTCGGTGCCTATGTTGAAGTTGATGTCAACGGATTTCCTTGGGCGTTTTTGGAATATCATTATTTTTGTTTTCTTGGTATTGACTTGTAGCATCCATGTTTTACAATATGAAGAGAGAGTGTTTAAACAGTTTTGTAATCCTGTTTTGGATCTTGATAGGATGATCAAATCATCTGCATACAATAGTGAATTTATTTTTGTTCCATTTGGAAGAACAAATGGATCAGACAGCGTGTTTTCGAATGAATACGAAGGATGGGCAAATTGTTTATATAGAGGTTAAATAAAAGAGGACTTAAAATACATCCTTGACGTACACCTCTTGAGTATGAGAAAGATCGAGTTTTGTTTTCTCCGATTCTTATGGAACATGTAGAATTGCAATAAAGGCTTTTGATCAGATTGTAGAAATGTCCTCCTATGTTGATTTTGAGCAGCTTGTAAAACAATCCCTCGTGCCAAACAGAGTCGAAAGCTTTACGAAAATCTACGAAACAAGCATAGACTTTTTCCTTATGGTAGTGGACATATTTATCTATTAGGGTCCTTAGAGTGAAAACATGGTCTGCAGTACGATTTTCAGGTAGAAAGCCAATTTGGGAATTGTGTAATATCTTGTTTTCTTTACAATAAGTATAGTCTTTGATTTAAAATGGAACAAAACAGTTTCCCAAGGCAACTAGATACACATATGCCTCTATAGTTTGTTGGATCACTCTTGTCACCCGATTTGTAGATTGGGGTTATAAGGCCTTGACACCAAATATCTGGCATTTTTCCAGATCGTAAAATGAGGTTAAAAAGTTTGATGTAAATAGGCATAAGCGAGTCAAGGCTCGCTTTGATCATTTCATTTCTTATTTTGTCAACAAATGGCGATTTCTTATTCTTCAATTTCTTCACCGCTTGACGTATTTCTTGCTCAGTTACCTCTTGATCTAAATAGTTAAGCTGTTCTTTTTCTTTTTCTAATGATAGTAGCTCATCATAGACTCCTTGATGATTTATGGAAGTTTTCGGGTCATTGGAATGTAAGGATTGAAAATGATTGAGCCATGTTTCTTCCGAGATTGGGGCAGAACAATAGCTTTATGTTCTCTTGGGCAGAAACATTTTCGTCGATAGTATCGTTCATCGATTTTAGACAACTCCAAAATGACGCTTTGTCGGAATTTAATACTAGCTCGTCGAGTTGCAGAGTTTTTTCTTCCTGAAATATTTTCCTTTTTGAGTCAAGGGGCTTTTTATAATCATTCAGAGTTTTGTGAAATTTTTCCCGTAGCTCAGAGTTAAGGGGATCGCGATGTTTTTGATTTGATAGTTTTCGTAATTCGTGTCTTTTCAGTCGGCATTCACGGTCCAACCATTTTTTGTTAGATGTTATCCTAATACGTTTTCGAGATCTTTTGGTTTTAATCTTGAGACAGATTTTTGATGTCGCAGTTAGAATGTTTACAACATCGACTAACGAGACATTTACATTTTCAGTGTTTTGTTCCATAAATTCTCTGATTAGAATTTGGATTGGTTCCGTACGTAATGCGTTTCTGAGTTTTAAGTAAGAGTCATTTTCCCAGCAAAACTGGCGTGGCAGACTTATTAATCTATTGGTGGAGGTTGAAGTTTGGGTTTCGCTTGCTGGTAAGCTGGTGTTAAGATTCAACCATGCTACAATGGCACTGTGGTCCGACAAGTAGGACGGCTGTTTAACAACAAAATTGGCAACGTTTAGAAATGTGCACTGATCGCATATTATGTAATCAATAACGCTTGTCCCGTTTTTTCCATGAAAAGTGGGTCTGCCTAGGGTATCTCCATTGACTCTGCCATTAACTATTCTTAGATCAAGGTTTTTGCAAACTTCTAATAGTTTTTTCCCATGACTATTTAATACATTATCAAAACTATTTCTTCGAGCTGGTTGAAAAGCTGATTCCGACTGATCATTAGTAATTATGCTGTTTCCCTCTTGTGAGACAGTATCGGAGTATTTTCCGGTTCTTGAATTAAAGTCCCCCATAAGAATTACTGATCCTGTTGTAAAAAAGTGTACTATGTCTTGCTCCAGCTGATCAAAAATTTCGAGATCGAAATATTTTGAGTTACACGGAGGTATATACACCCCGCAAACATAAATATCCTTCTCCAAATTTAAGAAACTTTTCTCGATTTTGAACCATAAAAAATTTTGAGTTGTTTTCGTGATTGAAATATTTTTATGGAGTTTGTTTTTGTAAAATAAAGCTATTCCTCCAGAGTTCCGACCACCTTTTCTCGACTGGTTAGGAGTGGAACATTGAACAAAAGATTTATATCCGGCTATTTCCAAATCAGAGCAATTGCCAATTTCGGTTAGTACGATAAAATCAGAATTATCAACAACGCTCAAAAAATCAATACTTTGTAACTTGTTTCCAAGGTATTTGGAAGATAGTCCGTTGATATTCCAAGCGCAAAAGGACAGGTTGCTTGAAATATCGGGGTGGTCTTTGGTACCAATGATAGATTGCTAAATTACTTAGTAGATTTACTCATTATACTGGTATAAAATTTATCCTACTAAATTAAGTAACTAATGTTCAAATCAGGTTGCTTGGTTAATTATAGAAATGATTTTACAAATCGTAGGAAGGATATGATTTCCTGAGGTATTGGTGTCTCTTCACGGGCACTTTCCATTTTTTCAGCATGTGCAAGCGTTCGATGCGGTGCGTTGGGATACGCATATGATGCACTTTGTGGTGGGGTGAGGGGGTATCTGTTGCTTTAGCGGTTTCGCAGCATGTGGGAGCATTTGATGCGGTGCAGTTTGGTGTGGTGCTGGGGGTATCCGTTGCTGTAGTTGTGGCGTGGCAAGTGGTACGGGCGGAGGTTGCGTTTGAAGGTGGTAAGGCCAGGGTAGTGTGTTCTTGACAGCATTGCTGTATGTGGCATGCCGCAACACTGTATTGGGACCTTGGGAAGATGTCGGTTGATTTGGTGATGCTCTTTGGATTGGCGGGGCATTTAAAGATGTTGTCGTTCTTGGTCGGATACGGCCGTGAATGGCGTCTTTCAGATTTTTGGCGAAAAGCGCTATGTGTCGTTTTAGAATGTGCTTGTTATCGTGGAGAATATTGAGTTGATTCGCGAACAGGTTGTCGTGTTTAATGAACTGTACGTTGGGTAGTCTTGAGCAGCTATTAATTAATTGATCATTTATTGTGTTGATTATTGGTGTTGGGATGTCGTTGCGGGGAAGAAGTGTTGAGAATAACATCTTGCTTGATGGGAATTTTGTGGAAGCCTCAGTAATCAATATTAAAATGTTAGAGATAAGTTCTTCAGGGGAATTAGTTCTCTCAAGGTCGTTTGTTCCCGTGTGCAGTATGATCAATTGAGGAGGAGTGCGAACGTCATTTTGTAAGTAGGATCTTGCGTGTTGAATCAGTGGTGCTCTGATGTACTTGACTTCGTGTTTCGATAAAAACATTTGTCTTGTGTCCAAAAACTTTCCATTGGAATCACATAGGAAGATCACTTCATTAGAACGAGTGTTGTTGTTGTTAGCAGAGGACGTAGTAGGGTGTTGGGGATTAGCTGTCTTTGGCTTGTCTTGTTTGCCATTTTCAAGAGGTTTTGTGGGGGGTTCTTGGAGGGGAGAGAAAGAGTTAGATGTTGGTATATTCACAACGAGCAATTCGTCTTCTTTCCATTGGGCGCATGCCGGTGTAGAAGTCGGATTTTCACATTCTTTATTCGTTGCGCAAATTATGCCGTCGTCCTCTACGCTGGGGGAAGTCTGGCTCGACGTATCAGTCATAATGGCTTTTTCCGGTAGGTGTACGTTCAATTTCTCCCAAAGGGCGATAACCTGATCTTTAAGAAACGCGTAGTAGTATAGTAGTAGTAGTATAGTAGTATAGTAGTGGTAGTATAGTAGTAGTAGTAGTAGTATAGTAGTATAGTAGTAGTAGTATAGTAGTAGTAGTATAGTAGTAGTAGTAGTAGTAGTAGTAGTATTAGTAGTAGTAGTAGTAGTAGTAGTAGTATAGTAGTATAGTAGTAGTAGTATAGTAGTAGTAGTAGTAGTAGTATAGTAGTATAGTAGTAGTAGTAGTAGTAGTAGCAGTAGTAGTATAGTAGTAGTAGTAGTAGTAGTATAGTAGTAGTAGTAGCAGTAGTAGTAGTAGTAGTATAGTAGTAGTAGTAGTAGTAGTAGTAGTAGTATAGTAGTAGTAGTAGTAGTAGTAGTAGTAGTATAGTAGTAGTAGTAGTAGTAGTAGCAGTAGTAGTAGTAGTAGTAGTATAGTAGTAGTAGTAGTAGTAGTAGTAGTATAGTAGTAGTAGTAGTAGTAGTAGTAGTAGTAGTAGTATAGTAGTAGTAGTAGTAGTAGTAGTAGTAGTATAGTAGTAGCAGTGGTAGTAGTAGTAGTAGCAGCAGTAGTAGTAGTAGTAGCAGCAGTAGTAGTAGTAGTATAGTATAGTAGTAGTAGTAGTAGCAGCAGCAGCAGCAGTAGTAGTAGTAGTAGTAGCAGTACTAGTAGTAGTAGTAGAAGTAGTAGTAGTAGTAGCAGTAGTAGTAGTAGTAGTAGTAGTAGTAGTATAGTAGTAGTAGTAGTAGTAGTAGTATAGTAGTAGCAGTGGTAGTAGTAGTAGTAGCAGCAGTAGTAGTAGTAGTAGCAGCAGTAGTAGTAGTAGTATAGTATAGTAGTAGTAGTAGTAGTAGCAGCAGCAGCAGCAGTAGTAGTAGTAGTAGTAGTAGCAGTACTAGTAGTAGTAGTAGAAGTAGTAGTAGTAGTAGCAGTAGTAGTAGTAGCAGCAGTAGTAGTAGTAGTAGTAGCAGCAGTAGTAGTAGTAGTAGTAGCAGTAGTAGCAGCAGCAGCAGCAGTAGTAGTAGTAGTAGTAGTAGTTAGTAGTAGTAGTAGTATAGCAATTAGTCAAAATTAGCCAAAATTAGTAAAAACTAAGCAAAAGAAAATAATCTAATTGGTGTGTAATAGTGCCTACTAGCTTAGTAGCTATTTCATGGTTTAAAGAAAATCACTCTAAGAGATATATATTCTGACTGCAAATGGAGTGGCTAGTCTCTCGAAGGCTGGTCGGCTCCCTCAAATTGTCTCTAGTGTTTACATGGGAAATGTCAGTTCTATTCGGTTGAGCACAGGGATAAAGAATAGCCGGAACAAGCGCAATATAATGGTATAACAAGGAAGTACGTACATGTATGTACTATTTACTATTATTCAATTGGATTGTCAGTCGATAAATGGTTAGGTTAGCACCACATTATACTGTCCTAATTCGAAGTTTGGGAGCGAAGGCTTGTCTTACCAGCCGGAATTTAGACTTATACAATGGCCGATTACGGTTGTCGAGATGTTAACTCCATAAGGCTGACTTTATCTTGCCATTTATTGCTCAGTTATTATCACGAATTATACAAACTGGTGAATATTTATTAAATCATCTTTATACAAACAAAATAACGTACCCCATGAAACGCTGGTGTATCCTCCAAATATGTATTTCCTGCCGACTCTCACTATTGACACAGTTGGACCCTTGCCGCCACATTGACTGTTAAATGTACTGACAGCCCAACCGTCTAAGGACGCACGCCAGCAGCGCTTCCATTGTGAAGATTTACTCTGTGCAACTGGTTTGAGCCAGGTACTTAAAGACGTTAAGAACTTTACATTATTTCCCACAATAACGGAGTCTGTCAATCCCCCTAGATAAAATTTAAACAAAAGTAGTAGAATATTTAACGAAATGCGAAGGTAAAGGTGGTCGTTCACACGGCGTTTAACCAGATTTATGTAGCATGAAACACCTGAAGGAATTGCTATTTCACCTGGATGGGATGCTAGTGCAACGCAGGTTAAACCCAGCATTATGTCGCTGGTACCCATTTATTCACCTGGGCCCGGTTGTTCAAAAGGTGGATAACGCTATCCACCGGATAAACCACTATCCAGCGGATAACACAATTGATTTTGTTAATACTTATCCACTGGATAGTGATTTATCCGATGGATAGCGTTATCCACCTTTTGAACAACCGGGGCCTGGGTGCAGATAGACTGTGGAGAAACACGATATCTCATTTTAGGGGGGCAAACAGCACCTTACTGAAGCGGCAACAATAAAGATATCAATAAAGTCTATTGTAAAAGAGAACGAATGAAATACGAGGTGCATACTACCCTCAGATCTCAAGTCTGACGCGTTAACCACTAAACCACCGCGCCTCCCCTCCTCCCAGCATATACATTTGTAATTAAATTTTAATATGTCCACTGGGGATGGAAATAAAATACACAGCGGACTGGAATTCGTTCATTTTTTAAAACTACTTTGTAATAAATGTCAGTAAATAGTGCTGCTTTTCCTTTTCCTTTCCTCAAGACTGACAAATGTTTATATGTTTATAAATAATTTTGTCGCTTGATCAAGTACCTGCATAATTGAGATTGCACTCAAAGCCATCTCCAATGAAACCTTGTTGTAGGTCGCAGGTGCAAGTGAAGGAACCGCGATCATTTGTACAGCTAGCGAACCGATGGCAGTAATACTTGTCCCTGCTGCACTCATTTAGATCTGTTGAGTAAACAAAGTTTTACTTAATTAGACGCTATTACTGTGTAATTGGTGCTATTTGATTTTATAACTAGTTTAAGTTTCTCCAATTAGTAGAGAGTTCCACCCCTCAGCTATTTTATTTCCGACAGGTTAGCAAAGTCTTTATTGTTATTATAAATATTTTTTTTTCACAGATATAACATG
>JAJLRJ010000011.1:25403791-25586291 GCA_024195265.1 Dendrophyllia cribrosa | reverse complement strand
TCACGACCTCAGTTATAAAAGCAGAAATAACTTGACCGTCTTAGTCGTTAACTTCACATTTGCACTGTTTTCTTCTATCGCTAAATTTTCCTAAAACATTTTAGAAGGGCACTGTTTTGAAATTCATGGCCAATCATCTGCTGAACAGTTTTTCGATGAATAAGGTAACAGTGAAACCTGTATTAACCCTCGATACCCTCGCTAGTGTCCGCGTAATAGAGAGGTCCGCTGCATACAGGTTTGTTTTACGGTAAATATGGCAGGAAAAGTTAGGGACCCATGCAGATGGTGTCCACTTGACACAGGGTGTCCGTTTAATATAGAGTCCGCTTAACACAGTTTTCACTGTACTAGAACATCATTGAGGAAGACCTTAAGATAATTCGACTATATCTCTACTAGCTAACCTGAGACCACTATCATGGTTAAGTTTCATTGCACTGCTGTTACCAAATAGAAAAAGGTAAAAGGACAATGTTCCGCCGAAATAACGAAACAGTGTTTACTTAATTTCCATGTTATATCGCCAAATACCACCAAATATACAATTACATGCACTGGATCAGAAAAAGATTCTGTAGAGCAAAACAGAAGCAGTAGTTTGAAGAAAAAGTGCAGGATTACAAGGATGGAAGTGGATTACAGTTCATCAATTTTGATTTCGTAACAGGCGATCAAGAAATCAAAGTTTCCATTCTGGTAGAATTTTGAGTTTTTAAGTAGTTACTTTGTTTGTTTAGTTAATATTTGTTTGCATTCATCACTTTTGGCGATTTTTTCCCTATTAAATCAAGCTTAAATCAAGCTCTAGCCATAATCATGAAAACACGATATTTCAGCCGGGACAGTGTCCCTTCAAGGAACTGTGGTATATAAATGTTCACAGCATACCTTGGGAAACGTCACGTCGGCACAATTTGTCCCAGACCACCATTTCTGCAACATAATCGTTCCCGTCAATCCGTCTGGGGGTGCTCCTTGATACGCCACCCAATCAAGGGTGGCAAATGGATTGAAGTTTTCTTCCTTCCTCCCGGTTTGCATGGCACAAACGGTGAAGTTTTTTGTGTTGATGTTTTCTGTCCATGAAGTAACAGCGTCGTGGACTGTTACAGAGTCGTTTAGTTTCATGTGATTGAGGGTTATTTGGACATGAACCTGTTTATCCGGATAGAAGCGGTATGGCGGGAAGGCGACTGTCTGACAGCTTGAATCAGACCATTTTGGAACACGGAGAAGTTCTACTTGACCTCGCATAATCGGGAAGCCTGTGAAATAAATTGTTAAGCGCATGTAAAAGATGTGTTTTTTTGTAAATTTTAACGGTCATCTCAGAGATAACGTGCGCTATGGCAGAGGCCTTCAACCGATGTTACCTTCGCTAGAAACCAACAGTTTGTGTCCGTTAAAGCGAGAGTCTGTAATGGCAATAGTTGTTTTAGTAATTCTTTTATAGAGCAGGTTTCATTTAAGTGTAGAAAGTAATTTCGTAATTGCTTTGGTCTTGCATTTTTCTTTGTGATTGAATAAAAAATCTAGCGCCAGATTCTCAACCAATCAGAAGTAAAAACCAAAACCAATCTTTGTCGTATTTTGATGTGTTAACTCGTTTACCTTCACAACTTCCAGGATGGTAGACAAGGTTATTCTCAAGTCCTCTGCAATAGCTTAACTCGTGCCAGCATTTGTTGTCGTATGTTGTTCCGTTCGCAGTGCACACTGGATCCTGATACGAGGGACATTGGTCGTCGCACTCACAGCGAGCGTCATGCGCACTGTACGTCTTACAGACTCCGAACCGTGGACAATGCACGTCAAGGCAAGGATTTAGGTCTGTGACAATAAACAAATTCATCTATGTTATTTTAACAAGGCGCTATATAGACGAGAAAATCGTGTATAATATATTTGCCAAATATATTATACACTATTTGCATATCTTACACATACCTTAAAATAAGATAATGTAATTCCATGCGCAAACACGCTCAAATCGTTTTTTTTTATCTACCCCAATGTTCTTGTAACAAGCGACTTGTATCAGTTTCCCTTACAAATAATTTAGCTTGAGCAGTTAGGTTTCGAATGTAATTTTACAATTGCTTTGGTTTTGCATTGTTACGCTTTGTGATTGGTTAAAATTTCTCCCTCCACTTGCTCATCCAATCTGAAGTAAAACCGAAACCAATGATGACTTGTTGCTCACCCGCGTTTTCCCGCGCTTGGCGCCGGTTACATGTATTTGCTTTGAGGTGTATGATTGGTCTTTAGTGGGAACTGCCTCTGATTGATTGATGATGATGATTGGTCAGAGTAATTACATTGGTTTTTATTTAACGACACTCAAATCAATTACTGAAAAGCTAACCTCCTGTCACAGCGTAGCTGACGGACAAGGGATCATGATTAGGTCCTGATCCACTTAGATCTTTAACACATATTTTCATAGACTGCAAACCAACTTCCTACAGAGAATTTCAAAGGTGTTAGCGTGCATTAGCTTGGAAAAGGTATAAGTGTACGACATATTTGAAATTGTGGGCTGCTGGCCATTACAAAAATTCCTGTAAATCTGCACATTCCTGTAAATCGAGCGTATTGCACTGTAGTAAACCGGTTTGACAGGTTAGTGAAACACTGGACGGAAAATGATGGCTAAATTGAGAGGGGGGTTAAAAAGGAAAGGGTTCTTAAATATTGGAAAATTACGTAGTTAAATAATACATCCCTTATTTGATGGTTTGACACATCATACGCGCGGATATTTTACTCACTTCTATTAATACTATGTAACTCGTAAAATATCCGCGCGAATTAACTATCAATCAAGTTAGGTGTATGAAATGATCTAGCGAAGCCGGTGCAAAATCCTCTTTTACGAAAGCACGTGAATGTATATAAAAAGAATGACGATAAAAACCTACCTCCACCCAGGCCGATATAATGTTATTCTCTGGAAGAATACGATCTTTCATCTTACGATCATATCGATGATTGGCTGCAACAAGCACAACTGGCGACTGGTAGAATGTCGTATTGAAAGCTACTACCTGTAAATGCGCAAATAAATGTGTATTAAAGGACACTGTTCCGGCTGACATTACATGTTTTCGTGACTGATGGCCAGGATCTTAGTTTGAATTACTTTATTATCTTGAAATAGGAAGAAAAAAACCAACGCCCAACATTGATGAAAGCAAGGACATATTAAAACCATATACCAGCAAGGACATATTAACCAAAGAGACAAAAACGCCTAAAAAGGAAAAAAAATTCAGAAGAATGGTTATTTTGATTTCTTGAGCTCCTGTCACGAAATCAAAATTGATGAACTGTAATCCACTCCCATCCTTGTAATCCTGTACTTTGTCTCCAAACTACTGCTTCTGTTTTGCTTTATCTAGTCCCTAGTCATCGATGGACTGGGTCGAAATGAATGGTAACTTCAAAAAAGTCAGCGTTACTTTTATAAGTTTCCATGTTTTCATCTCCAAAATGGGTTGGATCAGACTATGATTTGTTCCTCTTTCAAAAATTGGTTGATATCCAGCCTGCGTGGCAGGCGTTAAAGGGGAGAGGGAGGGGTTGCGAAAAAGGAGAGAGGGGGGGGGGGGGGGGGGGGGGGGGGGCCGGGGGAGAAGGGAAGGAACACCTGCAATAAGAACCGGACTATTCACATTACGCCCACCGATTTCCTTGTAATCGAATTACGTCAACTGTCAATACGTTCACCAATTAGAAACTAGCACGCGCTTTTACGCATGGATGACTTCAAGCTGGAATTTACTATGTTTACCGCCCAGCGCGAATCAGCCAATCAAAAATTGAACAAATGGGGTCTTTATATTCAGGCGTCCTTTTCTTCTCTCCCCAGTTCCCTTCTCCCCGACGTCTGCCACGCTGTCTAGTTGATATCGTTCTCTTAGTGTTTTAGCATTAGTTGTAAATAAGTAAGGGTTATCGGCCTTCACCTCGGGGTTATGTGATTTATTCCCCTCGTGCGTTGCCCGAGGGTAACGCACGAGGGGAATAAATCACATAACCCCGAGGTGAAGGCCGATAAATGGCTTATTTTGGCGAGGATTCCTCAAGGGATGCAAAAATACACTGATAGAGAAATGCCTCCATTGTTCACCTTTCTTTTGTTTTCAACATTCCATGCTGGCACTGGTGGTATTAACAAGGTTCTCGGCTTTTTAATTATGTTAATTGTTCCAAGTCGCATTTCGAATTAGTTGTTCGTAGTGAATGCTAGAAACAGCCTAGTGATTCGGAGTCCGAAATGTTTATTATTCAAACCAGTTTTAGCGGCGGTACTGCAATTTAGCTTTCGGAAAACAATTTTGAATCTTTATTTGCGGGTGAAAACTCGATAAAGATGATTCCGGGCGAGGGATCACTACTGTAACCGACAAGGAAATTCAGGCGAGGAATGAAGCAAGAATACCACAATATACAAAGAGGTCAACTACATGGAGTACACGAGTTTGGGATGACTGGGTTAAAGAACGGAACGCCTTACCACTAAATACAGCGACACTTTCGTGGTAGCTCCAAACAGTGGAATTCTAAAGACGCTGTGCAATTTTGAACTGTCGTCTTGGCTGAGCAAGTTCGTATACGAAAGAAGGAAGAAGGATAAGAGTGAGTACCCTCCAAATTGACTGTATTTACTGCGAACAGGTTTGTAGCGTTATATATGAGAGAAACGTAATTGTAGCGTCGTGTTTAATATTTCCATGTGAACATTTGTAAAATTGTTCTTCATGAAAAGCTAATTAAAATGCGAGGGGATTATGTATTAATATGCAGGGGGGATAAGTGACTTATTCCCTTGCATATTTTAATATGCAAGGAATTATGTATTATGCAAGGGGATTATGTATTAAAATACATAATCTCCTCGCATTTTAATTAGCTGTTCATTAGCCCCGCTCTTCCCTTAAAACAATCAAAGCCGCTCCCAGCTTTTCAGACAGTTGATTCGGGGGTTATGTAATATATTCCCCCCGAAAAGAACAAAGGAATCCGAGCTCATGTAAAAATAAGTTAAGATATTGCAGCATGGTTTTAACCAATAAAGGTCAAAATCCCCCTGATATTTCCCCTTGAAGTAATCGCCTTAAGGTAATTCCCTCGAAAAGGATATAATACTGAACTTTTTTTCAAACTTGGTACGATTGATAACCATGCTTAGAACGTTAAAAAAATGCAATAAAAAGAGAGGGTCACCGTGCTTGTTTTTACACTGCACGCCCGTTATTTGTAGCGACTTTTTATAATTGCTCGAGTAATGTTCGAAACTCGAACGTCGAGAAAGGGATTGTTATTACCTGCAGAAAACTATGATTACTATTGAAATTTTAACATTATTTATTTGATTGTGCAGCATATTCTTTCAGGGAAGTCATTTCAAATTGCCCGGTCTTACAAATTTTGCAAGGAAATCGGACCGCTTCGGCATCACCACATACTCCTCATTGTCTCCAAATACAGAGTTTCACGCGATTTACACAGAATTATTACAAGTTCTACCACTAAACTTTTTTTCTGCTTAAAATGTGGCGCTTTAAGGTACCAAGTTGTTGAGTCCATAGCTGTCTGTTTTATTGAATCCAGGCGACGGTAGATAACCCCACCACTTTACCCTTGCTCCGAGACTGCCCTCCCCCCACCCCCCCCCCCCCCCCCCCCCTCCCCCTCTGCCACTGTCGTTTCAGTGAGCATGAACGGATGATTATCAAATACCAGCTTTTCATAATAAAGCTCCTTTTAGAATAGTGGCGTGTGTGGCGGGGGAGGGAGGGGGGGGGGGGGGGTGGGGGGGGGGGGGGGGTGCCACACACGCACCCCACCCGCACTTGAAAGCATGACAGTTAGTGTAAGGTATCACGAAATTAAGATCAAATAACAACTCTACCACCATCCCCTCCACCCCAGACCTAAATACTACTGCGTCTAGTGAGGTCAACAGTACAGGTCAATAGGTCAGTCACGGCACAGTATCACATGCACAGCATAACCAAAATAGTGTTTCGTCACGCAATCTTCCTTTTCCTAAAACCGTGTTTCGTGACAACTCAACCTGCTTTTTAACAAGTTTTTTTTCGAGGTTTTATAGAATAATAAACCATAAATTGACCCAAACACTAAATTGTCATGCAATATTTTTATCCAAATTATGCCATTTACAAACATACTTCTAATACTGTCATTATGATGAGCTATTTCATTTGTTTTGGAATCAGCTTGACCTTGTCAGAGTTCTTATCAAAATAGCTTGGCCGTAGCATTGTGTTATCTCTAGGATTTTAACGTCAAGACCATCAAGTTCCTAAGGGTGGTGCACCCACTAATATCCCAGGGATAGCGACGCGCAAGAACTTTCCTGGATCAAAACGTCATGGACAGTATGCTAATTGTGGTGGTTACAGATTCATATCCGCTGCGGTAGAGACACGGGTTAATATCCCAGGTTATAATTCCCTAGGGTTCACTTACGGTCCCCGATCCACCAAACGCCTGAGAAAATGTCACATCGGTGCAACGTGGCAAAGTACAATGTCCTGGCGCCTCACATCCGCTGTTACAGCTCCATTCTTGACGTGTCTTTGACACGTTTACTTTTCCAAACTGATGAGAGAGCCCTGTGGAATAGAAGTACAATTTCGGTATAAGCCACAAAAGTGATCTGAATGTGTTCTGGACTTATAGACGATAGAGAGGGAGATGATGTAGAGTGCATGCATGGGAAAAGATAGATGGAAAAGTGAAAGGGTGAGGGGGGGGGGGGGGGGGGCGTCTATGTACACGTAGAAAACATGAAGCAAACAAAGAAATGTTGGGGTCACCTACAGTAAGAATCAAGTATAATACGACACAAAAATGTTTACGAATCACTGTACGAATCACTTAGGGCGCTAAAATATACCCCAAAATAGAACAGGATTTCAGAACTTGTTGAAAAACAAGTCCTAGCTTGTTGTTTTAATAAGACTCAGAGGTCAATATGTCTGCAGATAAATCCAGCTAACGCAAGTCCAGTACTTTGATATTTTTCTTTGCGAAAATTTCTCCTTGAAATAACGGTCATATTTAAAAGCGATGTTTTATACGAACGATTTCGCACGCACTTGTTGTGGAATCCCAAACACTATTAATACTATTTATAAACATTGAACAAAGAAATGATTCATTATACACCGAATGCAAATATGGCCGTCGGGAAATTTTTCGTTCGGCCAAGTTTTCAGAGAAATTAATGATATCACGTAAACAAGTGCTGCTAAGTGTATAATCTTGCAAAGTTTGAGTGTTTTTGGTTAAACGGTTGCAAAGTTATGGCTCACTAAAATTTTAAGAATACATTCTTAAAAACAACAACAACAACAACGATTTATTTTTTCAAATAATAAAACAATATAATATAACTTCTCCTAAAATAAGAATATGGCCTTGAAAATTCACACAATGACTTATTTTGACCTGATCTTTATCATAATTCAATTGCTTTTCTTTTCTTGAGAACCTGTCCAAACAAAAAATTATTGGACGGCCATATTTGCATTCGGTGTATAAGTTAAAAATTATTAAACTTTGAAAAAAATATGTGCATATTTTTTTTTTTAAATCAACTGATTACTGGAAATTAAATATCGAGTTCCGCCAAATTACTATTATTATCGCTTCAATGTGTGTTTTACTACACAAAGAAGTTGAAATTGTTTTGCAATTGAAAACAAAATATCTTTTTCTTGGCGAAAGAGCATTTTTGCGTAGTCGAAAGGTGAAATTCGCATCGACACTGTAAACATTATTTTGAAGAAAAAAAAATAGAAAAACGTATTAAAACCTTTTTGATAGACAGGCAGGTAACTTCAAATTTGAATGAAATCAATAGAAAAACTGAATTTTGCCCCCTTGGGTAATAAACGTAACAATTATCATAACAAATTATTGCACTGCTGTCAGTAAATACACTAACATAGTCGATGTGTATTAATTTTTAAAAATTTAAGTCTTTTGAAAAGGGGGGCGTGTCAGCGAATTTGTAAATAGCCAAACTGAGATCATGTTTTCAATAAAAATTAAACGAAGTTGAAATTCAGTCTTGCAATGGAAAACAAAATATATTTTTCTTGGCGAAAGAGCGTTTTTGTGTAGTTGAAAGGTGAAATTCGCATCGACACTGTAAATATTATTTTAAAAAATAAGAATAGAAACAAAACGTATTAAAACCCATGTGATCGACAGGTCGATTACTTCACTATATTCATAACTGAACTGAAATCCCCCGCCCTTAGATAATAAAACGCGACAATTTCAAAACGAATTACTGCGCTGCTGTAATTAAATACACTAACATGGTCGCTACACGATAGAAATGAAAAAATGCAATGATGTAGCACTATTTTCTCCTCTATTTAAAAAAAAAACTATTAGAACTGTTTGAGGCTCGTAGCTTATCAACCCGGAAATATATGGAAACGAGCTCTCTATTGAATATTGTTGTCCACGGTTTTATAGAATTCTCGACGCTCATTTTTTTAATTTCTTTGCCGAACAAAACTTCGACAATATGCATTGCGTTTGCGACCTTGATTTTCATAAGGGGGCGTTTCCAGTGACGTGAAAAAAGTGAATTTCTCCATGCCTTAAATTTCAATTCGAGAAAGAAATGCTTTTAAATATAACCAAATGGAGAAAGTTGAGATGCCATGAGATTCGTCAACATTTCCGAACGAATTTCTACTGAGGCAAAGATTGAAAAATCACTTGGAATACTTTTATTACAGCGAATAAGCTGGAAATAGCATTTTTTTTTCGTGTTTCATAGAAAATGCTCTAGCCTTTAAACTGTAATTATATATTATGGTCTCACCTTTTGTAGTCTGGGCAAGAAATCCCAGATTTAAGAGAAACGCCAAAGTTAAAAGTCTTACAAGGTCCATCTCGATGCAAATCTTTCAGAATCCAGACGTGTAATGCTTTGACAACCTTCGAGGGGTTTGTTTTATAACTGAACACTTCTACCAGGCCAACACTTGATGTTATACGTAAGCAAGTGTATTATATTGCTCAAAAAACAATGGTAAAAGCGCGTTTTAGCTAAGTGCACAATAACGCCTTGCCAAAAATACTTCTGGAACAGACGATGAGTTAGAACCTGTTCGACTTTGATTGTTTAGTAAACTAAAAGAAACACAAACAATTGTAGATATCGACCTCCATGGGTTGTACGGAAAATAAATTTATTAATCGTTCTTTATAAAATAAAAATACGAAAAAACAGAAACCACGGTATTTGAAACTCAACTAAGTTGTCTGAAAAAGAAAAGAAAAGTTAATTTTAACATTATTATGCATACTGTAAAATAAGGAAATAATTGTCATACGATGATGTTGTTTTCAGCGCAATTATGGCCCTTAAGCTCCCAAGGGTGTCAAAATTAAAATTAAGAAAAATTCCAAATTTCATTAATTTTGTAAAATATTGAAAAACAAATGGTACCATGCAAAAGTACTGCTGAAGAGGTTTCATTTGAATGGTCACACTATAGGATTTCATCAACAGACTCAAAAGTTAGAACAAATTGCACCATGCAAAAGTACTGCTGAAGAGGTTTCATTTGAATGGTCACACCATAGGATTTCATCAACAGACTCAAAAATTAGAACAAATGGTATCATGCAAACGTTCTGCTGAAGAGGTTTCATTTGAATGGTCACACCATAGGATTTCATCAACAGACTCAAAAATTAGAACAAATGGTACCATGCAAAAGTACTGCTGAAGAGGTTTCATTTGAATGGTCACACCATAGGATTTCATCAACAGACTCAAAAATTAGAACAAATGGTACCATGCAAAAGTACTGCTGAAGAGGTTTCATTTGAATGGTCACACCATAGGATTTCATCAACAGACTCAAAAATTAGAACAAATGGTACCATGCAAAAGTACTGCTCAAGAGGTTTCATTTCAATGGTCACACCATAGGATTTCGTCCGGAGACTCAAAAGTTACAATTAAACTAAAGTCTCCATAATTGACTCTGGGAGTGAAAGTGTTAACACAATACGTGTCGTTTTAGAACATACAATTTCCAATCAAGTAAATTGTACCATTTTAATGAAAAAAATACATCTACAGATTTACGTGCATGTTTGCACGACTGATGTTTTTAAAAGAAATAACGCACACCAAAGTAAGATGAAAAAATGACTTCCTCAGTGCCAGACCTCACACTTCGTGCGTTCAGTTGAGTTGATCCTAACGTTGGTTCAGCTTTATCCGTCTCATGTTGTAAATTAAGGGATTAAAAAGCACCCGGGGGGGGGGGGGGGGGGGGCTCCTATATAGAAGTGATGGGGTGCTCGTCGGAAATTTTCCAAAAACACCTTAAAAGATACAAGAATCTCGTTTGATGGGCGTGGCTCAAATGGACTTTTACCCCTAAGAGATAACAATGCTAAAACATACAGCAAATCACGATTCCTGTCATTTTATTCGGCTTAATACCCTAAAGGTACCGCAATAATTCTTACGATGGTCATTTTCGATTTTCGCATTTTAAGCGGTACCGATCTACAAATTTTGGGCCCTAAAAGGTACGACGAGCATCCCCGTCATTTTTATATGGAAGTCCCCCCCCCACTTCCGGGAAGCGGTGTCGTAGCTGTCCAAACGATGTCTATGATTGGCGAACGATACAACTGATATATCACTTGAACAATGCCCCTATCCCTAATCCCTATCCCAGCGGGGCAAATCTATTGTTTTCTTAGCGAATCACAGACATCGTTTGGACAAGTGCAAGACTACCCCTCCCGGGATAAGCGCTTGATGACTTGTCATCTGTGGATTATTTCCAGACGGAGATAAGTACACTTGATGCGATATTTTACCCTTTCAATAATTTATTTTTTTGGAAAGTTCACACAACTGACTTTTAAGAGACAATTAATTTTCTTTGGAATCTGAGAGAATATCTGCATAGCAACAATTTTAACGATACAAAATCATGATTTCCTCTTTGACTGAGTGTCATTGACACCTTTGGCTTATTATTTCTACTAAATCCCTGGGGAAACAATATTTTCTAGGAATGAAAGTTCACTAGTACAATTCCTATTTAGGGTGGGGTGGGTAGGGGAGAGGAGGTCAGAAACAGCTGCAATAACCACCTCAAAAAACTTTGATTTTTAGTGTGGTTTTTAAGTCTTGATTTTTATTTAGGAGGTGGTGTAATGTTGTGAAATCATGCTAGGGTATTCATTTACTTTGCTGAACTAAACTTGATAAACGTATCGCCCTTTCTATTGTTCTTGATGAATATCGGCACACTTCTTTACGCGTGATCATGACGTAGGCGAAGGACAAAGCAAACAAGAATAATGACATGCGGATAGAGTGGTTTTCCATTTGAGTGACGAAAGCAGGAAAGTAATTTTGCAATTGCTTTGGTTTTCCATTACCACGCACTGTGATTGGCTAAAAAATCTCGCGCCTTTTTCTCGACCACTGCAAAATTTTAGCGATGTGGGAGGGAACGATGGAATTTCTGATCTGACTGGAGAGGTTGGCTTGCATGGCCACAATAGCCCCGAAATTTAAAGTGCTACTGCGATCAAAATTTCCGCGATTTTCATTTTTTTACATCTTCGTGTACAATTAGACTTTCTTACTCATCATGTCAAATATCGTAAAGTCGAAGGCTCAAACATACCTCACGGGTTGAAATTATAATAACAATAAGTATTGAAAATCACGCGAAAAGCAACAAAAACATTGGACTTGTTCTTCGTGCAATTTTCTATGCTGATTGTTATTATAATTTCAACCCGTGAGGTATGTTTTAGCCGTTAACGTCACATTATCCCATTCGCAACCAAGCCTTGGGACAAGGTTGATCAATGGCGGCCGTAAATTCTTAGCCTGCCAGCAAGCTCTCGGGCTCGGGTTTCCGGTTTGGGTGAGCGGATAATAATTTACTCTTACTCAAAAACAGCAATGAGACTTCAGTAACAGAATAGTAAAACATACTAACATATCATAATAGTAATTATATGTAACATTGTCATAGATTGGTTTTCAATCAAGTGTCATAAAAGCAAAACCAAAGTTATTACTTTGGGCAATCACAACATACACAGTCAATCCAATGAACCAATTAGAACTTGGAGCAATTACAGGTAGCCAGTGCCAAGCCCGAGAAAATGCGTGCGAGCAAGTCATGATTGGTTTTGGTTTTATTTTTTATTGGTTGAGAAAGTGGCATGAGATTCTCCCAACTGTAACAATACTATATTTTAGATGCAGGTCATGAGAATTACGAAATTGATTACAAAACATGAATATTCAAGATGAAGCAACAGATTCTCTGGCAAATACCATAAGCAATGTTTAGAGACCAGGCAAGAGAATTCGTAGGTTAAGACCAGGACTTAGGCCTTCATGATTGGTTAACCCCTTTAAAAATCTCAAAATCAAAATTAATTTGTAGATGTACATTCTCCTTACTGGTGTCAATACAGTTCACATTTATTTATTTATTTGCTCTATATCAACAAGTTTACAAGATTTTACATTTGATCAATAGCATTCTTAATATTGAGCAGGAAGTTTCAGAAGCCTTGTTAGGCTTATCGAGGAATCTTCCTGTCCGGTTACATCAATCATATAATTATTATTATAATGTCATGACGGTACATTGCTGATTTTAAAGTTATATTCTGAGCGCAGGCTACTCCTTTGCTAGTAACAGTAAATTTCCATTTATTTGTTTTGCTAGATGGTTTGTGTAAATGGTTACTTGTTTGTGTATTGTGATTATATGTATTTGATTGTTTTTCCTAAAAATGTCCGATAAAGCTCCAGGGAGGTGGTTATGCAAGAATTGGTATGTTAAACACCCAATGACAAAATTATTCATTTGATAAATATCTAGTATATTCATGTCAAGAAATAAAGGTTGGGATTCGTGGTTGTATTCTTTGAAAGACAATTGGCCGCACTACATGTAGTTATTTTTTTTTTTGCAACTTAGGCCCGGGACAAACGTCGAACTTTTCATGAGTCGAACTAAATTGCAGTTTGGGTCGACCCAAATTGATTATTTTCGTCTATTGGGTCAAACGTCGAACTTAATTCAGACGAACCAAATTCAACACGTTCTATCCGTCTGCTCCAGACGGATAGAACGTGTTGGTCGATCCAAATGAGTCCGTCGAATTTAATTGAGACAAACGTCGAACTTCCCATGAACTTAATTCGCTGAATTTAGTTCGACTCATGAAAATTCGACGTTTGTCCCGGGCCTTAAAAATCTTGTCTAGGTTTGTACAATATGTAGTCATCATCATCATCATCATCATCATCATCATCATCATCATCATCATCATCATCATCATCATCATAACTTTATTAATGTGTCAACAAGATTTAGCATTGCTGCTAATTTATAATTGGGGAAACCTAAAAGAAGTTACAATATTTCAAAACTATGTAAAAGATAAATTAAGATAAAAGCTATTTACAAATAGACCAATTTCGATAAATTAAAATTCATACTTGGCTCCGAGGCTTGGCGGAATAAAACAAAGGAAATGAATAATTTAACGCTGAACCTTAATGTGATTTTCTTTGTTTTATTCCCCCACTCCTCGGAGCCAAGAATGAAATTTTAATATATCCAAATTGCTCTAGTTATTCGCCCAAACCACGTTACCATAGAACAGATAGGGATATATCAAAGCGTAGCAAATTGATATAACTAGTGTTCTAGAAACATAGTGCCTAACTTTACTTATAAAATGCTCAAGGAAATGCGCGCGCTGTGACTGGTTAAACCGAGTTCATTATAACTCGATAAAGCACGCGCGTGACGTAAGGTTCATTATCACGGTTTTTATTTTATAAAAGAAATAAAAAAACTTGTTCCTCGTGCATTGTTGAGTTATATAAGCACTTGGAGATTTTATAGAACACTCGAGAGGTGCGAGAAGCACGAGCCAAAGGCGAGTGCTTCTCGCACTTCTCTTTAGATATAGTATAGTCCGCTAAATATCAGCATGTTGCTAGGAGACTGTTTTGTCTGTCGTGTCGCCATTATCGTGTACATTATCAGACTGGAAGCAACAGTTTTGCAGTATTCACAGACATTTTTTTCAGAAAGACCTTAACCTAACATGAACCTAACATGTTTTAGAATTTTATGTTGTTTATTCACCTTGTTTTCATTTTCAGTCGTTTTCTTCTTTTGCGCGAAGAGGATCCACAAGTTTTAGTGGTTTGAAAACTCCCGCCGGGGCCTGAAATTTGTGACATTTTGGACGCAGCCAAAAAGGTACAAACAATGTAATTGTGACGTCATTCGTGTGTTCGATAACAACAAAACCTGGCGGAGAAGGGGACGAACCCGGGGCTAAAATACGCGTCGCTTTGAGAATATTTAAACGAAAGAATCCTTCCACATGTTGCCAAAACTCCACTGTAAAACAAGAAACGCGCTCAGTTGTAAACACACTTGAATGACGTCACTAGAACACAGATCCTTGTGTAATATGCCCAACATGCGTCGCTTGCTAAAATATGTTCCCGCCACTTCAAGTGACTTATTTACCCGTCAAAATAATTTTTAAAACACCTATTTTTAGATCATCGAATAAAATGGTAGTAAAATTTCACTTCATGTGCACTTTAATTAAAGTTTTCATGAGTCCTATATCTACTACTATCGATTTCTTTCCATTTCACAAGAGTGCCTTCATCTAATATATCACTTAAGTCTTGGCAAAATAAATTCGAAATAAAGAATTTCATTCATATGTTTCATATTTCATTATTAGCGGAGCACTAGCCGGGCCGAAGGCCCGGCTGCGGAGCCCCATACTCATAGAACCTATGCCCTCATTTTTCATGGTCATGGCTAGCGGAATGTTTCGCGGGCGCTGTCTGCAACAAAAACATGTGTGTCGCGCAAGGCTACCGCGCATGCGCGTATGACGCCACACAACATCCGGGATCTTAGCGGAGGACTAGCTCGCGGGCGCGTATGACGTCGCAAAACATGCGCGTACGACGTCATGTTGAAACCAAAGCGAGGCTTTTTTTTCGCGCGGTTACATGGCCGAATGTCACGTCAGCTGGGAAAACACTTTGCTGTTTTGCTGTGTTTACTGAGCGGAGAAAACGGTTTTATATTAAAGTCGTTATTTTCCTGCATTTTTTCGTGGTTTGCTACTCAAGACAGGGATGCTAATTAAGGGATACTCAGAAGCCGCTTTAGTGGAAAAAGAAGAGCTTTCAGGGATAAAATCTTGCTTCGAGGAACTATATACGTTTTTAGCAATGCGAGAGATGGGTTCGTTTTACGGATTTCAGCACCAAAGCGGAGATTTAAAGAATTTCCAAGCACAGTAGTCGCCGGAGGGACTTAAAGGTAAAACAAATTACATTTTTCGATGGGAATTTATCTTGATATCAATCTGTGATTGACTTTTTGTTAATGTGTTCTCGTTAGTTTTGAAGAATTGTTTTTAAACGTGTAGCTTAAATTCAGTTGTATTAATTTCTTGAATTTCATCGAAGACACGGCTCGGCCTCGATGTGCGTTTTGCGTTTTGCTTTTCAACATAAACTAATGGAGATTTGAATAAAATTTTTCGAAAGAAGATTGTGTTGTTTATTTTTATGTGTTTGTTCATTCATTACATAGGTTGAAAAGCGATTTTATGTAAACAAAACAAGACTTGAATTTTATTATAGTTCTAACTTCACTCGCGTGGCCGTATGCAAATATGTTTGTGTATTTTTGGCAATTTTGATTTCCAAATCAATTTCTCAGGCATTTTTTTGACAAGCAACAACTGTATTTTTTAACAGTAGTCGTAATAGTTATTCTAGACGGAGAAAAAGTTGTTTTTGTGAACTATGTACTGTGCAGACGGTCGGGTAATACTGTTTTTGAGAATTGCTAAAATTGAAAAATAGCCCGGTCGTCAATATTAATCTTAATTCTTGTGCTTCCGACCTTTCACCTATTAGTTAAGTTTCATCTTAGTTAAGCTTGTTCAGAGGGTCTTCAGAGGGCGCCGCTGTTAGGCTAAGCCTAACTATATATATTATGCGAAGCAAGAGATTAGTATATAGCGAGAGTAAAACGAAATTCCGGAACGGTCAGGAGATAATCTCGTTCCCAGATCTCACTCGTGTTTGCACTGAACTAACCGTTGGAGAACTGGGTAAGAGGGTAGCTAGGGCGGTTCCAGAGTCCGTCGTAAGGAAGGGGAGGATACTAAGCCCTGGATACACCTTTAAACATTATTGTACAGCACTTTCACAAAAAGTTTCGATTTTATTTTTCCAATATGTTTATTTCTATTTCAAATTCTTGTTAATAAGTGTCACGCATCCGTGGAAAATTAATTTTTGAGCTCATTTGTTTTGTTTTATCCAATATTTAAATAACAAAAAGTTTAAGAGAACGGTATATGCTGCTACAGGGTCAAACACAAAGACGCATCCAATTTTTACAAGGCGCGTCACTTCACATGTAGTGGCATCCGATTTCACTGCAGTTCTTGTCGCATTAGGCGTCGCTTCAACTTTCAATGATATTTGTGTCACTTTTAAGATCATCTAGGCTTCTCTCGCTGAATCGCTCTTCATTAGATTACATTGTTCTTCAGCCTTTGTCTTAAATCTCTTAATTTCCACCTTTGTTTCATCGCACATTTTTTTTCAACATGTTCCAAGTGCTCATGATACCTTCGTACTTTGTTTTTCAGTTGATCCAATTCTCGTTGCAATCTCTCGGTCGCGGTTACTTTCAAATGGGATACCTTTACTTGGATGTACTTATTTACAACAGCAGACATGTTTCGCTTTCTTTCAACTTTCAAAAAAATTTTCTGACTCAAGTTTGCTAGCGGACAGTGTCAGCTACTGTTTGCGTTCACCTTCATTTTTCACTTGGAAGCACTTGCGCTACATATCAAATTTCAAATATAAAGATTCAACTATTTAGATCTCGCGTAAAAATATAACGGTCACTGTGATGAAGGACAATGCACGAAACGTTTGTGAACTAAATCACTATGACACGTTTTATAATTTTTCATTTATTGTTTACTAATTTTTCTCGTTTTAAACACATATTAATTTAATCAAGAGTAACGCATCGCCTGGAGAACAACAACGTTTACTCCAACTTAAGTTGCACTGTTTGTATTATTTGTCGTGTTTGTTTCAATTATGTAATGATGGAAAGCGCGCGTTTCCTAGGTGGCGCATGCAGTTTTATTGCTTCTACTGCGCTTGCGCTTGTAGACACTTTGCTAAAACCAAAAGCTGTAACAATAAACGTTGTAACAATGAAAGCTGTGACAGTAATGCAGCCGAATAGAGATAACTGAATCGTTAAAGGTTAATGGCACGAGACCTGAATCACACAGAAACCATTCCAAACTTTCTATAGGCTAAATTCTGCAAATGCCGACACTGTACTTCGAACATTAAACCTCTGAACCTCTAAATATTACGTTCTTTTAAGACAAGAAATAAATGAAAAATTGGCCGAAGAAGATCAGACAAGAGGATAACAAAAGCCGCGCTTGACAGTCGCGTGGGTTAGGATCAATCATTTCTACCCACCAGGTAATCTAGTAGAATTGGCTTCAACTTAGATCTAAGGCTCCTAAGAGCCAACCCGTGAATAAGAAATGCTAAAGCGTAACGTAATATTGCGGTAAGCTTATGTTTTCACACTGACATGGTTCGATTTTTATTTTAATTAAATGTAAGGATTTTTGACGAACGCAAAATAAAAACAACAACAGTACATCACTTTCATAATGTCCAGTCCGAAGAATAATGACTGAGAAAAAGAGAAAGGTTCGGAGCTAGATTTGACTCCTACTTCCGACACTAAACCACTAGACCACCGATGAGCACATGCTTAGTAAAAATCAAATTTTGTTATTTTCAGGTTGATACGTATCAAAACGAGTGTCTCGGTTGAAAAATCCTTTTAGATCGATTTTAATGTTGCAGACGACTCCAAATGCGAAGCGTCTCTTATTGTTGTTTATATTCGTTTACAACAAATTAGTTATTGTTATCGCTGGATTCACGTTGTTCTTGTTACGAAACGCATTCGTAATGAAGCATTACGTCACTACATTTACAGCTGATGGAAGGAGTGAATTTAAGCTACTGTTACGGTAGTTTATTGGTGTTGCGGATGGTGTGATCATCACTCACGTAAAACAAATTAAAGATTCAAAACACACTGAACAATACCCACACCACAACACAAAAGCTAACCAACAATGGCTTCCGCAAGACCAAGAAACACCCACCGTTGCCGATAACCCGTTCATCACGCATGCGCGTATTCACGGGTTAAATCTTTAAGGGGTAGAATGGGGTGGACCCCAAAATTTCAAAAGATGAAAGCCGGTTAAATTAACTGAGCGTCCAAAAATTGTGTAGCGTGCAGTGGGCACA
The DNA here is from genome assembly GCA_024195265.1 of Dendrophyllia cribrosa. NCBI lineage: Eukaryota > Metazoa > Cnidaria > Anthozoa > Scleractinia > Dendrophylliidae > Dendrophyllia > Dendrophyllia cribrosa. The sequence goes on along the minus strand of JAJLRJ010000011.1, from coordinate 25,567,780 downwards.
TGCTCCTCAAAGGGAGCCTATAATGTTATCAAGCAACTGTTGCTTCTAACACCTATGAGTAAAATAGTCAGTATTGACGCGAAATAACGAGCTCAGTTAACTAAAAAAGCTAGGTATCATAGTTACTTTCAGTTTCAGTTTCAGTTTCAGTTTATTAAGTGTCAATAGGAGACCCTAATCCGACACTGGGGTAGTCAGCGGTAGACCTGCTTATTTAAGTTATTTATACACAACTTGAAATTAATTTAAAAAAGTGTTCAGGTGTTGGTGCCTGTATCACAGAACCAGGCAAGGAATTCCACACTGGGGTGGTTCTTACAAAAAAAGAGTTCTTATATGCATCAATTGAAGTTAGTATGTGTCTGTAATTAAGGTGGTGCTGCATTCTACTTGGTTGGACCTCCGATCCTCAGGGAAGCTGAGGTAAGGCTTTAGGTAAGGCGACGTCACATTACGTGACCCAACCAACTCACTGATGTCCTTTACCTAGTTAATTTATTGTTTTGTGGGGGGAAATACGGTTTTAAATTCGATTAGTTGAGAAAGAATTAATAAGTGTTCTTCAAGGCCAATATGCTCCTTTCTCAAGCTTCTATTTCGCCTGCGACTTGTTGAGACGATCCATGAGCTGACTCGTGCATAAACAGTTGTTATTTCTAGGGCGAGTTTGGAAATTACATGCGAGTAAATAAGGTGAGCTAAGTGTCTCCGGTAATATGGTGTCATCCTCCCAACATGCACAGGTGCAGTTCGCTTCACTCGCATGCGCATAAATATTTTCTCGTTTGAAAATCAAATAAATGATAAATGGAAGGGGAAAAAACTTGGAAAAAGAAGAATCCGCCAATTTCTAAGATGAGCATTTGTCAACGCGCGTTCATGCTTGCCCAGGCTTAAAGGGAACCTCCATTGTCAGAACAAATTAAATTAAATTAAATTAAATTGTTTGAAATAAAGTCGAAATTTAAAATTTTTAAAAAACAGGTGCAAAAATAATTTTAGTGTACAAATAAAATGGATATAAATATCGTCTATTTTCGCTTTTAAATTTCCTGCGCGCCGCCATTTTGAATATTTATACCGTGGTACGGTTGCCGCTGTTGTTAAGAATCAAAGTACTTTTGTATGCATCAATTAGACAACCGTAACACGTCATAAATAATCAAAATGGCGGCGCGCGGGAAATTTAAAAGCGAAAATAGGCGATATTCGTATCCATTTTTTGTACACTAAAATTATATTTGCACCTATTTTTTAAAAGAATTTAATTTAGACTTTATTTCCAACAATTTTACGTAAATTTGTTATAACAATGGAGGTTCCCTTTCCTATTGAAGATCATAGTTGCCAGTTGGCTTTCACTAAATTATAGAGCAGTTTTCATTTCAGTGTCGTAAAACCAAAACCAAAGTTATTACTCTGACCAATCACAGCAGTCGTAAACAATCCAATGAACCAATCAGAGCTCGAAGCAAATGCATGTCGCCGGTATCAAGTGCGGGAAAACGCGTGCCAGCAAGTTACGATTGGGTTTTGTTTTATTTCTGATTGATCGAGAAAGTGGCGCGAGATTTTTTAGCCAATCACAAAGCGTAGCAATGCAAAACCAAAGAAATTATGTAATTACTTTCGACACTCAATTGAAAACTGCTCTAATGGAATTACAAAATACATGAAGCCAATAAATTGCAAGACTTGTGCTGTGTTTATAAAGTTTATTTTAAAAAATACAACCCTATCGAATCAGACCTTTACTGTAAAAGTTTACATCTCCATATTAAACTCCGATTATTTGACAAGACAACACAAATAACTTTCTAACATGATATTTTTGATGACATGATGATAAAGAGAACCGATTAATTCAATCAATGCATTAAGTCAATCAAATAGATTCGATCAATGATAGTTTAATTCACAAAGATTGGATTAGGTCATACAACGTTTGCACCAAACTTAAAATTTCAGTAGCGATTTCCCCTACTGCTACATAACATGTTTTCAAAAAAATTGGTCTACTGAGCTCGATTAAACATAAATCCGTTGGAATACTTCTTGATCTGATCCTGATCGATTTTCTATACGTGCTAAAAATCAAAATTCAAGACAATTCTTGAATTTTATTTTGCAAAATATTGAAAAATAAAATGGTATCAAAGTAAAGTACTTCTGAAGAGGTTTCATTTGAATGGTCACACCATAGGATTTCATCAACAGACTCAAAATTTAGAACAAATGGTACCATGCAAAACAACTGCCGAAGAGGTTTCATTTGAATGGTCACACCATAGGATTTCATCAACAGACTCAAAATTTAGAACAAATGGTATCATGCAAAAGTACTGCTGAAGAGGTTTCATTTGAATGGTTACACTATAGGATGTCATCAACAGACTCAAAATTTAGAACAAATGGTATCATGCAAAAGTACTGCTGAAGAGGTTTCATTTGAATGGTCACACCATAGGATTTCATCAACAGACTCAAAAGTTAGAACAAATGGTACCATGCAAAAGTACTGCTGAAGAGGTTTCATTTGAATGGTCACACCATAGGATTTCGCTCACAGACTCAAAAGTTAGAACAAATGGTACCATGCAAAAGTACTGCTGAAGAGGTTTCATTTGAATGGTCACACCATAGGATTTCATCAACAGACTCAAAAGTTAGAACAAATGGTATCATGCAAAAGTACTGCGTAGTAAGAGGTTTCATTTGAATGGTCACACCATAGGATTTTATCAACAGACTCAAAAGTTAGAACAAATGGTACCATGCAAAAGTACTGCTGAAGAGGTTTCATTTGAATGGTCACACCATAGGATTTCATCAACAGACTCAAAATTTAGAACAAATGGTATCATGCAAAAGTACTGCTGAAGAGGTTTCATTTGAATGGTCACACCATAGGATTTCATCAACAGACTCAAAAGTTAGAACAAATGGTACCATGCAAAAGTACTGCTGAAGAGGTTTCATTTGAATGGTCACACCATAGGATTTCGCTCACAGACTCAAAAGTTAGAACAAATGGTACCATGCAAAAGTACTGCTGAAGAGGTTTCATTTGAATGGTCACACCATAGGATTTCATCAACAGACTCAAAAGTTAGAACAAATGGTATCATGCAAAAGTACTGCGTAGTAAGAGGTTTCATTTGAATGGTCACACCATAGGATTTTATCAACAGACTCAAAAGTTAGAACAAATGGTACCATGCAAAAGTACTGCTGAAGAGGTTTCATTTGAATGGTCACACCATAGGATTTCATCAACAGACTCAAAATTTAGAACAAATGGTATCATGCAAAAGTACTGCTGAAGAGGTTTCATTTGAATGGTTACACTATAGGATGTCATCAACAGACTCAAAATTTAGAACAAATGGTATCATGCAAAAGTACTGCTGAAGAGGTTTCATTTGAATGGTCACACCATAGGATTTCATCAACAGACTCAAAAGTTAGAACAAATGGTACCATGCAAAAGTACTGCTGAAGAGGTTTCATTTGAATGGTCACACCATAGGATTTCGCTCACAGACTCAAAAGTTAGAACAAATGGTACCATGCAAAAGTACTGCTGAAGAGGTTTCATTTGAATGGTCACACCATAGGATTTCATCAACAGACTCAAAAGTTAGAACAAATGGTATCATGCAAAAGTACTGCGTAGTAAGAGGTTTCATTTGAATGGTCACACCATAGGATTTTATCAACAGACTCAAAAGTTAGAACAAATGGTACTATGCAAAAGTACTGCTGAAGAGGTTTCATTTGAATGGTCACACCATAGGATTTCGCTCACAGACTCAAAAGTTAGGGCTGCACTGACGCTGGGAGTGAAAGATTTAATGACTTTCTGATATTTCGAGTGTGCATTTTTACCCATCTATACAATTACTTCGCGTTTTGATCCTAACTTGTTGTGCCATGTATATCATAATTGTTATGTTGGCTCTTAAGATTTTATTGCTATCTTAGTTTTTATCTTTTTAAGTATACATTATAAGGACTTTAATTTTAACCCGCATTTGATCATAAATCTACGTTAATTTGCGTGAAAAGAACAATAAATTGTTATTATCACAATTATTATAATTATTACTAATTAAATGAGCTGACCACTGCTCTCCCCCTCTTACTAGCGTCACTATAGCCACAGCTCTGTCATCCGTGACCTTTCAAAATGTCATTATTACATGTACTTCTGGAAAGCATTCCAATGCTATAATGCTTTCTAAACAAAGTAGTTTCGGCCATCTTCAGCAATAAAAGACGTTTTCTTTGTAACGTGAAAGATAACAGAGATCAGGGGCGTTCCTGGCCAGTTTTTATCAGTAAGCCAGGGGGCACAAGTTGAAAAAAGAAAGGGTTAACATAGCATAATATACGGAAAGACATCGCGTTGTCATTTTGTAGCCGATATAGGGTAACGGATGCATTCAGATTTCAAGATTACAGTACTTCAATGGTATTTCAACGTTAATTGGTTCTTTTTTGTGTGTTACAGTCGAACCTTTCCTTACGAACACCTCCATAAGACGAACACTGATTCTCTTGGTCCCTAAGATACAAAAATTCATACAATCTTTATCTCTATAATACGGACAGTTCTTTTGGTCCCTAAGATACAAAAACTCATACAATCTTTACCTCTATAATACGAACAGTTCTATAATGCGGACACTTAATTGATTATGTTCCTTTGGTGACCGTATTTGGGAGGTTTGACTGTGGTTTTATTTTACTTAAGCCCAGCAAGAAGAATTCGATGAAGAAAATGTTTCTGATTTTTCTATATTAGTGTTAAAACGAAAAAAAACCCATAGCTTACAGGCACTCGCTTTCATGGTAAAAGCGAAGTATAAGAGTCCTCAAAGTTTGAGCAAGTTCTTAGAAATGACATAGTTGTGAGAATAAGAGATATTCCTTTCAGACCCGTTTTCAAGTTCTGTTTGTTCATCCTTATTTATTAATCTACAGAAAACTAAGATCAATTAATTATAGAAGAAAACTCTCCTTAATTTTTCTTTAGCAAAATGCAACTTTCTTTTACCTAGTCATAACGGAAAGTATTTTGATTTCTATTTCAATGGTATATCATTTTACTTACCGGTTTATTCCTAAAGTTTTTTTTTGTTGTTTTATCTTACGGTGTTTTGATTTCTTACGGCTTTAGCAGTTATGTGGTATTAAAAGAGGGCAAGCTGAACACAAAACTCAATGCCGACCTTTATTTCTTAGGTTGTTTCGTAGTACGTTTCTACTTCGTCAGGTGTAAAGTAATAATCACTTCCTCCTGCTAGAAATGTTTGGGCGAAGGTACTACCATAACTATACCCACTGGGTGCGCTGTAAGTATAGCCAAGATTTGCCTGAGAATATCGATTAGAAGACGCGTAATTGGAAATGTACATGTCATGTCCTCCCCCGAATAGTGGTCCATATGAGCAACCGATCATGGAATACCGCCTGTTATGACTATCTGTTCCTGTTTGGGGCAGTTTCACAGGTCCCCATCCTGGCTTGTTTTCCAGAGAAAACAGGAAGGCTTGCGAATCGTAACGCCACGTACAACTAGGATCTGTTGAACAAACAAAGAATCAGGTTAATGGACGACTGAGCGATGCGACGTTAGATACTTGCTAACTAATCTTGTCATTAATATTTTATAGTTTTATTTTAATTGAGTGATTCTAATGGCTTCATAAAGATTTAAAGAACTGGCTGCTAACAATTGTTGAAAAAAAAAAAAGAAAAATGATAACTTCAAAAACTCGAATTGGAGTTATGGAATTTACAATATTCAAATGTAACTCCGTCATTTTAAACACAATTTGGAGAAACTTTATGAAAGTTATTTCAAAAGTCTTTATGAGTTTCTATTTCCATTTAATTTGATTTTTGAAGCAAATTATATTTAAAGGACGTGCAAGTTAACCACGTTTTGTGACTGAAAGACGCCTTAATTTGCATTTCACACCCAAAAGGTGTGAAATGGGGGAGGAGCTAAGCATTTTATATTGGAACTTCTTGTTTAAAATAATTGCTGCTTTTGCTATTACACCTGCAAATGGTTAGACCTTCACGTGCTTCGGATGACCACGTAGAAATGGCGGTCCCGTCTCCGATGATGACGTAAAAAGAACCACAGAGGACGTAACAAAACCCTGGCTCTGACCACCCTTAGTGCCATACATTGTTCATGAATGGGGTGGGGGAGATGAGATCAATAATGGACCGATAGCGGCTGCCTGCGGCGCCTTTGTGAGCTAACGTCCGATCCCATTCTCGTGAGTGTATGTAAAGCGCCATGAAACATAAAGAGTGGGGTGGGGGTTGGTGGAGTTAAGTTCACTACCCATTTTACCTCCCTAGCTTTTACAACTGTTCTGGATGTTATTGAAAGAAATCGAGTGGAGATGGTAGGGACTCCAAGATGATAGTGACGGAGGTATCGGGTGATCGTTGTACCATATATTGGTTAAAATTGGTGGTTTGGTACCACTAAGGATTTTAGGGAGCCTTAGCAACCACGACGGCAACGGCAGCGAGAGCGGCACAAAAACAATAAGTTCAATGAGCGAAAACAATGCCTCTGCATGGGCGTTTTACATTTGATACATTTCTTTGCCGTTCCCAGGAAAACAACAACGTCAAATTATCAAATTACAGGTTTTCTGGAAGACGCCGAACGCACGACGGTTAATTTTCCTTGCTCTATTTGAACTTGAAAGCCGTCCCTACCAATTAAGCTCCTGGACAATACAGTCACATTAGACAAATTAAACAATTTGGAACAATTTCATAGTACTTTAAATGAGCGCAAATATTTTTTCAATGTCGTTTTCTTTGGCGTTACCGTCGTAGTTGCTAAAGCTCCCTAATAACCTCTGGCGACGCGACAATTTTTCAAAAACTCGCATCACCCGTGAAAGCAAACTATCGCACGTGTAGCCCCGGCCTATTTAGACTTTACAATGGGATCAAGGTTGTCAAGAGGCCAACTCCATAAGGCTGAGTTTATCTTGCCATTTATTGCTCAGTTATTATCACCAATTATACAAACAGGTTAATACTTATTAAATCACCTTAATACCAATGCAATCGCTTACCCCATGACAGGCTGGTGTATCCTCCAAATATATATTTCCCGCCGACTCTTACTATTGACACAGTTGGACCTTTGCCGTCACATTGACTGTAAAATGTACTGGCAGCCCACCCGTCTACAGACGCACGCCAGCAGCGCTTCCATTGTGAAGATTTGCTCTGTACAACTGGTTTGAGCCAGGTACTTAAAGACGTTAAGAACTTTACATTATTTCCCACAATAGTGGAGTCTGTCAATCCCCCTAGAGAAGAATTCAACAAAAGCAGCGAATACTTAACACTTGTTCTCACAGCGAAATCGAGCTGAACCAGCATTGGCAGAATAGTTACTGAATGGCGAAGCAGCAAGGTAAATATTGTTTAAGAAAGAGATTTGCACACCCAACATTAAAAAAATTAACTCTCGGAAGTACATGCAAACTTATACTCTCACCGTGGTACAAGGGGGAGGGGTTGGTTGCAACCCCTCCCATGGGTTTTTGCGGTGTAACTACATTCCGAAAATATATGATATCTAGTAGATAGCCTGTGGTGTGTTCAACAAGATAAGGTAAATATTATGGGTTAAGTGCTGCTTGGGATCCGTAACGTCATCCAAAATGGCCGCAAAGATGGCCACCATCTTGGATTTGACTCAAAAATCAAATTTATTTGTCGTTTGATAACGAACATACTTGCATTGAGATTGCACTCAAAGCCATCTCCAAAGTAGCCTTGATCACAGGTGCAGGTGAAAAAACCACGAAAATTTGTACAGCTAGAGAACTGATGGCAGTAATAGTTGTCCCTGCTGCACTCATTTAAATCTGTTGAGTAAGCAAAATAATAATTTTCAAATATGAAACTTGCTATTGTGATAACAGTTACTTTTCTTTAAGCAGAATTACAGGCTCTTATGAGTCAACCCGTGAAAACGTTCGGACCCTCCCCTCTCCAAGACGATTTGCTTCACCGACCCCCCACCCCCCACCCCCTGCGTCCAACTCCTCACCCTCCCCTTCCTCCAACGCTGCCCTTCCCATGGGTAATGCAGGTGACCATTACATATCGTGGACTCAATGTTCACCAACCCTCCCCTCTCTTAGGCATTTTGCTCCACCGACCCCCTACCCCTTGCGCCCAACTCTCCATCCTCCCCTCCCTCTAACGCCGTTCCCATGGGTAAGAAAGGTGACCAAAACATATCGCGGGCGCAATATTTATTTGTCCTGTTGCTATTGCTTCATTCTTTCCATTTATGTATCCTCCTATCAGTCCGTGCAATCATTCATTCATTTTCTCATCCATTCACATTCATCGATTCGTTCATCCATTCATTCGTTCATATTTATTTTAACATGTATTTGTTTGTTTAAAACCTTTATCTATGATATCGTACCTTTCTTACAAGTATACCGATGGCAGTCACTGCATTTCACGTCATTCCATTCATATTTGTGTTCAACACCAAGTGCATGCACACAGTCTTCTTCTCTAAAATTATTTGGTTGATTTTTGGCCCAAGCTGTAAAGTTCCCAGCTCCGCCATCTGCCCAAGTGAAGGTCCCCTCTGTGGAGATGTCATTTAGTCCCAGCCATGATTTTTCTCCATTGTGGAGATGTTGCAAATACACGTTTTCTCGTTATTGTCGATATCAACAAGCACTGAGTTTTCTTGCCGACATTTAGCCAGTGCTGTGGTCCAGTTTGTGCACGTTTCACTTGTAAAGTAGCAAAACCCATTAAAATAGCTCCAACCAGGATCACAGATATCTGCAAAATATAACACTCAATAATAATTCATAAGCATATTAGCCTATCACACGACGTAAATCCATCACGTGCATGGACCTTTATAGCGAAGCTCTGCGGGCCGAAGGCCCGCGCGGAGCCCCATACTAGTCATACTCATAGAACCAGAGAACCATAGAACCCATGCCCGTCATTTTTCATGGTCCTGGCTAGCGGAATGTTTCGCGGGCGCGTCGTGTGCCAGGCGTACGCGCAGGGCTAACTCGCGGGCGCGTATACCGTCGCAAAATATGCGCGTATGACGCCACACAACATCCGCGATCTTTGCAATTTCACGTCACCTGGGAAAACACTTTTGATGTTTTTTGCTGTGTTAAGAGGAGAAAACCGTTTAAATTAAAGTCGTTATTCTCCTGCATTTTTTCGCGGTTTGCTACTAAAGACATGCAAGACAGAGATACTAATTAAGGGATACTCAGAAGCCGCTATAGTGGAAAAAAAAGAGCTTTCAGGGATAAAATCTTGCTCCGAGGATGGGAGCAATGCGGGGGGATGTTTGTCACTTCGGGTTTCAGAACTGAAGAAGCGGAGATTTAAAGAATTTCCAAGTAGTGGAGGGACTTAAAGGTAAAACAAAATACATTTTTCGATGGGAATGTATGTTGATATCAATCTGTGATTGACTTTTTCTTTGTGTTCTCGCTAGTTTTGGAAAATTGTTTATAAAACGTGCTCAATTAAATTCATTTGTTTTGATTTCTTTCATCGGAGACATCTCGGCCTCGATGAGCTATAAATGGTTCGCGTTTTGCTTTTAAACATAAACGTATGGAGATTTGAATAAAATTTTTCGAAAGAAGATTGTGTTGTCCATTTTTATGTGTTTGTTCATTCATTTATACATAAGTTGAAAAGCGATTTTATGTAAACAAAACAAGACTTGGATTTTATAGTTCTAAACTTCATTCGCGTGGTCTTATGCAAATATGTTTGTGTATTTTTTGCAATTTTGATTTCCAAATCAGTTTCTTGGACAATTTTTTATAAGCAACAGGTGTATTTTATTTGGAAATTAGTCGTACTAGTTATTCTAGACGGAAAAAAAGTTGTTTTTGTGAACTTTTGTACGGTCTAAATGTACTGTGCAAACGGTCGCGTATGTCTGTTTTTGAGAATTGCTAAAATTAAAAAATAGCCCGGTCATCAATTTTATTCTGTGCTTCCGACCTTTCACCTCAGTTAAGTTTATCATCGGTTTTCTGTTCAAAGAGCGACGCTGTTAGGCTCAGCCTATCTATATATATTAGAACCTATGCCCGTCATTTTTCATGGTCATGGCTAGCGGAATGTTTCGCGGGCGCGCGTGTGCCCGCCGCCCTCCGCCGTCACTCAGGACTAGCTCGCGGGCGCGTATGACGTCGCAAAACATGCGCATACGACGTCATGTTGAAACCAAAGTAAGGCTTTGTTTTCCGCGCGGTTACATGGCCGAATGGCACGTCAGCTGGGAAAACACTTGGATGTTTTGCTGTGAATTTAGTAAGCGGAGAAAACCGTTTAAATTAAAGGCGTTATTTCCCTGAATATTTCGCGGTTTGCTACTCAAGACAAGGATACTAATTAAGGGATACTCAGAAGCCGCTTTAGTGGAAAAAGACGAGCTTTCAGGGATAAAATCTTGCTTCGAGGAACTTCATGCATTACGATTTTATCAATGCGGGAGATGTTTGTTTTTTACGGATTTCAGAACCAGAAGCGGAGATTTGAATTTCCAAGCATTGAGGGACTTAAAGGTAAAGCAGATTACATTTTTCGATGAGAATTTATGTTGATATCAATCTGTGATTGACTTTTTTATGTTATTGTTAGTTTTAAAGAATTGATTTTAAAACGTGCTTAAATTCAGTTGTATCGATTTCTTGAATTTCATCGAAGGCAGCTCGAACTCGATGACCTATAAATGGTACGCGTTTTGCTTTTAAACATAAACTAATGGATATTTGAATATATTTTTTTCGAAAGAAGATTGTGTTGTCCATTTTTATGTGTTTGTTCATTCATTACATAGATTGAAAAGCGATTTTATGCAAACAAAACAAGACTTTGATTTTATAGTACAGTTCTATCTTCACTCGCATCGCCTTATGCAAATATGTTTGTAGTCGTACTGTTTATTCTAGACGGAGAAAAAGTTGTTTTTGTGAACTTTTGTACGGTCTAAATGTACTGTGCAGACGGTCGCGTATTAAATACTGTTTTTGAGAATTGCTAAAATTGAAAAATAGCCTTCGTCAATCTTAATTCTTGTGCTTCAGTAGTATAGGGAGTTGGTGATTCGGGATCACTAAAAATAAGACCCCAAATGCCTGAGTTACGCCTCCACACGAGTCATTGTCATTCCTCGTGTGGAGCCGTAACTCAGGCATTTGGGGTCTTATTTTTAGTGATCCCGAATGCACCAACTCCCTATACTACACACTGTGAATGCTGGTCCGGTACGAGATCACCACCCCAGGGAGGTATTGTCAATTGAAGAAACGTAAACCCCTGTTTATACCCACCCACATGGCAATGGCACAGAGTCCCGGCACGAGATCACCAATTGAAGAGAATAAAACCCCTGTATATGACATGGTGGCTCAACGTCTTGACTTCAATCCAAGGAACCACGATTACTGCGGTAATTAGTTGCATGGCTACAAGATGAACGTCCCTGATGGCTACCAAATCAAGGACCTCAATTCATTCTTCATTACTAATCGGGCGGCTTTTCTCCAGAAAATTGCACGCGAAGTCACAGAGCTTGGCGGGGTGAAGGTTACTTTATCATTTGATGTTCACTTTTCAATGGAAGGCGATGATGGACGACAAGAAATTAATCACTTCTTTTGGAACACCAATCCACTGATTGTAACACATCTCTATCAGCTTCGAGAGGAGGGCACCCTGGAAGACATTGTCAATGGTTTTGAGGAAGAGATTGCCAGATGGCAGCAGTTGGGTTCTGGTTGGGTGATTGAGAACATCAAAACTGTTTACCTTGAGTTCGGGACATACCATCCTCTACGAGGTGGCACATTTATCCCAACCCCATCAAAACTCAGGCCAAAGCAGGCCATCATCAATGTGAAGAACAGAGATAACCAGTGCCTGCGCTGGGCACTGCGATCGGCATTGTTCCCTGTAAATGTTAACACAAACAGAACCGGTAGTTATCCCACTGATGATGGCCTAGACTTCACTGGAGTTGATTTTCCAACGCCATTGAGTCAGATTTCCAAGGTTGAACGTCAAAACAACCTTCCAATCAACATTTATGGATACAAGAACAATAAGGTGGTTGTGATCAGAGTCAGTGAGCTAGAGGATCCCAATATGCGAACGATTAATCTGATGTTGCTCACAAACACTCGCACCTCACATTATTGTTTCATCAAGAGCATGAGCAGGCTTCTGCACAGCGAGTTCAACGTTGGGCGCCGCATGCATCACTGCGACAGGTGTCTCCAAGCCTTTTCTTCAGAACGGGTTCTCACCGATCATCTTTTCTATTGCAGAGGAGTCAAAGGCAGACCGACAAGAGCTGAAATGCCAAAAGAAGGCGAAAACTTACTCCACTTCGAGAACTTTCAAAACCAGATGAAGAAGCCTTGGGTCATATATGCTGACTTCGAAAGCATTGTCGAAAAAGTCCACGGCTGTATACCAGATCCCCAACAGAGCAGCACCACTGAAACATCCGTACATAAACCCTGCGGGTTCTGCATGTTAGCTGTTCGCTCTGATGGAGAGACAAAGGGCCCTTATCTTTACAGTGGAGAGGACGCTGTGCCAGTCTTTCTTGACACTCTTCAACAGTTGGAAGGAGTGATCAGAGATGAGTTGAAACACAAGGCACCACTCACCATGAGAAGAGCTGACTGGGCAGAGTTCGATTATTCTACAGATTGTCACATCTGTGACAAGCCCCTCATCAAGGACAACTTCAGGGATGCTATTGCAATCTATTCCCCAGACACTGGAGAATACGAGGGCTTGGTTCATAGGTTCACCAACGAATGTTACAAAGACTCATTCAAAGTCTTTTGCAACACCTATGACAGTGAACCAGATGAGCACCAATTCGTCGGGCCATGGAACCAAAGGAAGGCAATTCCAGAGGACCTACCAGAGCAGGTCGATTGCCTCTACTGCCATGAGCCCCTCATACAAGACTCTGTTCGAGACGCAGTCAAAGATCATTGCCACATCACAGGCAAGTATCGAGGCGCGGCTCACAGTTCTTGTAACATCAACTATTTCCGAACCAACCCGAAAACGGAAATAATCCCGGTTGTCTTTCACAACTTGAAGGGCTATGACGCACACCACATCATGAGTGGAATTGCGGATGTGCATTCTGATTTGAAATGCATCCCAAACAACATGGAGAAATACATCTCTTTCTCCCTCGGCAAGCTGAGGTTCATTGACAGCTTGCAGTTCATGCAGTCAAGCCTCAGTGCCCTGGTTGATGCAAACAAGCCAGAGTCCTTCACAATCACGGCAAGCCATGAGAAGAACCAAGCCAGACGCGGCCTTCTCCTGCAAAAAGGGACTTACCCATACGAATACATGGACTCTTGGGCTCGATTCGATGAGGCCTCTCTCCCGCCGAAGGATGCCTTCTACAGCGAGCTCAAGAAGGAAGGCATCACAGACGAAGAATACGCCCACGCGCAAAAAGTGTGGGAGGTATTTGGATGCAAGACGCTTGGAGATTACCACGACCTCTACCTTGAGACAGATGTGCTTCGTCTGGCTGATGTTTTCGAGAACTTCAGAAAGACATGTCTGCAACATTACAAGCTTGATCCGGCACATTATTATACAAGCCCTGGTCTCTCCTGGGACGCCCTTCTCAGGTGTACGAAAATCAACCTGGAGCTGCTTACAGACGTCAACATGCACCTCTTTGTTGAAAGAGGCTTGCGAGGCGGCATATCCATGGAGAGCAGGCGGTACTGTAAGGCCAACAACTCCTATCTTCGTGACCACAACCCCAAAGAAGAGTCAAGTTACATCATGTATCTCGACGCGAACAATCTCTATGGATGGGCCATGAGTCAACCTCTCCCAGTTGGCAACTTCGCATGGTGCCCTGTCTTTCCAACACAACACCAGATCAGGAGGTGGAGGTCAAACAGAAAGATTGGTTACATTCTCGAGGTTGATCTTGAGTACCCCGAGGAGCTGCATGATGAGCACAACGCTTATCCTCTTGCCCCAGAAAGTCAGGTCGTTCCAAAGGAATGGATGTCGCCATACCAAAGGGCCTTGGCAGAGGGACAGCCAAAAGACAAGACGCAGAAGCTGCTCCTTACCCTTAACAACAAATCCCGGTACGTGCTGCATTACAGAAATCTTCAGCAGTACCTGGATCTTGGGATGAAGTTGACGAAAATCCACAAAATGCTCAAGTTCGAGCAGAGGGCTTGGATGGAGCCATACATCTCCCTGAACACCGAGCTCAGGAAGAAGGCCACTTCCGACTTTGAGAAGAACTTCTTCAAGCTCATGAATAACTCAGTCTTCGGTAAGACAATGGAGAACCTCAGAAATCGAATCGACATGAAGCTTGTCCGGGCGCACGAGCGAGACAAGATAAGAAAGCTTATCGCAAGCCCACTGTTTTCCAGAGCAACGGTCTTTGGACCAAAACAGGCGGGGCTCCAGATGCACAAGGAGAAAATCAAATTCAACCGCCCAGTTTACACAGGCATGTGCATCCTTGATCTCTCCAAAACACTGATGTACGACTTCTATTACAAACATCTCAAGCTGAAATATGGTCAGTGTGTAGACCTACTCTACACAGACACAGATTCTCTGCTCCTCGAGATCAAGACGGATGATGTATATAAAGACATGGAGAACCTTCTGGATGAACTCTACGACACAAGTGACTATCCCAAGGACCATCCACTCCACAGCCAGAAGAACAAGAAGGTCATCGGCAAGATGAAGGACGAGTGCGCAGGTAAGCCGATCTCGGAGACTGTGTGTCTTCGCTCGAAGATGTACTCAATCCTTCTTGATGACGACAAAAACATCAAGAAAGCAAAGGGCACCACCAAGGTTGTCACAAAGAAAGAGATCACCCACCAGAATTACAAGGACGCCCTCTTCGACCGGCGAACCTTCAAGCACGGGATGGACAGGCTCAGAAGCAAAGGTCACCAAATCTTCGGTGAGCACATCACTAAGACAACGCTCTCTCCCTTTGACTCCAAGCGCTGGATCAAGGATGATGGCATCCACACGCTGGCATATGGTCACAAAGATATCGGTGGCAACTGAGTGCCCTGCGGTACAACCATCAGCTCCTCACGAACGAAGCCTCGCTTAGGCCCGTCGTAGAGATAATAAACCACTGGCTCATTCGGCTTGGTTACAATCCTTTGTATTTGGTAGACCTTCAAAGACCAGATCGGATCAGTCGCACGCCTCCCACCCCCTTCCAGCTCGCCAGGCTGGTACAGATATCTCACACTCACCCGTGGTGGGAGCTTCTTCTCCTTCTCCCCAACTGGCCTAGCATATGGTGTCGCAGGCTTGGCAGAAACGGCTTTCTCTTTGATTGCTTGAGCGGGCTTCTTGCCAGTGAGTCTTGTTACTTCATTGTTCAAGGCCGAGACAACATCTGGCAGTCTTTTGACCCATGCAGTCGAACGGCCAGAGGGCATATTCATTTCAACGGCATACTGATAACCAAACAGCCTTTCAGCCAGGGTGCGATTGAATCTCTCCACAATTGCTTGGTCTCTGTGGATATCAACCCGTCCGCGACGAATGGTTGTTTTGTTGTTTTCCATGGTCTTAGTCACAGCACCCATAAACTCTTTCCCAGGGTCAACTTGCAAGAGTTGAGGCCATTTCAAAGGCCCACGTCTGTAAATCTTCTGAAATGCCCTTGAGACTTCTTCAGACTCTTTCGAAGTCAGTGGCTCTGCTGCTTTGTATCGGCTAGCCACATCCACAAGGGTTAATGCGTATTTGTAAACCTTTCTCCCGTGTGGAAGTTTGTCGTGGGGTAGGAAGAGAAGATCTGCTTGATGCACTGCATTGGGTCTAGAGACATCAAACTTGGGACGAGGGATATGGCGTGGCGCCGGGAGGTAAACTTGCCAAAGTGCTTGTTTGACCAGCCATTTCTTTGCGACATCATCACAGACCTTGGCCGCCGCAGCTAGCTTTTTAACAGCGGCAAGACCTTTCCAGTAGCCTTTCGGACTGTAATAGATCTTTGAGAGTTTGGCCTCCATAGGGGGTATATATGTTTGTTTACAGAAAGCGATAAGCCACATACCCACCCGAAAGCAGGGTGCCTCCAATGAACGCAAGTTCGCCATTCTTCTGTTGTGTACTGGGTTTGTAGAAGTCCGAGAAGACAGGCTCTTTGTTGTCTTTGATTTGTTTATCTGGTTGTGTTTGGTGCATCTGGTTATACAAGACTAGGGCTTGGTCAGTGGTTTGGAAGTTTTTGCTAGCTTGGTGTTCCTTCCGATCATTGGCTGCAATCCAGTCGAGGAGCTTGGTGCGGTCCTTCTGGTATTTGGCGTAAGCCGCTTGGTATTGTTCCAGGGCGTGGTCATGTCGGATTTTCTCATCCATTGCTGCCTTGCCGTTATCACCAGACAGATATTTTGCGAGATAATTGCCGCCCATGAAAGCGGCCGCATTGAAAACAGCTCCAAGAGCCATTATTGCAATCGAGGCCATTGTGTATACATATGGTTTTACAAGTTGTCTGGGAGGATTTTCTGGTCCTCGAGATATTTCTTCAGCGCGATGGTGCCGGCCATGACTGCTGTGAACTTGACATAATTCATTAAGCTTGCACTGGGGTCGGCAGTTAAGTTCTCTTTGACGGTCTTTCTACCAATCCAACCAATACCAGCGACAAGGCCAGTGATTGTTGCGGCGTCGAGGATAGACTTCACAAGCTTGTTGTCAGACATGGTTTATGCCCAGTATACATATGATTTTTTTATTTTTCTGACAGAAACCTTTTGTGCCTTTGTCGTCTCGTTCAATCTCAATCCTCGGCCTCGTCCTCTCGGAGTCGGACCTCGGCCTCTCGGAGTCGGGCCTCGGCCTCTCGACCTCGAGCCTCGGCCTCTCGGAGTCGGGCCTCAGCCTCATCATCGAGCTCGTTGTGCCTGGTCCTTAACAAGAGGTAAACTGTTTCAAAGGAGGTCACGGTAACTTCATACCAAATAACAAGCACGCTTCCGATTACAGCAGCACCAAACACATCCCGGAAAAAACCCATGGTCAGTATATATATGTTTTTTTATTCCATATTTTTTATTCCTTGTCTTACCGGAATTCGAGATGGGGGTGTTGCTGGTTGTGTTGCTGGTGAGGTTGGCGTGGGGGTGTTTGCTGGTGGTGTGTTTGATTTTCTCCCAAGCCTTTGCATTATAGCTTCGCGCTGGTAATAAACACCTGCAGCAGAGACAATCAACCCACCAACCCCCAGAATATAAACGATTGAGTTGCTGTTGCTGTCACTTGTTGTGTCACTTGTTGTGTCACTTGTTGCAGAATTGTTTTCACTTGTTGAGGGTGCAGGCTTTTCTGCTTGCGCCTTTTTCTTTGCTTCCCGGGCCATGCAGTTTCGTTCTGCCAACCTTTTGCCAGAAGCAACGCGGCCGGGGTTCTTTTCTGTTGCAGGCTTTGTTTTCGGGGCCTCAGAGGTAACACGGTCAGGTGTTGGAGTTGGAGTTGGAGTTTCTTCAGGGATCGTCTCGAGTGGTGTGGCCATCCTGTATATATGTGAATTTTTATTTTTACAAGATGTGATAAGTGTGCTGCGAGGTTGCTGCCAGGTTGCTGACAGGTTTCTTCAAGGTTGCTGAGAGGTCGCCACAGGTCCCAACCCAACTTCATCAAGTCCCTCAAGTGGATAGCCTTCACTGTCTCTGGTTGGATGTGTGGGTTGGGGTTCCAATTCTATCAAGTCAGTCTTGTGATCAGGCTCTCGTTCAAACTTGATGTGTTTTGTTGTGATGAGAGCAGCATTGGCAAGCGCCAGCCATCGTCCGCATCGCACGGCAATAGCCCCAGCAAGATTTGACAACTCCTGGTTGATGATGTAGTCGTTTTTGAGTTCTTTCTGCAACTCCACCACATCCTCAACTGGGGCCACCATTCCAACGCCTTTGGATATGAGCATGATGCCAGAATCAACTAGGGATTCGGTTGTCTTGTTACCAACGTAGGCCTCGTACCGTTTGCAGTACTTGTCAACGTCCTTGTCTGACAACCGCTTGACATGATCGTGTGTGAGCTGCACGCCGATAGCTTCTTTAGCCTTGCCAGTTGAAACAAGGATTGCCAGCTTCTCACGTTTGGCAGGAATGTCATTGTCACCAACTAACCCTGTTGGAGGTGCGGCACCAGGGGTGGCCTCCAGCATCTGCATTACTTCGTCAAAAACGACCTGGTCTTCAGCTGCTTCAGCCATCAGGGGGTATACATATGTGTTTTTTAATTTTCAATAATTCTCTTGATGTCTGGCAAAAGGGTTTCAAGCTCTCGTACCATCCCCGCCATGGTGTCTGGCATAGAAGTCAACCGCAATGGATATCTGTTAAGAAGCATGAGGCGCAGATCTTCCTCACCAGCGGCTTTGATAATTTTGTTTTGCGCCTCAAGGGTGTGTTTGTGCAATTCATCCAAAAGCTGTGAAAGCAAACACAGTTTGTGTAGACTGGTTGGCGCATTCATGGTATATATATGTGTGTTTAAATCTTGTACTCAATTCCATACGGGTGTCTCAAAGAGAAAACCAGGTGGGAGAACTTGCGGGATTTGAGCCTTGTGATAAACTCTTTGTACTCCTCGTGGGAGAGCTCGCCGGCATAATCTTCGAATATGGCTTTGGTTGTCTTGCTGGATGGCGTGTAAAAGAGCACGATCGCTGCAATGTTATCACGATATGGCTTGGCAATGCTGGTTATCAGCTGGGTCAAGACCCACACGGATATGCCGTCATGCCTTGCGCTGAACCCAAGATTGACCAGCTGGCCCGTGCGCCCTTTGACATCTTTGGAGGCGGCGCAGTCATCGAGAATGAATAAAGTGTTGGTGGATGTGAAAAAGAAGCTCGCTAGCCTCAACCAGTCTTCGATTTCATGCTGTTGGCAGACAATCACGAAGATGTGTGGATCGCGGTCCACAAAGCCATTGTATGTCTTGTTCTTAAAAAATGTGGGGCAGAATAAAACGATGTAATCAAAACAACCCCTAAAGGGGCCCACCAGTTGGGAGAGAAGATAATGTGTCTTGCCAGAGTTAGTGGGGCCCACGATTAGTGCATTGAATGGCAGCTTTCTTGGGTCCATACCCAACACCTATATTAGTTGGTTCGCAAACTGGCGGGGAGGGGGCCTTTGCCAGAAGTCTTTGTATTTCATTGTGTGATAATGGTCTGGTGGATGGCAGGGGAGCCGGCTTGGCATAGAAGTTGATCTTGTTTCTTGTGGCCATGGGCTGGTGGTATATATATGCGTTTAGTACTGTACAGATTCCAGCTGTCTGTCCATGATACTCATCTGTGCGTCTGAGAGGGTGAAGATGTGGCAGAGAGCGTTCCCCGACCCTGTACCGTTTCGTTCGATCACGAGTTGCACGCCATCCTGTGTGTTGACGAGTCGTTGGCTGCTGCCGTGCAGGGCTGTGTCCCCCATGGACCGCAGGTCAATCCAGAGACCAAACTTGTTGCCTGTGAGATATTTGGTCAAGTTCATGTTAGGCCTGCCGTACGTGTGTTGGGAAAAATGCCGGGTTATCTCTCTCCACATGTATGTACCACTGATGCCCTCATTGTAAAGCCTGTTTGGAACCCCATTTACGGTGACCTTAACTTTGGTGATGTCGGGATTGAAATAGTTCTCAGAGTCCCTGGCACCAGCTACATAAGGGTTGATGAACAGCAAGAGGATGCCCTTGAGAGACCGGCGCTGTGGGTTAACCCGAAGATTCATCCGAGTGTCACCACTTTTTGAGAAGGGATGCACCCGATCTCGCATTACCAGGTCATAAGCGAACCCCTTGCCACTAGTGTAAGTGCTTGTTGCTTCGTCGGCCAGCTCCTTACTTCTGATCGTCTCGTACTCCAGCTGGATGTTTTCCAACTTGTACACGAGCTTACTTGTGTCTGAGCCTCGGACAACTTGGTTTGCGGGGGCGAGGGTTAGTTCGAAGACCAGATCGTTATACAGTGCCCGAGGATATATAACACCGTGGTCAGTTAAGATTTAGTGATCCAGCTTGATGTGATACTTATTCTTGTATATTGTCTCAAGCTTGTTCTCTGCATCCACGCCTGAGCTCTTTTTGTCGCCAGCACCAGAGCGGATCTTGCACAAATCCACACTCTGGATGCCCTCCATAATCATGTTGTCCCGCTCATCGGTTGATCTGAAGAGATCTTCGAAGATCTTGTAGATGTCGTATCCAACCGTGTCCTGGACAGTGGTGGCTGCAAACTTCACAACGAGCCTGTCCACCAGGGCCCGAGAAACATTTTGCACGAGATAGTTGTTTGCATGACCGCCGGCTAGGCTGATGTTGAATACCAGGGCCAGCGAGCCGGACACAATGACATCGTGCTCGCCTAGCTTGGGCACAGAGACATAAAGTGTCTCGCCGGGGTTGGCCTCAGAGGGGTTGAATGTGATGGACTTGACGGTTCGCTCTGCCTTCATGGCGCCCAGCGTCTTTTCCCTGTGAGATGGAAGTAGATTCGGTTGCACAGCCATTGGTATATATTTGTGTTTTTAAAATTCATATTTATATATCATGGAAGTCGATCCAACTGATCCAACTGATGCAACTGAGAAAACCCCTCTCTTCCCAAAAGGCACAGGGAATGACGATGGCGATGACGATGTCGATACCATGTGGAATCAAATGACAGAAGAAGAACAGGAAGAAGCCCGCCGATGGACTCAACCCGACCCCAACACCACGCAACCCTTTAAACCAGGCGCTGCTTCCACCCCGGCTGGTGAACAAACGGCTATGAAAACAAGACTCCCCCCAGAACAACAAGGCTCCCACACTGAAGAAACCTCTTTCATTACAGGGGCTACTGGCGGCCGGCGAGTGATAACAGCTGATGACATGGCCTTTTCCGAGGTTAAGGAAGAGTTTACCCAAGCAGACAGAAATCAACTTGATTTTCGGTACGAGGCGAAACCAAAATCAGGCGGAGCCATCATCGAGGTAAAATATCATATAAGAGACAAATGGTACCCTCTTTACACAAAAAGCCGTGGGGCTTTCGAAAAGACTCTAAACGCTTCTCTACCCAAAGAGATCAAAGGAGCTCTCGGAAAGTCTTTGACTGAAGAGTTCAATGAGACAAATGCTGCATTTGAAGCAAAACAAAAAGAACTGGAAGCAAAACAAAAACAACAACAAGAAGCACAAACAGCTGCTGCTGGTACACAAAAAATTCGCCTCGACATGGATGCAATCAGAAATAGAACCAAATAGGTTGATGACCAGATTCAAGAGATGGAAGATGCACATGGGCCACTGGATAAGGAGGCAATACAAAGACTGAAAAATGAAAAGAGAGCTCTTGAAGCTGAACATCAAGCTAAACGAAAAGAACTGGAAAAGGCACAAAAAGCTGCCAAACAAGCAGACAAACTACGAAAAGAAATCGACAAAACCATGCTTGACAGAAGGGGCTTAGAAGGACGCTTAGAGGAACTTAGAGCAAAAAAGGACGCTATAAAACCACTTGACGAACTGAAACAACAAAAAGAAGAGCTTGAACAACTAAACGCTGAAGACAAGCGTGTCATAGAGGCTGAGGACACTTCCCCCTCTGAAAGAGCAGCTGCTGAAGACCGGGTTGCTGAACGTGAAGAAGAGCTGGCAAGGCTCAATACAGAAATTGAGTTGCGGGAAAGGAGCATGTCTTTGAGAGAGAGGGTCAGAGAAATCTTCAAGAAATACGGGTGGACCCTGCAAGCGATTGTTCTGGCAGCTGGCATCACCATCAGCGCTGTTGTACTCGCTACCTTGAACGGCCTGGCAAAGGCCACCAAGGCTATTGGAAATGGGCTTAAAGAGCTTGCCAAAAAAGCAGCCAGCGCCTTGCCTGGCCTCATTGGCTCAATTGTGAGCTTCATCTTCAAAACGGCTGGGTCGGTCATCTCCTTTCTGGGCGAACACGCCTGGTTGCTCATCCTTGCCTTGGTGGCCTTCCTTGTTGAAAGGATCACCAAGCGTGCGAAGTCTTGAACACTTATCTTAACCAAACGAAAAGCCCTGCCAAAGCAACCGCACCCACACCAACGACTGCCTTGGAGACGTGATGCGGGTCGGGCTGTGGTTCGGGTGCGGGGGTTGGTGCGGGTTGTTGTTATACCCGATCACGCTCTCTGTGTTGATAATCATGCGCGAGGGCATGAGCCAGCTTCCGGGTGCTGTCGCAAAGTCTAGGGGAACTTTCGTTGCTTGGATGGCAAGCTGGTAACGCTGTACGCTTGTTGCGATGTCGTTCAGGATTATGGCCTCCTCTAGATGGACCAAGAAGACTCGCTGCGTTTCGAACGCCCGGCCTCCTTTTCCAATGATGCTGCTGCGGGTTTTGGCTTGTGAACCAAGAATGCAGTACACAAAAGCCTCGATTGATTGGTTCATACGGGCGAGCCCTGGCTGTGTTAGCCCCTGTGCGTAATTTGGCACAAAGTGCTCGAACTGGGTGTCCGCTCCTTGATCGTTGCGGACGTAAGTTATTCCATTGGCTTTATAATTGGAGTCTTTTCTGTCAGTGACGCGCTCATCATCGAACAGAGCTAGATCAGAGTCTGGATATGTGTAATCAGTAGATGTGGGGCCATCTCCATAAACCCAAATGTAGACATTCCCAAGCCCGTGGTTCTTGCCGTGTGTGAACCGGAAGTCAGAACTGGGGTCGATGCCGAACTCGATGCAAAGCTTCTTGTACGCGTCGATGTTGTATTTGTTGTCTTTCTGGTTAAATGGGGGGTCCTCTGGCAAAGCACTCACGCTTTGTTCCCCACCCATCTGGTAGAGTATTCGCCTTGTTGTGAAATAAACGTGAAACCGGTAAAACGACCGGAGCTGTGTGGTTAGAGATAGACTGGAGTTCTTATCGAAGAGAATGTCACGCGAGATTCCACAGCCGGTTGTTGCACACCACAGGGCGAAGGAGAGTTGTTGTGGCCAAAAGCTCATATGAGGACCACCCATCCACTTTCGGCCGTATTTGGCGGTTGTGAAGGATATCTGTGTGTCCCTGAATATGTTTCTGTATTTCGTTGTGAAATACTCAGTTGGAGTGACATAGATCCTTTGCTCTTTGTCATTCAAGATTGCGCCAATCATCATGTCTTTGTCTATTGTTGTGTCGAAAGCAATAGCCGGGATTGACTTTTCTGGTTGCCCCAACGATAACTGATAAGGGAAACCCCCGTCATAATGGAGACCAAGAGCGTCTCTTTCGGCGCCAGTCCAATCTTTGTGGGACATTTCTGTGATAAGCCCCCATGAGCCGGGGGCCTTTTTGTAAAGCACTTCCCCTGTGGCTGTTTTGTGGTCGTCACCATACTCTACTTGCACTTCAAAGTGAGACATATCGGCGCGAGGGAAACGCTTTTTGAAGTCTGAGAGCGCCTTGGCCTTAGCCGCGGCGTAGAGCTTTGCTGCCTCCGTCGAACTCAACCAAGCAATTTCAGGATCAGGTGGTGGTGGCATATATGGAGGATGGCTATTGACGTTTAGGTTTGAATTAAAAGGAGGTGGGGGCCCGTAATTGTGGCCGCCGATGGAGATGCCAAGATTTGAATTAGGATTAAATCCACCAGGCCGTCTGCCAAACATGATTGTATATATTTATAATTTAAAATGTTTCCTGTGTATATTTATGTTTTTCCAATAAACTTACATATACACACCATGGTTGTGCTTACAGTTACCACAACTTCGAACCCCTACACTCTGTACTTTGATCACGTGATCCAGAATGCACACTTCATCCGCCTCCTGTCTGCCTCGTTTTACAATTCGTGGCATAACTTGGCAGAAAAAGTGAAAATAGCCGCAGTCGTTTCTGGTGATAACCCAAAGACTACCACCATTGACATTGGCCCTGGGTTTGTTACTCCTAATAGCCTTGCAGACATGATAAATGGTAAATTTAAAGAAAAGGGTATTGCTCTGCAGGCAAAACCATATGAACTTGGCGTTCTTTCTATTTTAAACCCCGGACAAAAATACATAATATGGGTTTCCCCAAATATCTCAAGATTGTTTCATATAGACATAAAAACATATCCTAATTTTACCATAAAAGGTTTCAAACTTCCAGGCACATACTTTGTCTACTGCGATCTGCTTGACAAAGAACAGAACCTTCTCAATGGTAAACCTTCAAGCTTATTGGCTCGTTTTGATGTAACCGGAAAACCTTTTGAGAAGATAAATTACCAAGGGACCCAACATGGCGTCTGGCATATTGTCGATTGCCTTGGTAAACATGCAAATGACATCACACTGTCGATCAGAGATGAAAAGGGCAACCTCATTGACTTCAAAGGCATGCCCTGGGAATTTGAAATTGAAATAAAATAAACTTATATATACTCGCATCTGTCATGGTTGTGTTGACATTTGTCACGACTTCGAACCCTCACACGATCTATTTCGACCACCCACTGCCGAAACCGAGTTATGTCCGGCTCCTGTTTGCCTCTCTCACCAACTCGTGGTACAACTTGAAAGAAAGAGCAAAGATCTCAGCACCTAACAGTTCTGGAAGGGTTACTGAAGTATTCGTAATGCCGGGGTTTTACACAGTGGATATCATTGTGAAAGATTTCCTTGAGATAAAAACGAATAGACCAGTTATTGATCTAACAGTTGATACAATCACAGCAGAAGGAATAATGTTAATTAAAAGTCCCAATAATGTAACGTTTAGTAAAAATCTGATAGATTTTCTTGGTATAAGTGGTACCCCCGTTTTGGAGTGCAACTGTCAAAGGGTTTACATCTCCAAGCACTTACTTTGTCCATTGTGACCTGGTTGACAAAGAACAAAACTTGCTCAATGGCAAACCTTCAAGTGTGTTGGCACGCTTCGACATTCGCGGGAAATCATTTGAAAAGGTTCATTACCAACCAACACCACAGCATGTCTTGCGTGACGTCTCGTCTAGTGATTATGTTAACTCTATCACGCTGTCAGTGCGGGATAAAGATGACAACCTCTTCAACTTCAATGGAAGATCCTTAGAATTTGAAGTTGAGTTAAATTAAAAAATCATATATATACCCCATGCCATGAGTTCTGCCAATGTGCTGCCATCGGCCCCCGAATACAGCGAGACACAACAGCTATACCCCATGCGTGAGATCACTCAAATCAATGCAGAAGACTTCCGGCTCAAAAAGAAATCTGACTTGCTTAAAGAGCTGTCTGACGAAGCCGAGCATTACCGTCAGGTCGCAAAGAAATACAAACGAACCCAATCCTTAGTTCATTACTCGGCGGTTGGCCTTGGGTCGCTTTCTGTTGGGCTTTCATCAGGGTTCCTTGCAACTGCATTGACTGGGTTCGGAATAATTGCAAGTCCAGCACTCGCCGGCGTCGCGACCCTCTGTGGGCTGTCATCAGTTGGCTTCACAGCTGCTAACAAGCGATTGGAGCGAAAAGTGACCAAACACGAGAATATCTACACACTGGCCCTGGCTAAACGCAACTCTGTCTATGAACTGGTCTCAAAGGCTCTGGAAGACAAGAGAATCAGTGATGCAGAATTCACCATAATTACTCGTGAGGTTGAAAAATATCACGAACTCAAAGCCGCAATCAGGGATGGTGTTAAGGCTAAAAAAAACGTTGGCACTCAAACACAAGCGCCAGACCTCGAGAAACTCAAAAACGAACTTCGCAAGGAAGTCAAACAAGAGTTTCAAAAAAAGATAAGTCTTCTCACCGCAGCATCCAAGTCCGATTTGAGAGATTAAATTCAGGTTTTAATCTACAAATCTTGAAAGAAAAATCCCGCCAATAAATTCTGAAGCGCCCCCAAAAAACTTTTTAAAAAAATAAATTCCGAAGCTCCCCACAAAAACTTTTTCAAAAAATAAATTCCGAAGCGCCCCAGAAAAACTTTTTTCAGCAAAGTTGGGGCGCTTCGGTATTTGTGGGGCGCTTCGGTATGTCCGAGAAGCTTCGAAAAGTCGTAATTTTCTAAATACGGCCTTTACACAACAATACCGGAAGTCACGGGAAACCCCCCAATTGAAAAATTGTAATCTCTAAATATAGCCATGACTGAGTTTGGCGCACGGCTCAATGAACTTGACAAAGAACACAAATTTGCCAGCCTTCGCTCGCTATACGGCAGCGATTACACAAAAGAAATACACCGCTTGTGTCTGCCGGAAAAACTTTATCAGTTATGCGAAGATGTGGGGTTGGCAGAGATTGGGCAGCAATATCTTCAAAAACATTACAATGACATGGAGATTGAACGCTTGGACCGAAGACTCCTGTCTTGTTATGACTGTGGTGGCTCCTTTTTGCAATCAATAAATTCTTGTGAACTTTATTGTAAAAGATGCGGCCGTGTGGAAGTGCTCGATGATGCTCCGGCATGTACGCAGCAAAACAATTTCCACAGACAAAACCATCGGTCGGGACGAAGTTACGTGTTTTGTTATGCCTTGAACAGGCTTATAAAAAAGCTCAAATATCTGCCTGAACAGTTGACTCTCGATCAAATCCATGAAACGAAACGTGTCTTCAAACAAATAGAAGGTCGGCTTCCGAGAATGCCTTATACGTTTGTGATCTACAAAATCCTGAACATTATAACACCGCTTGAAGCCCCGCAACGAGTGATTATAAATTACCTGAGACAACAATGGATGTCTGATGCGATGATAATCAAAAACGAATATTTATGGCATAATGCATTCAGAACTCTGGAGTAAGCTTTGCCGCTTGCTTCATTAAAAAGGCTTCCAAAACGGCCTTGTCATCGCCTGTGTTTGGAGTTGTGGCAGAGTCATCGGTGTAAGTATAATTTCTGATTCTTCCTTTTAACTTTGATAGATTATCATGAAAACATTCAACAGACCTTTGGATTTCCCTCAAAAAATCTGGTTTTTTAAACTCCCAAATTTCAGTGAGATCGAGCAATTTCCAAGCGAACATTGCAACAGGTTTTGGCCCTTCTCTACGCGGGTTAAAGAACGCTTCTTTCATGGCGTTTAAACGTAGAAATTCAGCATTTTCGTCACGGGCTGTGAACGTCATTCTTATTTTGCCATATGAAACCAAAATCTCTTTAGTGGCAATTAAACCCATGACATGTTCAAACAAAGCAATTGATTGTGTTGCTCCAAGATCAATAAGTTCGGCTTGATTGATCTTGATGTTTTTTTTTTACTGAATAGATAACAGACCCCCCAGGCAAGAGTTGATTTATTTTTTGTCTTGTATGTTCTCCCGGCGTTGAGAAAAGAATTGTGAGCTAAACTTGGTTCAAGCTGTTTTAAAGAACACATTCTGAAATAGCCGTCAACAAACAAGCCTTTGGAGACCATGTCACCACTCAAAGCAAGCCCTGTTTGTATCTGATCGCGATAATAGCTAGGGATTCTGTTCATCGCTATTTTTCGCTTGAACGGACACTTGAATTCTAACAAATTTAATGTGTTATCTTTGTCTAGAAAATATCCGTCTGGACTACAAGTGACCTTTCGATAAAGCGGATGCTCGCTTGACAGATTAAGAGAAATGCTGTGACCAAAAACGGAAACAGAATGTTTTTGTTCAAAACACTTGCGTATAATCGGCTCAAACAGATTGCCCCAGGTACAAGCCGCATTGTTGAGCATAACCGGGGATTGAATTTGAATTTTCTTCATGAGCAAGCTGTGTCGTGATTCAAACGGCGACGATCCTGTCAAGGCAGAAATCTCTGATGCCCCAATTGTTTTTTGTCTTGCTGAGAGCCAGCCGGCGCTCTTTTGTTTCAGACCAGTGTGTCTCGATTTGAGAAAGTTCATGAACTCTTGTGTTGTCGCCATCATTGGTATACGAAGGGTGAATGTTTTTTCAATTGGTGATAACCGCTCAACTCAGTTTGAAAAGCTGCGAGTGATGACTTGCCTTCGATGAAATCAGAAACAAAGCTCAAATCTCGGATCCTGGGTAAGGGGTTGAGAGTCTCCAGGTTTTTGTTTTTAAATGGTTCTTGTTCTTGCTCGTCAAGCCAGGCATTAAGATCATGCTGGCTAATGTTTGCAAAAACATCTCGAACAACTCTTGGAGGTACCGCCAAATCCACCTCATGTCTGATAAGAGCTCGAGGATTTCTTTCCAAAGGCGGGCAGCCATTTTTTCTGTGCCTGTAAATCGCTGACAAAGACCTTCTTTGCCCGCAACCAAGACAAGTGAGCTTTAGTCGACGTGCCTTGATTTGCGTAGTTGAGTGTTCTTGCAGTTCCGAATTTACAATGAGGCACAAAAGGCTTCGTCCAATCGCCATCGCGATATACAAGAGGTACGCATTACTTCAATTGGCTATACCTCCCTGGTGTGGTGGTCTCGTATCGGACCAACATTCACAGCGGTGGTCTCGTACCGGACCAGCATTCACAGTGTGTAGTATAGGGAGTTGGTGCATTCGGGATCACTAAAAATAAGACCCCAAATGCCTGAGTTACGGCTCCACACGAGGAATGACAATGACTCGTGTGGAGCCGTAACTCAGGCATTTGGGGTCTTATTTTTAGTGATCCCGAATCACCAACTCCCTATACTACTGCTTCCGACCATTCACCTTAGTTAAGTTTCACCTTAGTTAAGCTTGTTCACAGAGCGACGCTGTTAGGCTCAGCCTATCTATATACAGCTATTTCAATTTAGGTTGTCGGATGAGAGCTTCAAGCGTACGCAACGAGACCGCAAGAAACTATGGGTAGTTGTAAACTGGTCTTTGCTTAGGTCGCGGTTTTTGCGTTTGTTAGTGCAATGAGTGAGGTAGATGTTAGCACCATAAATGTTTGCCTTCGCTGTGTGGACGAGGTATTTTAAATTGCTTTGGTCGATTTATCGTATACACCTAATTGCAGTAACGTTGTCATAGAAAAATGAAAAATGAAAAAAGCCAAATAGGAATTAATTGGCTCAATCATCATTCACAGCGACACGCGGCACGATTACGCGTGCAGCGGCTATTGTTAATTTAAATTAAGCGTGCAGCGGCTATTGTTATTTGTATGTCTAACTAATTCCTATTGGCCTTTTTTTAGTTTTCGTTTTTACATTTTTCATTTCTCTATGACAACGTACATAAAAATCCCAAAGTAACCTTGCGGTCTCGTTGCGTACGCTTGAAGCTCTCATCTGACAACCTAAATTGAAATAGCTGTATATTACCTGATAATCTATGGTCATTCTGAAAAGCCTGGTGGCGGATTTGGTTTCAGTCCCAGGGGAGTGCGGGGCTGATTGTATTTTACCTCATTAGTATTCTTTATATAAAAAAGTTACTCTCATTAGTATTATTTATATAAAGAATATTAAAGAGAGTAAAAAACAATAGGTTTCTTTTCCTTATTAGTATTCCTTATATAAAGAATACTAAAGTTGGTAGTAATTATTCAGGATTCTTAGTACAACAAATGGTGACTTTACTAGTTTCGTTCAGTATTGTTTTACGATATGTAGCCTTTTGCCATTCTATATGGAATCTTCTCCAACAAAATAAGCAACCAACAGTTTAGCAAGTAAGCCGTTATTTGAATGACACCAGTGCCCACGTGTAAAGTGGTAGGTAAGCGAGTGGTTCAGAGATGCAAGCTGATTATTTCTACTCGCTCGTTGCCACTGAATAAAAATTTTCAGACATTTTATCCACCGTACCTGTCAACTTTGGTATAGCATTTTTCATGGATTATTTTTTTCCTCAGAACTTTAAAATCCCAAAACTTTCGACAGTTGCCGGGAAGCCATGGTCACCTCGTCGAAGCCAGTGTGGCACATGTGCTGTATGCTAATCAATCTACTTGTTTTTCTCGTATGCTAATATCCTCTTTGCAATTGTACAAAAAGCACGTTTGTTTAATCTCCGTAGGGACACGCTTTTGGCGGTTTGTTTTTGAAGCCGTTCAAAACACTCACAGCACGTGTTTTATCAAGTCTAAAAATTCACGCGCTTCGAGATCGAATTTTTAAACTTGATAAAACACTGCTGTTCGTGTTTTAAACATTACTTAATCATCAGTGTTGGAAACTCCGCAACGAGTTTTCTGGGTTCTTGTATTGTTTTCAAAAATTGTATGCTACAATGTCAAACACGTAAAAAAGAATGAGAAATAAATTTTGGCTTTAAGATTTCGTGGATTTTTAAAGACGCCGCCTATTCATTCATATTTTGCGCCACGTTGTGCCATGTATTTGGCCGGAGAAGATAACGAAAGAGGAACTATGGCAACAGGCGGGCCAAGAACCAGTGGAGGTCATGTTGAAAAGCAGGGCGTGGAAGTGGATGCATCATTGACATACCCTAAGAAAACTAGACGGAAATATAGCAAAGATAGCCTTTGAATGGAGCCTTCAGGATATAATAGAAAGAGGGGGCGCCATGTTCAAACATGCAGGTCTTCAAGTTTGGCAGAGCTAAAGGCTAAAGGTTCAACATGGTCGACTTCTGTTACGAGGACTGCACAGAACAGAAGTAGATGGAAAAACGTGGTTTCGAATTCAGTTCTGTTCCACAAGGAACTGAAAAGTTGAAAGAAGAAAGAAGATGAATACAACATTTACTGACCTGTGAGCACCGCATAACTCAC
This sequence comes from Dendrophyllia cribrosa, assembly GCA_024195265.1. Taxonomy (NCBI): domain Eukaryota; kingdom Metazoa; phylum Cnidaria; class Anthozoa; order Scleractinia; family Dendrophylliidae; genus Dendrophyllia; species Dendrophyllia cribrosa. The sequence continues at coordinate 25,537,030 of JAJLRJ010000011.1, read as the reverse complement.
TGACATGGGATCATATCTCGTCTCGTACAATTCCTTGACACAAGCTCTGAACCCAGACGTATTCATGTTCTGCAAACAAACATTTAACAAGTTAATTTACTACTAGAACCGCAGTAAACAAACTGGGAGAGATGGACCTGGATATGGCTAATTGGGTGAAACGTGGCATAGCATCGTTGCAGACATTTGCACAACTTAGGGTAAAGATGATAAAGTAATTAAGTAATGATCACTGTCTGCCTTTCTAGTGTTTCCGATTACACTTACAGCTAGCATGAGGGATGAGCGACACAGATAATCAATTCCTATGATCAATGTCTTAAGAAAATGCAAGTGGGGCTTTAAGTGGTAGAGATCTGTGAAAGAAACTGGGAATTACGGTATAACAAAGATTATCGAAACATAAATTGATAATTATGATTGATTATTATGGTTTATCTTTATGCACATGACAGATATGTATAACACATTGTAAGTCAACAAAGTTTAAATAAAGAAAAAATTAAAAGATTTGATTATTTCTATGCCATTATCTGCCAGTCGTTTTGGCAAAAATGATCTGCGGAGAGCACCAGCCCTATAACAAAATGTTACCTCGATCCACGTGGTAATTCCGTTGTGAATCGGTGCTGAGTTCCCAGATACCGTGGTGCTATGATTGGCTGCGATGAGAACTGTCGGGGTGGTGTTGTAACTTCTCGTGAACAAAACGAACTGCAAAAATACAATCGTTAATAATCGTTAATAATCGTTAACAATCGTTGGACTACTTGTTGTACTGTTACTTTATTAAAATCAAGACATTACTTAAAAGATCGATCGGTTGCCGTCCTCACGATATGAACCTTAAGCAACGCCGGTGAAAGTTGACGTCTCGGAAGCCATGCCACGAATACAAACAGAAAGTTGACTATTTTCCTCTTTGCCTCTTCTGTCTTCATTGCTTCAAGCCACAAGAGCTGTCAGGCTAACAACGTACGTTGGAACGTTTAGCCGCGGCTTTTCTCATTTTGCCAGAAATAATTTTTTTTCTTCCACACCTTTTTTTGTTGTGTTTTATTTTTTAAGTCTTTGTTTTAGTTCTTATTTATCTACTTTTGTTTCTCTTGTATTTCGCAAGGTTTTCGATGTCCTTTGCATTCTGACTATGAAATGAAGTGATCAACAAAGATCATCTTGTACAATGAAACCGTGTATTATCGGGCATAATGCATTAGTTGTCAAAACCATGACAAAATCGTTTGCATCCTATTGCACAGGACTTCAGTATACTACGTCATCGGACTTAATAGTGGAATACTTTGCCAAATGACGTCATCTGTGCATACACGTCACTGGTCTGCATCTACAGACTATATCAAAGGTCTCCATGATCAACTACTATGCCACAGGGACTCACCACTGAGTGACATACCATGGCGCCACAAGACTCCATGCTCAGCATACTATTTGCCACAGAGCACTAAGACTGATCGATGCTCAGCATACCTGAATACTTTGAAAGGGACTTAATAGTTCTAAATCAACGATTGTTTCTTCTCACCTCACAGTATGCGTTGTTATTCTCATCCAGTGGTGGGTTTGTATTTGGAAATTTTATGGCGCCGTGTTCTGTGAAGAGTGGCTTGTGTAATTTGGAGAAGGCGAACCAGTTCTGTCAACAAGAATACCCGAAGAATTTTAGTGATGTTAATCATAACTGGTCATAACTTGTAATAATCTTATCATGTGCACTAAAATTGCTTTGAATCCGGCAATTTTTCTGAGCACTCACGCTTCTAGGTTCTTTCAGTCGGAGGAATACAGTTCAAATAGAATTGTACCCCTGGAACCCAGATGGATGTCCGAAATTGCCAGATTCCCTCCCCCAAATGGTCCTAACACTGTTTGCATATTTTTTTAACGTCATTGTTATAACAGTTTGTTCGTTCGTTTCATTTCTGTTTTTTTTTATTCTATTCTATTATAATCTTTTCCCTTCTCCTTTTTTTCTTTTCTTTCCTTTTGTTTTGTCTTCTTGACCACATTTTTGCATTGTTCTGTCTTTCCACATAGAAAAATATGATCTGCCCGATAATCGTTCTAGATTCAAATATATTTGGCAGTGCTGGTCATCATTGCATATCTTTTAAGGCATCTCAGAGGTACACTATTATTTTTGTAGCCTGCAGACACATTGCTCGTAATTTTAATAACAATTTTGAATACGTTCTTTGCTACATTTAGTACATACCACATTAATATCCTCATGTCTACCATCAAAGTTCTGCATTTCTCTCATACAGACTTTAAATGAGTCTTTAGACACATCTTCCGTCCAAATGAGGGCTGCATCCTTCTCTTTACCAGCACTTAAGTGTTCAGAGGTCACAAGTACAACTGGCGCCTCATCAAACTTGTCCTGTAGAAAAAGAGAGTAAATTATCACGATCTTATAAAAACATAAATATCTGCAACAAAAATTAAAGAAATTGACCGACTTAGCCATCATCTTCGCATTTGCACTTTTTTCTTCATGAGTAAAATTGTCTGAAGCTTTTTCGAAGGGCACCGTTTTACAGTTGTTTTGAAATTCAAGGTCAATTATGAACAGTTTTTCGATGAATGTGGTATAGGGAAACCTGTATTAACCCTCGGTACCCTCGCTAGTGTCCGCGTGATAGAGGGGTCCGCTGAATACAGGCTTGTTTTTCAGTAAATATGGGAGAAATATTAGGGACCCAAGCAGACGGTGTCCACTTGTAATTGACACAGCGGGGCGTCCGCTTAATACAGTTTTCACTGTACTAGAACATCATTGAGGAAGACCTTAACATAATTCGACTATATCTCTAGCTAACCTTAGCCCACTATCCTGATGGTTATGTTTCATTACATTGTCTGTTACCAAATAGAAGAAGTTAAAAGGACACTGTTCCGCCGAAATAACGAATCTGTGTACTTAATTTCCACGTTATTTCGCCAAATACCTTCAAATATGCAATTACACTGGATCAGAAAAAGATTCTGTAGAGCAAAACGGAAGCAGTAGTTTGGAGAAAAAGTGCAGGATTACAAGGATGGAAGTAGATTACAGTTCATCAATTTTGATTTCGCGACAGGCGGTCAAGAAATCAAAGTTTCCATTCTAGTAGAATTTTGAGTTTTTAAGTAGTTATTTTGTTTGTTTAATTAATATTTGTTTGCGTTCATCACTTTTGGCGATTTTTTTCCCAAATTAAATCAAGCTTAAATCAAGCTCTAGCCATAATCATGAAAACACGATATTTCATCCGGGACAGTGTCCCTTTAAGGAACTGTGGTACATAAATGTTCACAGCATACCTTGGGAAACGTCACGTCGGCACAATTTGTCCCAGACCACCATTTCTGCAACATAATCGTTCCCGTCAATCCGTCTGGGGGTGCTCCTTGATACGCCACCCAATCAAGGGTGGCAAATGGATTGAAGTTTTCTTCCTTCCTCCCGGTTTGCATGGCACAAACGGTGAAGTTTTTTGTGTTGATGTTTTCTGTCCATGAAGTAACAGCGTCGTGGACTGTTACAGAGTCGTTTAGTTTCATGTGATTGAGGGTTATTTGGACATGAACCTGTTTATCCGGATAGAAGCGGTATGGCGGGAAGGCGACTGTCTGACAGCTTGAATCAGACCATTTTGGAACACGGAGAAGTTCTACTTGACCTCGCATAATCGGGAAGCCTGTGAAATAAATTGTTAAGCGCATGTAAAAGATGTGTTTTTTTGTAAATTTTAACGGTCATCTCAGAGATAACGTGCGCTATGGCAGAGGCCTTCAACCGATGTTACCTTCGCTAGAAACCAACAGTTTGTGTCCGTTAAAGCGAGAGTCTGTAATGGCAATAGTTGTTTTAGTAATTCTTTTATAGAGCAGGTTTCATTTAAGTGTAGAATTTAATTTCGTAATTGCTTTGGTCTTGCATTTCTTTTCTTTGTGATTGGATAAAAAATCTAGCGCCAGATTCTCAACCAATCAGAAGTAAAAACCAAAACCAATCTTTGTCGTATTTTGATGTGTTAACTTGTTTACCTTCACAGCTTCCAGGATGATAGACAAGTTTATTCTCAAGTCCTCTGCAATAGCTTAACTTGTGCCAGCATTTGTTGTCGTATGTTGTTCCGTTCGCAGTGCACACTGGATCCTGATACGAGGGACATTGGTCGTCGCACTCACAGCGAGCGTCATGCGCGCTGTACGTATTACAGACTCCGAACCGTGGACAATGCACGTCAAGGCAAGGATTTAGGTCTGTGACAATAAACAAATTCATCTATGTTATTTTAACAAGGCTCTATATAAACGAGAAAATCGTGTATCATATATTTGCCAAATATATTATACACTATTTTCATATCTTACACACAAATTAAAATAAGATAATGTAATTCCATGCGCAAACACGCTTAAATCGTTTTTTTTTTATCTACCCCAATGGTCTTGTAACAAGCGACTTGTATCAGTTTCCCTTACAAATACTTTAGCTTGAGCAGTTAGGTTTCGAATGTAATTTACAATTGCTTTGGTTTTGCATTGTTACGCTTTGTGATTGGTTAAAATTTCTCCCTCCACTTGCTCATCTAATCTGAAGTAAAACCGAAACCAATGGTGACTTGTTGCTCACACGCGTTTTCCGCGCGCTTGGTGCCGGGCCGGTTACATGTATTTGCTTTGAGGTGTATGATTGGTCTTTAGTGGGAACTGCCTCTGTTGTCAATGATTGGTCAGAGTAATTACATTGGTTTTTATTTAACGACACTCAAATCAATTACTGACAAGCTAACCTCCAGTCACAGCGTAGCTGACGGACAAGGGATCATGATTAGGTCCTGATCCACTTAGATCTTTAACACATATCTTCATAGACTGCAAACCAACTTCCTACAGAGAATTTCAAAGGTGTTAGCGTGCACTTAACTTGGAAAAGGTATAAGTGTACGACATATTTGAAATGGTGGGCTGTTGGTCATTAGAAAATTCTTGTAAATCTGCACATTCCTGTAAATCGAGCGTATTGCACTGTAGTAAACCGGTTGGACAGGTTAGTGAAACACTGGACGGAAAATGATGGCTAAATTGAGAGGGGGGTTACAAAGGAAAGGGTTCTTAAGAGCCAATGTCTGAAATTTTCGAAAATCGGGCGTCAGTCACAAAATTTCGGATTTCTTCATATTTTGCCCAAATAATCTCTATAGTGAAGTATTTTCAAAAATAACATTAAAAATTGTAACGGCGTTTTATCTTTTTCGAAAACGGGCAAAGTTTGAAAAACGGCAAAACGGCATTTTCATCTCGCTCGTACATAAAAACGCGATGTCATACATAAATAAAATGTGGCCAATGGGGGGTCACCCTTTCACTACGCCCCTTGCCGGCTCTTTTGCGATAACACACCGCCTTTATTCTGCTACGAAGTTATGTTTTCAATACTCTTATAAACTAATTTCGATTTTGAGGTGTCAACACTGCATTATATTGACGGCTAGTTGGGATAAAATATATTCCGTATTAGGCGGAGTCGCGAAGCGACGGGGCCCAGTACGGAATATATTTTCTTCCAACGCCGTCAATATAATGCAGTATTGACGCGCGCCCAAAATCGAAATTAGTTTTGTCTAGATTTTTGAGACGTCAATACGACTTTATATTGACGTCTCAAAAGCAAGCAAAAGTATCTGAGAATCGTGATACTATTACAGATGTGAGCTACAGCTGGCTGTCAGTTTTGTTTTCGGCTGGTGGGTTTAAAGCTGCTTCTGTGACATCTCCACCGCAAGTTACAGTCTCAACACCCACGTCCGATGACAAGGAAAACAGTCCTGAACGTACAACATCCAATGTATTTTCATGCCCACATAAAGGCTACATCCCGGGAAGGGGGGGGGGGGGGGGGGGGGGGGGGGGGGGGGGTGGGGAGTGGGGTACTTCCCAAAAATACCTATACGGGTATGTGCCGCCTAACGGGGTCGTAATTTTGGGACCCCTGGTCTAGAACGAACGAGTATCCATTTTAGAGACATTTCCTAGAACGAGGTATAATATTTCGAACGCACGAAAGCTTCATAAGATGGTGAATCAAGAAATTGTAGATCGCGACTTTATCTTCTGTTTGAAATCAAAGCAATTATGTTGCTTATTTGTGTAGAAGCAGAATTGTCGTATTTTGATGTATAAGTCGAACAAACAAAGAAATAACTTTTTTAAGAAAAATGGGCTATTGAAAGTTACGCAATTTCTACGAAATCTAAATTGAATACTGCGCAGGATATTCCAGAAGTGGTGTTGACCTTGGGATTGTCTAGTTATACGCCCACTAGTACTCCTGACCAGAACCTGACTTTCAACGTCCACAAGGCCGTGGACAATCAGGGATAGGCGGCTGACAGCCCTGCGCGCTTCGAGGCTCTGCCATCCGAGATGGCATATCATTTCCGTATCATTTTTCTAGAATTAGAGTGTTAAAAATTGACCTATTTTTAGAATGGGGTAACATTTTGAGTGCAAATTCTTTCTAAAACGGGGTCTAAATTTGGAGACCCGGACGGCACATACCCAGCCAAAACATATCCGAGTACCCCCCTAGCCTGCGAGTAAGCTCTCGGGGTCGGGACCAGGCTCGCGGTTTGGGAGGGGAGGAGGCCCCCCGTACCCCTTTCCCCCAACCCCTAAGCCCGAGAGCCTTGCTCGCAGGCTAGTACCTCCCGGGGGCTCGTGGTTTCTTTCAGGTCTCCTCGCCATTCACTTTTTTCTCTAATCCTTTATTATTTTCATCTTGTTCTGTAACATGTTGTATATATGGCAAATAAAGAATGAATGAATGAATGAATGAATGAATGTTTCAACGGCCGTCCGCTCTGGAACACCATCTGTCATTAGAAGCCTGCTCCAGGTCACCGGAGAGGCACACCCTAATGAACCTGGCCAAATAACAGTACGCCACCCTCCTCAACGAAAGCGTTGCACTTCTCCCTTTCTTTGCAAGTCTCAAGCTCAGTTAGCAGCTCAAACAAAGGCCAAAGCCTCAAGGTGGGCTGGGCGCTAAAGGAAATGGAACAGCCCTTGCTACCAATTCAATGAAAAGCAGAAAGCCTACCTGGAGGCTAAATTTACTATTGGTCAATCCACAGACAGGAGGTCGACCCGGATGTAGTCACAAAAGAAATGCGTTGTGCCCGTGCCCGGCAGTGAAGAGAAAAGCGGCATCGATGACCCTCCTTGAAGAATTTGAGGATAGTTGCCTTTGTAAGATAGAAAATGAAGGGCCAATGTAATGCAAGATTGCTAACCACTTTTACAGTTTTATTGTCTCTTGTAAGAAGATTGAAGAAACCTTGTGTGATGCATGATTTCTTTTTCCGCCTTGAGGCTGTGCAATAATTTTTTTCGAGATTATTCCATACTTTTCTTTCGCTCGCTGTGAACGATTTTTTTTCTCTACTTTTGCTGTGCAGGAATTTATTTACAACAATGGAGTGCATGATTGGCTTTATCATAAACGCAATTCAAGGCTCGGGTTAGTTTAATTTTCTGATAAACTATTAACAGAAAGCGGGTGCAATAGTGGCTAAAAAGAAAAAAATATCTTTGAATTTCACTTTTGTTTTCGAAAATATCTTGTATTGAATGATGTAAAAAGCACTTTCGAGCCTCCCGACGTCAAAAATCAATATAAAAGGCATGCACTCGGACCCCACTAGAGCCTCAAGTTCTACAACTAAAGGACCCCCCAGCCCACTTTATAAATGACACTGACTTGAAATCTTTTCCACGGCAATGTTCTTTCCTTGACCGATACCATAAGCACGCAGCAAATTCCAGCGTGCTACGCGTCACGCAATCTCTTTGCAACACATTGTGGGAAACTTCCGAACTGTCATTTAGCGACTGTTGTTTTAACAAATTTGGAGTAAATAACGCTATGATATGATCTACAAGGCTCAGATATTCCAAACACAGCAATATAATGGATCGGAGTGCAGGATTGTCTTTATTATAAACACAATTCAAGGTTGATCGCTGTTATTTGTAAGGTCGCACAACATGATCGATGTTCGTGTCTCTACTCCGTATCCCAACAAACTGCTTAAAAGATATCATTTTAAGTTAGCAAAGGATAGAAAAAAATTCTTCTGAAGTCCTTACGATTCTGAAAAAGGCTCTGTCTCAAAGGAACTATTTTTTGCGATAAACATTTTGTGCGTAGTGTCGGCGTTCAGGTTCGTGTCACAAGTTCTCCTGGTGTCAAACTACCCTTCGCATTTTGGTCTCTCGACGGGGCACTTTTAAAGTGCCGCCAGAAATATTTCACCACAGTAAACAACAGAAGTTGTGCTTCAAGACTGTCTTAATTTTGTTTTCAAACTCAACGTACTAATTGGGTTTCCACGGCGTTGAAATTGGTTCAAATTTGCTAATTTTTAAAATGGAAGAAATCATGTTTCTTCTAACGGCCGAAATTTTCTTATTTCAACTGCTAATCCAAAGTAAATAATAGTAGTGTGAAGAACAAGAGCGTGTTTATGTTGTGGCCACATTTTATTTATGTATGACATCGCGTTTTTATGTACGAGCGAGATGAAAATGTGTAATTTTTCGCCAGTTTCACAACTGAAAGGCCGCCGATTTGCCGTTTTTTAAACTTTGCCCGTTTTCGAAAAAAATAAAACGCCGTTACAATTTGTAATGTTATTTTTGAAAAGACTTCACTATAGAGATTATTTGGGCAAAATATGAAGAATTCCGAAATTTTGTGACTGACGCCCGATTTTCGAAAATTTCAGACGTTGGCTCTTAAATATTGGAAAATTACGTAGTTGAATAATACATCCCTTATTTGATGGTTTGACAGATCATACGCGCGGATATTTTACTCACTTCTGTAAATACTATGTAAATCGTAAAATATCCGCGCGAATTAACTATCAATCAAGTTAGGTGTATGAAATGATCTAGCGAAGCAGTGTAAACTCCTCTTTTACGAACGCACGTGACTACATATAACAAGAATGACGATAAAAACCTACCTCCACCCAGGCCGATATAATGTTATTCTCTGGAAGAATACGGTCTTTTATCTTACGATCACATTGATGATTGGCTGCAACAAGCACAACTGGCGACTGGTAGAATGTCGTATTGAAAGCTACTACCTGTAAATGGGCAAATAAATGTATATTAAAGGACACTGTCGCGGCTGACATGACGTGTTTTCGTGATTATGGCCAGGATCTTAGTTTAAATTACTTTATTATCTTGAAATAGGAAGAAAACATCGCCCAACATTGATGAAAGCAAAGAAAAATTATAACTAAAGAGACAAAAAACGCGCCTGTCACGAAAACAAATGTGATGAACTGTAATCCACCTCCACCCTTGTAATCCTGCAGTTTATCTAAAAACAACAAGGAGCCCGATGGGCTTCGAAACTGGCTCGTTTGGTCTCAGTTTCCACCCGGTTATTATTTTACAGTTTTATATTAGCATTCCACAATATACAATCTAGAATCTATTAATATGCACAGTCCAGTCCACATTTTCATTCCACAGCCCGTTTCAAGCACTCCTTAAGGACGGACTATTTTATTGTTAAGGGCGGGGAGGCGGAGGGGGGGGGGGGTATGGAAAAAGGGTATGGAACAATCCCGAAAAAAAATTATTGTACAACATCAAGACGGAAAAAAAAATCATTATAAGAAAAATTGCCCAACACGCTCGCTACCACCCCACCCCCCCCCCCCCCCCCCCCCCCCCCCTCCCCGCCGACAAATATAAAATTGTCCATCCCTTTGCAGGCTACAATTATTTCAGGTCTATATTTTTTCTCTGATCGGCTCTGTACTGTTAGCAAAAACATAAGTTTAGAACTTTGTATATTTTTTTCGCTTTAAAATCCTTGAAACCACCTACTACAAGGAATCAGGATCGTTTAGACACAGGCATTTTGGAGAATCGATGATAGGATTTCGAATAAATTAACAATATCAACATGATCGATCAAATAATTAACAGCCGACCATAGCGTGACATAAATTCGAGATGTTTGGAATTTCAACGTGACTCCATGGTGTAATGCTTGAGAATTGTTTAATTAGCAGTTGACTTGCCGGGACGTGTTTTTCGATCTAAACTCAACTGTTTGACAATTGATTTGGTTAGAAAAGTTCAACCCGCTTTCCTTTTACCAGAAATAGAACACATTCTGAAATCACAGCGATTTAATGTTTAACAATTCCGTCGAAATTAGAACGGTAAATATTTCAATTGTAAATTGTCTTTTAGATGACATCACTGATTTCTGAAAACCGGAAGTAAACTAGGTACGGTGTTGGCCGCAGCAAAATCGATTCCCGGGGCAGGTGACCCGACAGGGAAAAAAAAAAAAAAAAAAAAAAAAAAGAGGGTATTTTAAGAACTGACTCGTCGCAGAGCGACGAGCCAGTTAACTACAGTCGAACCTCCCGTAAGCGGTCACCCTCGGGACCAAGTGTCCCATAAACGGACACTCTCGGGACCAAGTGTAAGTGTCCGCTTACGGGAGGATGAAATAAAATAGTGCAATATGGGTTGGATCAGACTATGATTTGTTCCTCTTAAGAATTGGTTCTCTTGGTGTTTTAGTTTAATTTTGTAAATAAGTTAAAATTTAAATTCTCATTTCTAGTCCTATACATTTCCTATAGAAGTAGTGGGGAGAAATTGTTTGGATATCAAGATAACTAATCTTGTGTGATCATGTCCTTTATTCTCATGACCTTTTCAATTGATAAGGCACAAATATTACAAGGAGAAATTTGATAATGATCACTCTTAGGACTTAACGGGTTAAGTAATAACCTTAAACATTCAAGAATTCATCAGTGGTTGACCAAACAACAACAACAAACAAAGATTTATTGTACCCAGAGATGTTTAAATAAATAAATTACAAAATCTCCCAATTGATTTCTGAACTTAAAACAATTTCCATTGACGATTTTGCTTATCTTCAAAACCTGTCTGCTTGATAACCGTATTGAAATCTGTTAGGAGAATCCAGGTTTTGATCAGCGAAAGGAATGAGTGTCAGTTTTAAATCTTGTTTCTTTAAGGAGAGTAATTGACAGCTATCACGCACCTGACAGAAGCCGTAGTTGTCCTCAGCTGACGGGTTTCCATTGTTAGGAAAGATCTCTTCTCCGGTAATCGTGAAATTAAGTTCACTACCATTACCAAGGAATGCAAACCAGTCCTGCAGTAAAAGAAGGAGGTTAGGATTAAATTGTCACTTTCCATGCACCCGGCTGTGCTTTAGTTCTTAGGCGTGTGATATGTATACACGACTTATTTCATGACATAACGGAATGACAATGTATTTATATTTAGTTGTAGTTGCATGAATTCCAAATACGCTATTCTTAAACTTGAAACTCAACACGCGAGAAACGTCACTTGACAAGCGACAAGCAACACGCGACACGTGTCACACCACACGCCACACTCCACACGTGACACGCGCCGGTCATGTGTCACAATACACGCCGCACGCCGCACGCCGCACGCCGCACGCCGCACGCCGCACGCCGCACGCCGCACGCCGCACGCCGCACGCCGCACTCCGCACGCCGCACGCCGCACGCCACACGCAACACGCCACACGCAACACGCCACACACCACGTGCACACGCCACACGTGACAAACACGCCAAACGTGACACGCACATTTCACACGCCACACGCCATTGAGTGCTGAGAAGGTAGAAGCCCTTACAATATTTTCCCCAAAACTCGCGAGTACTGTATGTGAATTCGTGCTTGGATTTGTAACGGTGAAAATGTAGCGGTAATAAAGTATGCACTCTTTATTGTTTATTGTTTTGATTATGAAGGAAAGAAAGAGGGAGGGTCGGGAGGGAGGGAGGGGGGGGGGGGGGGGGGTTACACGTAATACATTTTTTTCTTTAAAAGGGGGAGATTAATAGAGGATTTACGGTAAATAAATCAGGAGAGCTAATGAATATTCAAGACGTTTGAAAAGTTTAATTTTGAAATTTTGCTTGCTGATAAAAAAACGTCAATTCGTTTCAATTTGGTTTCCTCGTTACCTTATCTACCCCAGCTAATTTCCCTCACTCACCACAATTGTATCTTGGTGTTTTCCGTCAAAAGGTAGAAACTCCCTGATGCACACCTCGAAACCTCCAGAATTGACTTTCTCTAACCATACGTACATGGCGTCATTTGGTTTTGTACTACGAGCGTACTTGGCGGAGAAAAATACAAAAGGTGCCTCACGGAAGCTCTGCAAAACATTTCAGAGATCAGTCGTATTACTTACATAGTATTTCAAACAGCAGCGGTTAAGGACAATAAAATTGTTATTTTAACGGCTAGCTGTTTTAAAATAATATGTAAGGGCATTTTGGAAATATTTTGCTTTATTACTGTTTTGCCTAAAAGTAATTTCTGATTTACCAAAAAAAACATTTTACAGATTTTCTTGAAACTTTGTCTGCAGCTAGTGATACGTTAGAACTACAAAATTTGAAAGTTTCATTCATGTAGTCTTTGACTAGATTTTAAGAACAACGACATTGTTTAAAACAAAGGGCAATAAGCTGGCGTTGCTATATAGTATAGTAAACGTGGTGAAGTCTGAAAGCAATCGAAACATGTCTTCCCTGCGAAATTTTGATTTCAAAACACACCCCACGGCAAAAGAAGAATAAATAAATAAATGAGTGGAGCCTCCTTAAGGACAAAATTATCTCGCAAAAAGGCATTTAATCGGGAAGTTTTGACTTTAAGCGGTATGGTTGTTAAAAAATGGCATTTTAGCTATACATTTCATTGTCTAACCTGAGAAAAGGCCACTTTATCGCACTTTGTTTGTGTTGTCCATATTCCACTAAAAGTCACGCTTCCATGGGTTAACATCGGTTTGTCCTGGATCGCCAGCCAGTTGATTATTCCGGAGTCATTTGTAGAACCTGTCGCGCGTGCGCATAGCTTAAATCCAACTGTATTTATGGACTCGGACCACAGGGCTGAAGGAGAATGAACCAACAAAGACTTTTCCTCATGACTCAATGACACAAAGACGCGAACCTGGAATCCATCAAGTAGAAACACACATCAGTACAAAATGAATAGCTTTCAATCTTTCCTGAAAAAAAAAATGGGGATTCACATATACCCTGCAACGCTAAGGGCGAGGCTTCCACACAATCAAAGTTTATTCAAAGCAGTTGTAGTGCATGTCATCGCTTTGGATAATCGCTAAGATCTTTCCCTATCATATCAATTTCCTTTGATTTAAAAAGGAGAGGTGTAAAACACTTCACTCCATTGGTATCATGCGAATGACAAAATCAGACCTCAGAAAAACTGCCAGCCCCTCCCACCCCACCACTCCATCCCTTGCCCCGAGGCTGGATCCCCCGCCCACTGCCACTGTCGTTTCAGTGAGCCTGGGCAGTGAGCATGAACAGATGATTATCAAGTACCAGCTTTTGAAAACACAGCTCCGTTTAGAATGGAATCCCCCCCCACGCCCCCGCCACACACACACCCCCCTCGAAAGCATGACAGTTAGTGTAAGCGTAAGATAAAACGAAATTAAGATCAAATAACAACTCCACCCCCATCCCCTCCACCCCCACACCTAAATACTACTGCGTCTACTGAGGTCAACGGTACAGGTCGATAGGTGAGTCACGGCACAGTATCACGGCATAACCAAAATAGTGTTTCGTCACGCAATCTTCCTTTTCCTAAAACCGTGTTTCGTGACAACTCACCCTGTTATTCAAAACATTTTTTTCGAGGAGTTATAGAATAATAGAGCATTAATTGACCCAAACAAGATATTGTCATGCAACATTTTTATCCAAATTATGCCTTTCACAAACAAACTTCTAATACTGTCATTATGATGAGCTATTTCATTTTTTTTTTGGAATCAGCTTGACTTTGTCAGAGTTCCTATCAAAATAGCTTGACTGTAGCATTGTGTAATCCCCAGGGTTTTTAAACGTCAAGGCCATCAAGTTCCTAAGGGTGGTGCGCGCACTAATATTCCAGGGATAGCGACGCGCAATAATTTCCCAGGCTCAAAACGTCATGGACAGTATGCTAATTGCCGCTGGTTACAGATTCATATTTGTTGCGGTAGCGACGCGGATTAATATCCCAGGTTATAATTTCCTAGGGTTCACTTACGGTCCCCGATCCACCAAACGCCTGAGGAAATGTCACATCGGTGCAACGTGGCAAAGTACAATGCCCTGGCGCCTTACATCCGCTGTTACAGTTCCATTCTTGACGTGTCTTTGACACGTTTACTTTTCCAAACTGATGAGAGAGCCCTGGAATAGAAGCACAAATTCGGTATAAGCCACAAAAGTGATCTGAGTGTGTTGTGGACTTATAAGCGATAGAGAGGGAGATGATGTAGTGTGCATGCATGGGGAAAGATAGATGGAAATGTTAAAGGGTGCGGGGGGGGGGGGGGGGGGGGGGGGGGGGGCGTCTATGTACACGAAGTAAAACGGAAACAAAGAAATGTTGGGGTCACCGACAGTAAGAATCAAGTATAATACGACACAAAAATGTTTACGAATCACTGCTCTGATATCACTACTTAGGGCGATAAAATATACCCCAAAATAGAACAGGATTTCAGAACTTGTTGAAAAACAAGTCCTAGCTTGTTGTTTTAATAAGACTTAGAGGTCAATATGTCTGCAGATAAATCCAGCTAACGCAAGTCCAGTACTTTGATATTTTTCTTTACGAAAATTTCTCCTTGAAATAACGGTCATATTTAAAAGCGATGTTTTATACGAACGATTTCGCGCGCACTTGCTGTGGAATCCCAAACAATATTTATACTATTTTTCTTGGCGAAAGAGCGTTTTTGTGTAGTTGAAAGGTGAAATTCGCATCTATACTGTAAACATTATTTTAAAAAAAAATAGAAAAAACGTATTAAAACCTTTTTGATAGACAGGCAGGTAACTTCAAATTTGAATGAAATCAATAGCAAAACTGAATTTTGCCCCCTTAGGTAAAAAATGGACAATTATCATAACAAATTATTGCACTGCTGTCACTAAATACACTAACATAGTCGATGTGTATTAGGCTGTCCCCTTTTATTTCTCCGTTTACCGTCGAATGCGTTTCCTAATTTTGGGTCGGTCGGTCGGATTAAAAAAAAAAATTAAAAAAAATAAAAAAATATGGAGCAATCGGCAACTAGAAGGCCCGGTACCCAAGCATCATTGCCGTGGAGCCTGGAAACAATGAGACGTGGTTACAAAATCAACATGGCGGCAATAATATAATGTCGCGGTGAAACTCAGCAGAGAAAACAACTTTGATATTTCAGATTAAAAGTGAGAAAATGTTTCACTAGGTCATTTATACCTTCCTCGCAACTTTTTTTTTTTTTTTGAAAACGCAAAAATATGGGTCGGTCGGAGGACGGTAAACGGAGAAAAAAAGGGGACGGCCTTAATTAAAAAAAAAAACTTAAGTCTTTTGAAAAGGGGGCGTGTCAGCGAATTTTTAAAGAGCCAAACTGAGGTCATGTTTGCAATAAAAATTAAACGAAGTTGAAATTCAGTCTTGCAATGGAAAACAAAATATCTTTTTCTTGACGAAAGAGCGTTTTTGTGTAGATGAAAGGTGAAATTCGCATCGACACTGTAAATATTATTTTAAAAATGAGAATAGAAACAAAACGTATTAAAACCCATGTGATCGACAGATCGATTACTTCACTATATTCATAGCTGAACTGAAATGTCCCACCCTTAGATAATAAAACGCAAATTTCAAAACGAATTACTGCGCTGCTGTAATTAAATGGCAGTTTCTTGGTGTTGCGATCACCAAATGACGTAAAACAAAAGATTCAAAAGAAAGTAAACAATACCCACACCACAACACAAAAGCTAACCAACAATAGTTTCCGCAACACCAAGAAACACCCAATTAAATACACTAACATGGTGGCTACACGATAGAAATAAAAAAATTGCAATGTTGTAGCACTATTTTCTTCTCTATTTTCAAAGCAAAAACGATTAGAACTGTTTGAGGCTCGTAGCTTATCAACCCGGAAATATATGGAATAGCGGCTTAATTTTTTTACTATTGCTGTTTTGAAAAAGAGCTCTCTATTGAATATTGCTGTCCACGGTTTTGTAGAATGCTCGACGCTCTTTTTTTTCATTTAATTTCTATGCCGGACAAAACTTCGACCAATTTGCATTGCGTGTGTGACCTTGATTTTCATGGGGGGTGGGGGCGTTTCTCCACGCTTTAAATTTCAATCCGGAAACGAAAACGTTTTTAAATATAACCAAATGGAAAAAGTTAAGATGCCATTAGATTCGTCAAAATTTCCCAACGAATTTCTAAAAAATCACTTCAATGCCTTTATTATAACTAATAAGCAGGAAATAGCATTTTTTTTTTCTCGTGTTTCATAGAAAATACTCTAGCCTTAAAACTGTAATTATATATTATGGTCTCACCTTTTATAGTTGGGGCAAGAAATCCCAGATTTAAGAGAAACGCCAAAGTTAAAAGTCTTACAGGGTCCATCTCGATGCAAATCTTACGGAATCCAGACGTGTAATGCTTTGACAACCCTTGAGGTGTTTGTTTTATAACTGCAAACTTCTACCAGGCCAACACTTGATGTTATACGTAAGCAAGTGTATTATATTGCTCAAAAAACAATGGTAAAAAAGCGTTTTAGCTAAGTGCACAATAACGCATTGCCAAAAATACTTCTGGAACAGACGATGAGTTAGAACCTGTTCGACTTTGATTGTTTAGTAAACTAAAAGAAACACAAACAATTGTAGATATCGACCTCCATGGGTTGTACGGGAAATAAATTTATTAATCGTTCTTTATAAAATAAAAATAAGAAAAAAATAAACCACGGTATTTAAAACTCAACTAAGTTGTCTGAAAAAAAAAAGAAAAGTGAATTTTAACATTATTATACATACTGTGAAATAAGGAAATAATTGTCATATGATGATGTTGTTTCAGCGCAATTAACCCTTAAGATCCCAAGAGTGCCAAAATCAAAATTAAAGAAAATTTCCAAATTTCATTAATTTTGTAAAATATTGAAAAACAAATGGTACCATGCAAAAGTATTGCTGAAGAGGTTTCATTTGAATGGTCACACCATAGGATTTCATCAACAGACTCAAAAGTTGGAACAAATTGCACCATGCAAAAGTACTGCTGAAGAGGTTTCATTTGAATGGTCACACCATAGGATTTCATCAACAGACTCAAAAGTTAGAACAAATGGTACCATGCAAACGTTCTGCTGAAGAGGTTTCATTTGAATGGTCACACCATAGGATTTCGTCCAGAGACTCAATTGTTACAATTAAACTAAATGTCTCCATAATTGACTCTGGGAGTGAAAGTGTTAACACAATACGTGTCGTTTTAGAACATACAATTTCCAATCTAGTAAATTATACCATTTTAATGAAAAAAAATATATCTACAGATTTGCGTGCATGTTTGCACGACTGATGTTTTTAAAAGAAATAACGCACACCAAAGTAAGATGAAAAAATAACTTCCTCAGTGCCAGACCTCACACTT
Source organism: Dendrophyllia cribrosa (assembly GCA_024195265.1). Taxonomy (NCBI): domain Eukaryota; kingdom Metazoa; phylum Cnidaria; class Anthozoa; order Scleractinia; family Dendrophylliidae; genus Dendrophyllia; species Dendrophyllia cribrosa. Next base: position 25,519,387 of record JAJLRJ010000011.1, on the reverse strand, counting down.
TGTGCGTTCAGTGTGGACTTTAAAAACAGAGTTGATCCTAACGTTGGTTCAGCTTTATCCGTCTCATGTTGTAAATTAAGGGGTTAAAAAGCATCCGGCGGGGGGGGGGGGGGGGGGGGGGACCACATGTAGAAGTGATGAGGTGCTAGTCGGAAATTTTCCAAAAACACCCTAAAAGATACCAGAATCCAGTTTGATTGGCGTGGCTCAAATGGACTTTCACCCCTAAGAGATAACAATGCTAAAACAACATACAGCAAATCACGATTCCTGTCATTTTATTCGGCTTAATACCCTAAAGGTACCGCAATAATTCTTACGATGGCCATTTTCGATTTTAGCATTTTAAGCGGTACCGATCTACAAATTTTGGGCCCTAAAAGGTACGACGAGCATCCCCGTCATTTTTATATGGAAGTCCCCCCCCCCCCCCCCCCACTTCCGGGGAGCGGTCTCGTAGCTGTCCAAACGATGTCTATGATTGGCGAACGATACAACTGATATATCACTTGAACAATGCCCCTATCCCTAATCCCTATCCCAGCGGGGCAAATCTATTGTTTTCTTAGCGAATCACAGACATCGTTTGGACAAGTGCAAGACTACCTCTCCCGGGATAAGCGCTTGATGACTTGTCATCTGTGGATTATTTCCAGACGGAGATAAGTACACTTGATGCGATATTTTACCTTTTCAATAATTTATTTTTATGGAAAGTTCACACAACTGACTTTTAAGAGACAATTAATTTTCTTTGGAATCTGAGAGAATATCTGCATAGCAACAATTTTAACGATACAAAATCATGATTTCCTCTTTGACTGAGTGTCATTGACACCTTTGGCTTATTATTTCTACTAAATCCCTGGGAGAACAATATTTTCTAGGAATGAAAGTTCACTAGTACAATTCCTATTTAGGGTGGGGTGGGTAGGGGAGAGGAGGTCAGAAACAGCTGCAATAACCACCTCAAAAAACTTTGATTTTTAGTGTGGTTTTTAAGTCTTGATTTTTATTTAGGAGGTGGTGTAATGTTGTGAAATCATGCTAAGGTATTCATTTACTTTGCTGAACTAAACTTGATAAACGTATCGCCCTTTCTATTGTTCTTGATGAATATCGGCACACTTCTTTACGCGTGACGTAGGCGAAGGACAAAGCAAACAAGAATAATGACATGCGGATAGAGTGCTTTTCCATTTGAGTGTCGAAAGCAGGAAAGTAATTTCGCAATTGCTTTGGTTTTCCATTACCACGCACTGTGATTGGCTAAAAAATCTCGCGCCTTTTTCTCGACCACTGCAAAATTTTAGCGATGTGGGAGGGAGCGATGGAATTTCTGATCTGACTGGAGAGGTTGGCTTGCATGGCCACAATAGCCCCGAAATTTAAAGTGCTACTGCGATCAAAATTTCCGCGATTTTCATTTTTTTACATCTTCGTGTACAATTAGACTTTCTTGCTCATCATGTCAAATATCGTAAAGTCGAAGGCTCAAACATACCTCACGGGTTGAAATTATAATAACAATAAGTATTGAAAATCACGCGAAAAGCAACAAAAACATTGGACTTGTTCTTCGTGCAATTTTCTATGCTGATTGTTATTATAATTTCAACCCGTGAGGTATGTTTTAGCCGTTAACGTCACTTTATCCCATTCGCAACCAAGCCTTGGGACAAGGTTGATTAATGGCGCCTTGCGCTAAGCGAAAACTCCGCGCAGGAGAGAAAGTTGTTCGGCAGAAGGGTAATATCGTTTTTACAAAGTGGCATGATAAGCGAGAGATAAGTCTTCTTTCTACCAACGTAAACCCCTTAGATCCCGATGTTGTAACCCAGCGCCACGATAAACAAGTTCAAAAACCCTGTGTTGTGGCGCTGTACAACTTGCACATGGGGGGCATTGATCTCGCGGATCAAATGCGTAAGTATTACACCCTTGGTCGTTGTTCGTATAAGTGGTACAAGTATTTGTTTTGGTATTTGCTCGATGTTTCCATTTGTAACTCGTACATTTTATTCAATCACTTTCGTGTAGGACAAGGTAGGTGTAAGCTAACGCAGGCCGAATTTCGCACAAACCTCGCAATGCAGCTCAAGTTGCTCAAGTTCAGCAAAGCGCCGCAAGATTGAAACCCTTTCGCTTTCCCCAGAAAATGCGAGCAAACACTTCGTTGAGAAAATCACAGGTAGGAAAAAGGAGTGTGTTTATTGTAAGAAAGTCGGAAAGAAAACACCCAAGGGTCGTCATGTTGAGAGCTCGTATCGGTGTCTTCAGTGCGGTGTCACACTTTGCAAGGTGGGTTGCTTCCAGGAATATCACAATGCCGATGGCTGAACATCTTCCCTCGCACCTGAGTCTTCAACATTCAAAGAAATCACCTTCTCTGCAAAAGTCAAGTCTTCAAATATACAATTAGTACATTAAGCGACTTGTTATTAAAATGGTAGACTTTTTTTCTTGTTTTTTGGCCTCTATTTAGCTTTTGTTTGGCGGGCAATTTGATGATGTTGATTTCATATTTTTCAACATGTCGCGTGCTAAGTTCGAAAAATTTTGATTCGATTTAAACGTTTTGTTTTGTCCACACGGTTTGGCATTGAATTGGGGTAATTTTGACATAATTTGACCATTTAACTATTGTAGTTTCAAATAAAGTTGTTTGGAAACCCGATATTGTGTCTGTCTTTACTGCGCATTTAGTTTATTTTTAGCGTTCATGTCTTTGCGTGTTTTCTCGAAAAAACCCCAGGAAATTGGGCTTTGTCGCGCGTGATTTTCCCCAGGAGTGAATGGGTTAAACAGTATAGTTCTCGTCTTCGATCAGGCTTTATATGCTAAGGCGACGGAAATACAACGGAAGCAGAGAGAGAAATTCAAGAATCTGGCCTTAAGGATGGGAGTATTCCACACGGCTTGTACTCTGCTGGCTGTTATTGGGAAACGTTTCCAAGATGCTGGATTAAGGGACCTCGCTGTCGAATCGGGTGTGGTTGCAGAGGGTTCTGTCTCAGGCGTGATGGACGGTCGCAGATATAACAGAGGTGTCCGATTCCACAAGCTGACATACGAGGCTTTGATGAGACTTGTATGGAAAGGATTCATGCCATGGGTAGAGGAGAGGCACAAGGATTCCAAGGATACTGTGAACACCGTGTTAAACGACCTTAAGGCGTTGCAAGAAGATGCCTGCGGAAGCGAATTTGAGAAGCAGATGGCTAGTCCTCTATTTGCGCAGTTCGAGAAGCTTTTCGTCCTGTACATGGAGTTTTTACGAGTGAACAATGGAAAGCTATCTGAATTCTTGGTTTCTTACTTGGATATGGTTGAGATCCTTCTGGGACTCTTGCGTGCGTCCAGAGAGGGTAACTGGGAACTTCATCTATCATCGATAAGGAAAATGCTACCGTGGTGCTTCGCGTATGATCACATCAATTATGCAAGGTATCTATCTTCCTACCTGCAGGAAATGTCAAACCTTGAAGAAAACCATCCAGATGTAGTATCATACTTTCGATCTGGGGGATTCTCTGTACAAATTGGAGATGACAACCCATTTGGCAGAATACCGGTTGACCAGACCTGTGAAGAAACAGTAAACAAAGACACACAGATGCCCGGGGGAACAAAGGGCTTCAGTCGTAAACCAGGAGCTGTCAGTAAATGCTATCTGATCGCTGAGTATCGAAGCGTATTCATGCGGCAATTGAAAGACATGCTCCATTTGAGTACCTCAAAGTCTAAACACACTGATCTCCAACCAAGTCGCATAGCAAAGGATGAAGCCGACGTCACTTCACTAGTATCTATGTTGGATGGAAGCTGGATCAACCCGTTTGAAGGCGCTCAGCAAGATCTAGTGTGCATATCGACTGGTAAACTCGCCACCCCCGAAATTGAAAAGGATGTGCTACAGGCAGAAGATCTGGGAGAGAAAGCTTTCAGAACATTCAGCAGGGAGAGACTTGAGTCAGATCCACCAAGAGTAAAGTTTAACGATCGATGAAGAAAATGAAGCTTAAAACATTTGCAGATCTTGCAAAGAAGTCGAAAGTCAGCAAAACAGCAGGAAAGGAAGTTATAATCAAGGCCGATCGCGCAATATTTGCCCAAATGATAATCATCGCCGAGAACTGGAAGTTAAAGATAAGCGATGTTCTCTGTCACCCTCTTGGGCCGTTACCTTGGGCCTTAGCTACAGCTGACGAATCACTCAGGAAGAACAACAAGGCATCTCTCGCGAAAGAACTTTTGAAGAATATAACCCCGACAGACGAGATTCCACAGCCCTGCGCTCGAGTAATAGACGGAATGGCAATGGTTCAGAAGATAGGAGGCGATCAAAAGACATTTGCAGAGGTTGCAGATACCCTCGTGTCTATAGTCTTGAATGAGGGAACTAACAGTGAGCGTATCGACATGGTTTTTGATGTGTACAGAGAGAACTCAATCAAGAATGCCGAGAGAGAGAAGAGAGGTTCCGAGAGTGGACACGAATTTAGAAGTATCATGTCAGCCCATAAGATCCGCCAATGGCGCAAATTCCTGCTCAGTCCGACAAATAAATCACAGCTGATAAGATTCATTTCCGAAGAGTGGCAAAAGGAACGATACAAAGAGAAGCTAGCGGGGAAGACAATATTTGTAACAACAGAGGAGAACTGCTTTGAAATCACATCAGAGGGGACGAGATACAGAGAAGACCTCAAATCAGAGCAAGAGGAAGCTGACACCCGAGTATTGCTCCATGCAGCACACGCCGCAGCATCAGGCTACAAGGCAGTAGTGGTAGCGTCGGAAGACACTGATGTATTTGTCCTCTGCGTGGCGTTTAAGAGCTTCATACCTTGCTCCTTGTTTGTCAAAAGTAGCAAGCAGACCAGGACAGTCTACATTAACATTTCGAAAGTTGTTCTCGCGCTAGGTTCTCAAGTGTGTCGAGCTCTTCCCGGACTGCATGCTTTCACTGGATGCGATACCATAAGCTCGTTCTTCGGCAAGGGCAAGGTGGCTGCCTTAAAAATTGTTAGGCGGAGCAAGTCGTTCCAGAACCTATTCCAAAACATTGGCATGAGTTGGGAACTAAGTGACGACCTACTAACAGGGCTACAAGAATTTACATGCATGATGTACGCCTCCAATCCAGGAACAAGTGATGTTAACGAGCTACGCTACAGGCAAGCTTCATTAGCTCTGTTGAATGTTTGTGTGTTGTGTTGATGTTTCATTTATTACAAACGTATTACTAACAAACACTCTTTGTGTTATAGATTATTCTGTGCAAAGCACGGAAAGGTAGACTCACGCCAACTTCCTCCTTGTGCTGACTCCTTAAGGATGCATTCGTTGCGAGCTAACTACCAAGCAGCAATCTGGAGAAGATGTCTACAAAATTGTCCACAACTTCCCACACCTTATGGTTGCGGTTGGGTACAAGATGACGGCAATCTGGCGATCAAGTGGATGTCTGGTGAGCCCGCACCGACAGCTCTTCTAGAGTTTCTTTCCTGTTCGTGTACAAGGTCATGCAAATCATCAACCTGTTCATGCATTACTAACGGTTGAAGTGCACTGACATGTGCCGCCTGAGAAACTGTGACAATCGACTAGAGGAGGGGGAGGAGGAGGAAGAGGAGGATCCAGCCAATGATCAAGAAGAAGAATGTTCTGATGAGAACGAAGATGCCGAATAAGGTATAGATCTAGTCTACCAGAAAATTTTCATGGGTTCAATCAACTTTTTCTGTGTTTTTTTTTGTAGTAAAAGAGGTGCTGAAAAATTGTAATTCCTCTCGCTTTCTATCAATTCCTATCTCATCGAGGATTTGAGATGCATTTTAGATACGTAAAACTATCATATTTATTGCATCCATTCGTTTGCGTGATTTTCGCTTGCAATTTTTTGATTCTTTCAATGCTTTTTCTTACAGAAATGCAAGCATCCCCAAATCCAAGATGGCGGATCCAAGATGGCCGCCAAGAGTGGAATATGTCATTTAAGGGTTTTTACTCTAGTAGCTATGACAATTTTACCAAATTAGATCGAAAACCAACTTGTCGGTTTAATTTCTATAACATTTGACCTTGAAAGCTATAAGGAAAATAGCTCTTTTAGCTTATTTTTAAGGAATCCTGTCAAAATATGAGCTTCTTAGACGTTGCCATGACAACAAGAAACAATGAAAAACGTTTGCACCGGAAATATTCAAATCTTACTTTTCAAGCATTTGCACGGTCAAAACGTCTGAAAATGTGAAAAATAAGCTTTAGACTGATGTTTATTTACGAGTTCTTTGTCAATCTGAGTTATAGAGGCAATCTGAGTGACGTCACTTTGTCACGTGATATCTCTTAACAGCTACTCATCTAAAATTTCTATCACCCGAAATCGTGTTCTAGAGGAATCACAGATTTAAAAAATATATGACAGCCTTTGTCCCCCCGAGTGAGACTGAGCACCCTATTTTTAGGGTCTTGGCCCATGGACTAAGTAGTTTAAGGCCTGGGTCAAGGGCTTTGGCCAGGAAAAAACGGTTTATTCGTAATGACTTTTACAAACGGAATGGAACTGAATCGAAATTTGGCACATAGAAAGATATTATCGTCCTTAACATTTTTAAGTATAATAAGTTTTGGCATAGGTCACGTGACATGTCACGTGGCCATTTTTCTTTAAATTGCAAATATTTGACGAATTGGTGACGGGTTTAAGAGAAAACATCAAATAAAAATGCTTTCCTGATGCAGATTAAATATCTCCAGCCCTTCACGTTTGGAATGAGTGTCCATTAATCTCTTTAAAAAAATTATGAGGACAAAGGTCATTTTTCAGTCCAAAATTCAACCTATAATTATTTATAACTGTAATATAAAGACTCGAGGACAATCATCCCAAACGTAGAAGGTTAAATATGTTAAACCTCCATCGGAAAAGCTAATTTATTTAACTATGCAAAGAAAATTCGCTACCAAATCGCCGATTTACGTAATTTTAAAATTTTCATCACCTGACATGTCACGTGACCAAACTTTTGCGTTAAGGCAAAAGAAAACATCAAGATTAACATTCAGGGAAAATTTCATTTTGATCTAGGTTTTCTCGGTGAAGATATTAAGTGTCAACCATATTTTCCGAACACACTTTAAACCCAGGCCTTAAACTGCTTGAGCATAGCAGTTCTAACACAAATGAGAGATTTCCATGGTTGCAGGAAGAGGAAATTAATACTCTTAGAAGCAGAAACGAAAACTCAAACACCGCCAAGAGCACAAAAACGTGGCTGAACGTTTTCAACGATTGGAAACTCCAGCGTAATAACGAAGCGAGACCGGCGTTTTGAAGATATCCCTCCAGAAGAGCTAGATGCACTTTGCCGAAATTCGAAAAAAAGACGGCGGCGAATATGAACCAGAAAGTCTGGCAGTGATGCAGAGCGCGTTGGACCGCCATTTAAAAAACGCTGGCAAAAAACACAGCTTCTTGCGAGACCGCGAATTTGAAAAGTCAAGGCAACAACTTGAGGCGAAAGCAAGAGAATTGAGAGTGAAGGGTTACGGAAAGCGAAAAAATGCATCTCACGCTTTGAATGAAGAAGACGAAGTATTCCTCTGGCAGTCACAGGTCAGCTCGGTAAACATTGTATTTATTGTAGTTTTGCACTTTTTTAATTTGTGCGTGTTTTGTACAGACTAAAATAATTAATTTTATTTTTTCTGCACTTTGTTAATTGCATTCTTTTCTTAATCTTTTCCATCTTTATTGTGTGTGTGTTATTTCTTTACGCACTTTTATTTCTTGATATTGAAAACTGGATAGTTTCAAAATAATGAAGTTCTAAATTTTTTGACCTTAAAGTTTTACAGTATTGTTATATTTATTACATTTATTAAATTCAATTGTGATAATGAAATTCATTTCTATTTGGATTACAGCATGTATTTAAAAATGAATTAAAATAAAAAAAATTGTTAAGATTTCAGTCTGTTTTTTATCAGAGACAGTTCCCATGGTTTTCCTTGCGAAGCTGTATTTTCCTCACTAGCTATATAATTAATAAGTAATAGGACTACATGCTTGTCCAATTTGGAAATAATTGGATTCAAAAAATTCCTCTGACAGCCAAATTGGACTCGGCCTACGGCCTCGTCCAATTTTGGCTGTCCTCGGAATTTTTTTCATCCAATTATTTCCAAATTGGACAGCATGTAGTCCTATTACATATACTAATACGAACAGTTCTATTGGTGCCTACTGAAGATACAAAAATTCATACAATCTTTACCTCTATAATACGGACAGTTCTTTTGGTCCCTAAGATACAAAAATTCATACAATCTTTACCTCTATAATACGGACAGTTCTCTTGGTCCCTAAGATACAAAAATCCATACAATCTTTACCTCTATAATACGGACAGTTCTTTTGGTCTCTAAGATACAAAAATTCATACAATCTTTCCCTCTATAATACGGACAGTTATCTCGGTCACTAAGATACAAAAATTCATACAATCTTTACCTCTATAATACGGACACCTCAGTAGTCTATAATGCGGACACTTAATTGATAATTCTATCTCTTGGTGACCGTATTTGGCAGGTTCGACTGCAGTTTTATCTTACTTGAGCCCAGCGCGAAGACGAATTCGATGAAGAAAATGTTTCTGATAATTCTACACTAGTGTTAAAAACGGAAAACAAGCATAGCGCATAGGCACTCGCTTTCAGGCTAACCGCAAAGTTTAAGAGCCCTCAAAGTTTAAGGAAGTTCATGAAAATGACGTTTTCAAGTTCTGTTTGTCAGCCTTATTTATTAATCTACAGAAAATTAAAATCAATTAATTACTCGTGGCGCAGCACACGAGTTGTAAATCCGGCTCTGAGTTTTCTTTTTTTTTTCGTGTGACATTAGCGCATGAAAATTTATGCACGCATATTTAAGTTTATGTCGACGACTTTATGGCTTTCAGCCATGAAATACATATCGCAAATCTCTCTGTGTGTTGACTTGAGAAGCAAAAGAAAGAACTACAGCGTACAATCGCAAGTTTTCAAGACAATGCAAGGCTTTCATGGATGGATACGACCGTGTGATGTTGTGTTCGCCGCTTATTCCTGTGGGATTTTTGTTCCAGCAAGTTTTGTGTTTTATATAACTTGCAATTTTCTTAGCGATCGAGCTTTGAAGTGTCGGCTTCTGAATGTAGTCAATGTAGTGTAGTCTTTCTTTTGAACCCGTGAATACGCGCAAGCGTAATGAACGGGTTAGCGGTAGCGGTGGCAATTTAAATTCACTCAGTCACTCACTCACTCGCTCGCTCCTTCCATCAGCTGTAAACTTAGTGAGTAATGCTTTGTTACAAATGCGTTTAGTAACAAGAACAACGTAAAACCTGTGATAACAATAATTAACTTGATGTAAATGAATATAAACAACAATATAAGCTTAAAGATGTTTCGCATTTGGAGTCTTAAGTGCAACATTAAAATCGATCTCAAAGGATTTTTCGACCGAGACACGCGTTTTGATGCGTATCTATCTTGATAGTGTAGTGGATTGAGGTTGTCGCTTAGTGCCAGGAGTGATAGTCAGACGGCCCGAGTTCAAGTCACGCTCAGCCTTTTTTTCTTCTTTTTTTTTTCTTTCTTCGGACTGGACATTATGAAAGTGATGTACTGTTTTATTTTTGCGTTCGTAAAAAATCCTTACGTTTAATTTTTAAAAAGTTATCGAACCGTGTCAGTGTGAAAACATAAGCTTACCGCAATATTGCGTTACGCGTAAACATTTCTTCTTCACGGGTTGGCTCTTAAGAGCCTTTGATTAGACATAATTTTCAGCTTATGTTTCTCCGTAAAAGCACTTAAAACACTCGAAAATCAATGCTGCAAGGCGCCACGAGTTCAAGCTGTGTACGGCTTCTCGTTATAAAAGAAAACTTCTCTAGCAAAATGTAGTTTTTTTACCTCGTCATAACGGAATTAAATGAATTCTATTTCAATGGTATATCATTTTACTAACTGATTTATTCCTAAAGTGTTTTGTTTTGTTTTATCTTACAGTCGTTTGATTTTTTACGGCCTTATCAGTTACTTATTTTCAAAAGAGGGTAAACTGGACACAAAACTTAATGCCGACCTTCATTTATCAGGCTGTTTCGTAATACGTTTCTACTTCGTCAGGTATACATTCTTCGATACCTGCTAGAAATGTTTGGGCGAAGTAAGTTTCGTGACGGTATCCACTAGGTGGACTGTAAGTATAGCCAAGATTTCCCTGACAATTTACTTTAGATGACACGTAGTCGGTTATGAGGAGGTCATGTCCTCTTCCGAATGTAGGTCCATATGATGAGCAATCGTACATGGAATAGTACTGTAAATAACTGTACAATCCTGTCTGGGGCAGTTTTACAGGAGCCCATCCTGGCTTGTTTACCAGAGAAAACAGGAAGGCTTGAGAGTCGTAATGATATCCACAACCGGAATGACCTGTTGAACAAACAAGGAATGGAGAGCAATACAGCCTCAATATACCGCTAGATGAGTGATGCGAGGTTGGATACTTATTGGTGATTACTATTTAAAAACGTTTTAGGTAAAGCACTACTTGTAAGACCCTTGTAAAACAGAAAACTTGTACAAATAGGCCATTTTCATGATGGCGTCATTTACAAGAACTTCCAGAATCTTTCAGGTTTTTGTATTCTCATGTAAATAGGGCTGTTCAGTTTTTATTTAACCCTATTCGGACTGGGCTTTTTTAGGCAATCTGTGACCGGGGGGGGGGGGCTCCTCGGACCCCCCCCCCCCCCCCCCCCCCCTCTATATCTCTGGAACCAGTTAGGCTAGGACCATGAAATTTTCACACAATGTTCACCTTCATACAAGGAAACCTCACACCCAGTTTTGACCTGCCACACCCAATTATGACGTCACAATGATGTCATTTTTTTCCCGACGTTTCTTTGATATTTTTCCATCCAGATACTTAAAATATCAAATATAACTGTAAAATCATCTCTTTAATATTAAAACATAATAAATACAAACAAGGACACAATTGTAATGCGAGAAAAAGCAATAAAAACTTGCTAAATTACTGCTAGTAGTAGTAGTTAGTTGCAGCAGCAGCAGTAGTAGTAGTAGTAGTAGTAGTAGTAGTAGAAGTAGTAGTAGTAGTAGTAGTAGTAGCAGTAGCAGTAGCAGTAGCAGTAGCAGCAGTAGCAGTAGCAGTAGCAGTAGCAGTAGCAGTAGCAGTAGTAGTAGTAGTAGTAGTAGTAGTAGTAGTAGTAGTAGTAGTAGTGTGTTTGTGTGTGCGGGGGGGGGGGAGGAAGGGGGGATGGGGGACACGGGGGTCAAAACCTCTTGTTTTCAATACCCCGTTCTCCCGCCTCCCGTACCTTTGTGTCTCTTTGTCTCCCGACTCCTGCTTTCAGTTCGTTCTTGCAGAGAATTTCGACAGTGTACATGTGTCATGTCATCTCATTCATGACCTATGACTTAACCGACTTGAAAAGGTTTCCAATTTCACCGGAACTAATGTTGATTTTTTAGCCCGAGTACGAATTTACGTTTTCTCGCATATAAAATTTTGTTTTAAGCCTCGGATCGGAGGACGTTAAATGGAAGTCAAAAACAGGAATCCAGCAACGTTTTTGACTGGATGATAAGCAGTAATAAATAACGAACGCTTGCATTTTTGAATTTCACTCCCGCTTCCCCCGCCCGCGCAGTGATCCCGCTTCCTTATGGTTGGCGAGACGTCGTATTGTGAAGTATGAGCAAGAGGAGATGACAGGCTTCAAGATGATCTCGGATGAGCAACTAGGCAATCTCGTGGAACGTTTTTTGAGAGATCATGGAACTTTGGTCGGGTTGTCCATGATCTCTCATAAAACGTTAGTCTAGTTGCTCATCAGAAATCATCGAGAAACCTGTTATCTCCAAACCTCTAGCCCACACTCCACAATAAAATACTCAGTCTCCACCGTGAAACAAGAAACATTTGAGTTCATGATTTTTGTCCACGTAAAACCCTACGATCTGAGGTGTAGAAGAGTTCCTCCGATATTGACCTAGGTCATCCGACGCTCGAGGTCGGAAGACCCGAGGGGTGGTCACAGAATACACTGCATAGTTTGTGCAGTTTAATGAGTCGTGTCGTTAGGATGTGCGGGCGATATATCCTTTCTTTTTTTCTTTTCTTTGAGTGTTTTTTATCTTTGTTGTGAAAGGTTTAGATACCGTATCTGCTGGCAAGACTCTGCAGGAATGAGATCTGGGTATGACGATGAGAGGGTTGGGTTTTCTAATTTCCACTAGAATTTATAGCTCCTGACGCTTGCCACTTCGGCACCGCATCCGATTACGTCGCTAATAGGAACTAGCCCTTAAAATTCAGAAGAAGTGTTAGAATCAGAGGCCAAAGGGAGGCCAAAGTGATATTTCGCCACGGGACTCTACACCCCACTGGGCTCAATGTCGATTTTAAATTTCAATAGAACTGTCTGCCCGCGGGCCTGCCGCAACTTTGTTTTTGCGTTGTTAGGCATTTGAAATAGCACGCACACATTTTTGAAAGTTGCAGTCATTTTTACTGATGAAAAGGCAGCAGCCTCGAAACGTCCTTCCCTCGTGTGGGCTGTGGTTTGCGACCTGCCTGTATGCAGACGTACATTGTAAGAGATACATTTTGACTGCAAATAAAGTAGCTGGTCTCTCGAAGGCTGGTCGGCTCCCTCCAATTGTCTCTGGGAAATGTTTTCTATTCGGCTGAGCGCAGGGATAGAGAATAAAACAAGCGCACTTTAATGGCAATACAGGGAAGTACGTACATGTATGTACTATTATTATTCAGTTGATAAATGATTAGGTAAGCACCACATTGTCCTATCCTAATTCAAGGTTTGGGGGCGAATGATTGTCTTATAACCATACCCGGAACTTAGATTTATACAATGGGATTATGGTTGTCGAGATGTTAACTTCATAGGGCTGACTGTATCTTACCATTCATTGCTCAGTTATTACCACAAATTATACAAACTGGTAAATATTAATTAAATCATCTTAATACAAACAAAATCACTTACCCCATGAGAGGCTGGTGTATCCACCAAATATATATTTCCTGCCGACTCTTACTATTGTCACAGTTGGACCTTTGCCATCACATTGACTGTGAAATGTACTGGCAGCCCAGCCGTCTACGGACGCACGCCAGCAGCGCTTCCATTGTGAAGATTTGCTCTGTGCAACTGGTTTGAGCCAGGTATTTAAAGATGTTAAGAAATTTACACTATTTCCCACAATAGAGGAGTCTTTCAATCGCCCTAGAGAAGAATTAAAAAAAAGTAGAGGATATTTAACACTTGTTCTCATTGTAAAATCGAGCTGAACCAGTATTGGCAGAATAATATGGGTTATGGCGCGGCTTGGAGTCCGTGACGTTATCCAAAATCAAATTTATTTGTAAATAAATAAAGAACATACTTGCATTACGTTTGCACTCAAAGCCATCTCCAAAGTAGCCTTGATCACAGGTGCAGTTGAAAGAACCACGATAATTTGTACAGCTAGAGAACTGATGGCAGTAATACGTGCCCCTGTTGCACTCATTTAAATCTGTCGATTATAAGCAAAATAATAATTTTCAAACATAAAACATGCTATTGTGATAACAGTTACTTTTCTTTTAGACCAGAAACAGAATTAAAGGCTCCTGTCAGCCAACTCGTGAAAACGTTTAGACCCTCCCCTCACCTGAACGATTTGCTTCACCGACCCCCACCCCCTGCGTCCAACTCCTCACCCTCCCCTTCCTACAACACCGCCCTTCCCATGGGTAATGCAGGTGACCATTACATATCGTGGCCTCAATGTTCACCAACCCTCCCCTCTCTTAGGCAATTTGCTCCACTGACCCCCTACCCCTTGCGCCCAACTCTCCATCCTTCCCTCCCTCTAACGCCTTTCCGATGGGTAAGAAAGGTGACCAACACATATCGCGAGCGCAATATTTATTTGTCCTGTTGTTATTGCTTCATTCTTTCCATTTATGTATCCTCCTATCAGTCCGTGCAATCATTCATTCATTTTCTCATCCATTCACATTTATCGATTCGTTCATCCATTCATTCGTTCATATTTATTTTAACATGTATTTGTTTGTTTAAAACCTTTATCTTTGATATCGTACCTTTCTTACAAGTATACTGATGGCAGTCACTGCATTTCACGTCATTCCATTCATATTTGTGTTCAACACCAAGTGCATGCACACAGTCTTCTTCCCCATAATTATTTGGCTGATTTTTGGCCCAAGCTGTAAAGTTCCCAGTTCCACGATCTGCCCAAGTAAAGGTTCCTTCTGTGGAGATGTCATTTAGTCCCAGCCAGGATTTTTCTCCATTATGGAGATGTTGCAAATACACGTTTTCCTCGTTATTGTCGACATCAACAAGCACTGAGTTTTTTCGCCGACATTTAGCCCGTGCTGTGGTCCAGTTTGTACACGTTTCACTTGTAAAGTAGCAAAACCCATTAAAATATCTCCAACCAGGATCACAGATATCTGCAAAATATTAATTAAACAATGCAGCAATATTGCACGCGCCTGGGTAACATCCGAAATCATATATCTGATAGGATTACTACTTGAACTAAAGACTTTATTGCCACCGTCATTGATAACTAGATGAGGTCAAGTAGTTCTCGGTGTCGATATAAGATTCGTCAGTGTTGGAAACTCCACAACGAGTTTTCCGGGTTCTTGCATTTTTGCGAACAATCGATGTTAATTTAACAAACAAGTTTAAAAGAATGAGAAAGAAGTTTCGGTTTTAGGATAGTTGCATATTCATTTGTATTTTGTGCCACGTAGATGTATCTGGCCGGAGAAGATAAATGAAAGAGGAACTATGGCAACGGACGGGCCAAGAATCAGTGGAGGTCATGTTCAATAGCAGGGCATGGAAATGGATGGATTGCATTGACATACCCTAAGAAAACTAGACGGAAATATAGCAAAGATAGGCCGTGAATGGTACCCTCAGGGTAATAGAAAGAGGGGACCGGCCCTGTTCAAACATGCAGGCGTTCACGTTTGGCAGAGTTAAAGGCTAAAGGTTCAACATGGTCGACTTCTGTTACGAGGCCTGCACAGAACAGAATTAGATGGAAAAACGTGGTTTCGAACTCAATTCTGTTCCACAATGAACGGAGAATTTGAAAGAAGAAAGAAGATGAATGCAACATTAACTGACCTGTGAGCACCGCATAACTCACTGACATGGGATCATATCTGGTCTCGTACAACTCCTTGACACAAGCTCTGAACCCAGAGGTATTCATGTTCTGCAAACATACATTTAAGAAGTAATTAAACTTAATACTAGAACCGCTGTAAACGAACTGGGAGAGATGGACTTGGATATAGGTGAGATTCAGAAGGCGGTAAAAAAAAAATGGAACAAGTGGCATGGCATCGTTGCAGCCTTAAGCACAATTTAGGGTGAAGAGGATGAAGTAAATAGTGCTCAATGTCTGCAGAAACCACGTAGCTCTTAACCCTATTTCGCCTGGGGGCGGGGGGGGGGGGGGGGGAGGGGGGGCACAAAGTGCCCGCGCTAATTTTCAACATTCATAACTTCTTTAATATGTATTCAAACGCCATCAAACTATGTGGCTTTTCCTAACATTTATCTGGTTACAATTTCATATGACATTTTATTGATCACGTGACTTGATGTTTCCATGGCAACAAGATTTTGACAGCCATGTTTTTTTTTTTAAATTTGCATATTTTTAACTTTGAATGAAGAAAAATAATGTTTATTAGTATGACTTTTATATTTTTACGTCATTTATCGTTTCTAATAACTACGTGATATGACCAGGCAAAATAGGGTTAACAATCTCTAATTTTATTGGACCTGGGTATCACGCAGCTCCATATGTTTTCAGCGCTAGGGTCCTTTGTTGTGTTGTTTGTTCTTTGTTTTCTCAGCAAATCTGACAAGACCTTGCAAGAGCTGTGTACTGCCCCAATGTCTGGCTTAAGGCTGGCATTGCAGATTACTGAATTAACACATACAACTTGAATGATGAATGATATGGATAACAAACGCCTATGACCAACGTCTTAAGAAAATGCAAGTGGGGTTTTGGGTAGTTGAATTCTGTGAAACAGTTGGAAGGTGCCAGAAAGGTTACCGAAACATAAATTGATATTTACAATTGATTATTATGGTTTACCTTTTAACTCGGTAAAATATGATGTGTATAATACTAATATTGTAGTGGCCAACAAAGTTGAATTAAAGAAAACAGATTCATCATTTCTATGCCATTTTCTGCAGTAGTTTTGACAAAAATGATCTGCGGAGAGCACCAGCCCTATTACAAAATGTTACCTCGATCCACGTGGTAATTCCGTTGTGAATCGGTGCTAAGTTCCCAGATACCGCCGTGCTATGATTGGCAGAGATGAGCACTGTCGGCGTCGTGTTGTATCTTCTCGTGAATAAAACGAACTGCAAAGTACAATCGTTGGACTACTTAATATACTGTTACTTTCAATTAAAATCAAGACATTACTGAAAAGATTGATCGGTTGCCGTCGCCATAATATGGGGCCTTAAGCAACGTAGAAGTTGACGTCTCGGACGCTTATCCTCTTTGCCTCTTTTTTCTTCATTATTTCAAGCCACAGACGTTAAAAGAAAAACTTTCCTTTTCTTTGGGAGAAGCGGAAGCATGCGATGAATAAAGAAACTCCAAAGCAGTAGTAGTTTTCGATGTCTTTTGCGTTCTGACTATGAAATGAAATAAAATAATAATTTTGAAATCTATTTTGAAATAATTTGAAGGCCAACAAAGATGATCTTATACATGCAATGAAACCGAGAATATTATCGGGCTTTTTGAAATAGTTGTCAAACCCATAACAAAAACGTCTGCATACTATTGCATAGGACTTAATTCATTATACTACACCGGTGAATGCCGCATCACCGGCCCGGGGGGGTGGGGGACTCCCATATAAAAATGACGGGAGTGCTCGTCGGAAATTTTCGAAAAACACCCTAAAAGGTACCAGAATCTCGTTTGATGGGCGTGGCTCAAAATAATTTTTACCCCAAAGAGGTACCAATTCTAAAACAACACATGTCATATTCTGTCATATTTTTTCGGCTCATACCCTAAAAGGTACCGCGATAATTCTAACGGTGGTCATTTTAGATTTTAGTGCTCTAAGCGGTACCAATCTCCAAATTTTGACCCCTAAAAGGTACGACGAGCACCCCCATCATATTTATATGGGAGTCCCCCCGGGATCACCGGATTCAACAGTGGAATACTTTGCCATATGACGTCATCTGTGCATACACGTCACAGATCTCCATCTGCAGACTACATCACAGGGTCCAGAGGAGCTCTATTTGATCGTACAAGACGCTATTTTCTTCGAATCGTCGCCGTATTGAAAGTTAAACTGATTGCGTTACATAAAATATGTACCGTAGGCCAAATTACTCATGCCCGTAGTAATCTGGTCTGCGGTACATGTACATGTTTTGTGTAACGCAACCAGTTTAACTTCCAAGAAAGCAACGATTCGCAGGAAAATGCGTCTTGTACGATCAAATAGAGCTCCTCCTGGCCTGGACTATATTAAAGGTCTCAACGATCAACTACTATGCCACAGGGACTCGTCAGTGAGTGATATACCATGACGCCACAAGACTCCATGCTCAGCCTACTATATTCCACAGAGCGCTAAGACTGACTGATGCTCAGCATGTCTGAATACTTTGAAAGGGACTTGATAGTTATAAATTAACGATTGTTTCTTCTCACCTCACAGTATGCGTTGTTATTCTCATCTAATGGTGGGTTTGTATTTGGAAACTTTATGGCGCCGTGTTCTGTAAAGAGCGGCTTGTGTAATTTGGAGAAGGCGAACCAGTTCTGTCAACAAGAATACCCGAAGAATTTTAGTGATGTTAACCATAAATTGTTATAATCTTATCGTGTGCACTTAAAATAGCTTTGAATCCGGCTGGCAATTTTTCTGAGTACTTGCGCTTTTGGGTACTTGCGGTTCTTTCGGTGGAACACGATTGAAATAGAATTGCTTCCCTCGAACCCAGATCTCCGCAATTACCAGACTTCCTCCCCTAAATAGTCCCAACGATCTTTTCATATTTTTTTCACGTCATTGTTATAACAGTTTGTTCGTTGGTTTCATTTCTGTTTTTTTTTTATTCCATTCTATTATAATCTTTTCGATCCTTCTCCCTTTTCTTTTTTTCCTTTTGTTTTTTCGTCTTTACTACATTTTTGCATTGTTCTGGCTTTCCATATACAAAGATACGATCTATACGATAATCGTTCTAAATACAAATATATTTGGCAGCTAGTGCTGGTCATTATTGCATATCTTTTAAGACATCTCAGCGGTACAATTTTAAACTAGTTCTTTGCTTCATTTGGGGTACATACCACATTAATATCCTCATGTCTACCATCAAAGTTCTGCATTTCTCTCATACAGACTTTAAATGTGTCTTTAGACACATCTTCCGTCCAAATGAGGGCTGCATCCTTCTCTTTACCAGCATTTAAGTGTTCAGAGGTCACAAGTACAACTGGCGCCTCATCAAACTTGTCCTGTAGAAAAAGAGAGTTAATTATCACGACCTTATAAAAACATAACTGCAACAAGAATTAAACAAATTGACCGACTTAGCCATTATCTTCGCATTTGCACTTTTTTCTTCCATCACTAAAATTTCCAGAAGCTTTTTCGAAGGGCACTGTTTTGAAATTCAAGGCCAATTATAGGCAGTTTTTCGATGAATGCGGTACAGTGACACCTGTTTAACCCTCGGGATTCTCGCTAGTTTCCGCGTTATAGAGGGGTCCGCTGAATACAGGTTTGTCTTTCAGGCAAAATGGGAAGAAACGTTAGGGATCCAACAGATGGTGTCCACTTGACACAGGGTGTCCGCTTAATATAGAGTCCGCTTAATGTGACAGGTTTCAGTGTCCAGAACATCACTGTGGAAGACCTTAAGATAATCTGATTATATCTCTAGCTAACCTTAGCCCACTATCATGGTTAAGTTTCATTGCACTGTCTGTTACCAAATAGAAAAAGATAAAAGGACAATGTTCCGCCGAAATAACGAAACGGTGTTTACCTAATGTCCATGTCATTTCGCCAAATGCCACCAAATATACAACTAAGCTTTTTCAGTAAAAGATTCTATAGAGCAAAACAGAAGCAGTAGTTTGGAGAAAAAGTGCAGGATTACAAGGATGGAAGTGGATTACAGTTCATCAGTTTTGATTTCATGACAGGCAGTCAGCTGATGGAATTTTGAGTTCTTAAGTGGTTGTTTTGACTGTTTGGTTAATATTTATTTGCGTTCGTCACTTTTGGCGATTTTTTTCCCTAAGATAATCAAGCTCTAGCCATAATCATGAAAACACGATATTTCGGCGGGGACAGTGTCCCTTCAAGGAACTGTGGTACATAAATGTTCACAGCATACCTTGGGAAAAGTCACGTCGGCACAATTTGTCCCCGACCACCATTTCTGCAACATAATCGTTCCCGTCAATCCATCTGGGGGTGCTCCTTGATACGCCACCCAATCAAGGGTGGCAAATGGATTGAAGTTTTCTTCTTTCCTCCCAGTTTGCATGGCACAAACGGTGAAGTTTTTTGTGTTGATGTTTTCTGTCCATGAAGTAACAGCGTCGTGGACTGTTTCAGAGTCGTTTAGCTTCATGTGATTAAGGGTTATTTGGACATGAACCTGTTTATCCGGATAGAACCTGTATGGCGGGAATGCGACTGTCTGACAGCTTGAATCAGTCCATTTTGGAACACGGAGAAGTTCTACTTGACCTCGCATAAACGGGAAGCCTGTAAAATAAATCGTTAAGCGCATTTATAGAGCAAGTTTCATTTGTGTGTAGAAAGTAATTTCGTAATTGCTTTGGTCTTGCATTTCTTTTCTTTGCGATTGGATAAAAAATCTAGCGCGAGATTCTCAACCAATCAGAAGTAAAACCAAAACCAATCTTTGTCGTATTTGAAAGTGTTAACTCGTTTACCTTCGCAGCTTCCAGGATGGTAGACAAGGTTATTCTCAATTAGTCCTCTACAATAGCTTAACTCGTGCCAGCATTTGTTGTCGTATGTTGTTCCGTTCGCAGTGCACACTGGATCTTGATACGAGGGACATTGGTCGTCGCACTCACAACGAGCGTCATGCGCACTGTATGTTTTACAGACTCCAAACCGTGGACAATGCACGTCAAGGCAAGGATTCAGGTCTACAAAAATAAACAAATTTATCTCCTTATGTTATTCAACAAGGCGCTATATAAACAAGAAAATCGTGTGTATTATATATTTGCCAAATATATTATACACGATTTTCATATTTTATGCATATCTTTTTTTAAAATCAGATAATGCGATTCAATGCACAAACGCGCTCAAATCGTTTCTTTTTCTACTCCTATAGTCTTGATGTTAGCAGGCAGGTTATAATTTTAAGAAAAACGACAAAACGTTTTAGTTTGAAAAACATGTTTCGACAGCAACTTCTGTCATCTTCAGTTAATAAGTAATGTACAAAGCGTTGACAGTGAATATTTGACTAACAAGCGACCTGTATCAGTTTCCCTTACAAAAACGTTAGCTTGAGCCGTTGAGTGTCGAAAGAAATTTCTCAACAGCCCATTTCAAAATAAAAAACATAATAATCTTTTATGGGCAGGCTCAGCCTCACCGGGGTGTAATTATTCAAGTCTCCTTTGTTAGAATGGCACAATGGAATTCAGAGTACATGTAGGAACGCTAGGACTTAGCATTGTGTGTTCGTATACAAATGTGCACCGTATGCAAATTGCCAAGAAGTTGAAGCAAAGCACGTGCTGAAAACAAAAGAAATTGGAAATCAAGAACCACTCAAACCTGCACTTTAAAGAGTATTATGGTATTATGGTATTATCGAAGTGGCCTATTGCTTTGGTTTGCATTGTTACGCTTTGTGATTGGCTCAAAATTCTTCCACCACTTTCTTTCTCAACCAGTCTGAAGTAAAACCAAAACCAATGATGACTTGCTCACACGCGTTTTCCCGCGCTTAGCGTCGGTTGCATGTATTTGCTTTGAGGTATGATTGATCTTTGGTAGTACTGCCTCTGTTGTGTTTGGCCAGAGTAATTACATTGGTTTTTATTTAACGTCAATCAACTAAAAACCTCTCTATAACAATAAATCAATCAATGATAAGCTAACCTCCAGTCATCGCGTAGCTGACGGTCAATGGATCATGATTAGGTCCTGATCCACTTAGATCTTTAACACATATCTTCATAGACTGCAAACCAACTTCCTACAGAGAATTTCAAAGGTGTTAGTGGCACTTAGCTTGGAAAAGGTATAAGTGTACGACATATTTGAAATGGTGGGCTGTTGGTCATTACAAAAATTCCTGTAAATCTGCACATTCCAGTAAATCGAGCGTATTGCACTGTAGTAAACCGGTTTGACAGGTTAGTGAAACACTGGACGGAAAATGATGGCTAAATTGAGAGGGGGGGGTTACAAAGTAAAGGTTTTTTAAATATTGGAAAATTACGTAGTTGAATAATACATCCCTTATTTGATGGTTTGACAGATCATACGCGCGGATATTTTATTCACTTCTATAAATATCCGTAAATCGTAAAATATCCGCGCAAATTAACTATCAATCAAGTTAGGTGTATGAAATGATCTAGCGAAGCCGGTGCAAAATCCTCTTTTTCGAACGCACGTGAATATATATAAAAAGAATGACGATAAAAACCTACCTCCACCCAGTCCGATATAATGTTATTCTCTGGAAGAATACGATCTTTCATCTTACGATCATATCGATGATTGGCTGCAACAAGCACAACTGGCGACTGGTAGAATGTCGTATTGAAAGCTACTACCTGTAAATGCGCAAATAAATGTGTATTAAAGGACACTGTTCCGGCTGACATTACGTGTTTTCGTGACTGATGGCCAGGATCTTAGTTTAAATTACTTTATTATCTTGAAATAGAAAGAAAAAATCGCCCAACATTGATGAGAGCAAAGAAATATTAACGAAAGAGACAAAAACGCCTAAAAAAGGAAAAAAAAATTCCAGAAGAATGGTTATTTTGATTTCTTGAGCTCCTGTCACGAAATCAAAATTGATGAACTGTAATCCACTCCCATCCTTGTAATCCTGTACTTTGTCTCCAAACTACTGTTTCTGTTTTGCTTTATGTAGTCCCTAGTCGTCGATGGACTGGGTCGAAATGAACTGTAACTTGAAAAAAAGTCAGCCTTACTTTTATAAGTTTCCACGTTTTCATCTTCAAAATGGGTTGGATCAGACTATAATTGGTTCATCTTTCAAAAATTGGTTGATATCCAGCCTGCGTGGCAGGCGTAAAAGGGGAGTGGGAGGGGTTACGAAAAAGGAGAGGAGAGGAAGGGAAGGAACACCTGCAATAAGAACCGGGCTATTCACATTACGCCCACCGATTTCCTTGTAATCGAATTACGTCAACTGTCAATACGTTCACCAATCAGAAACTAGCACGCGCTTTTACGCATGGATGACTTCACGCTGGAATTTACTATGTTTACCGTCCAGCGCGAATTAGCCAATCAGAAATTTGCGGCCGCGGGCGTCCGCAGAAATGAACAAATGGGGTCTTTATTGCAGGCGTCCTTTCCCTCTCTCCCCAGTTCCCTTCTCCCCGACGTCTGCCACGCAGTCTAGTTGATATCGTTCTCTTAGTGTTTTAGCATTAGTTGTAAATAAGTTATGATATTGCAGCATGGTTTTAACCAATAAAGGTCAAACTCCCCCTTATATTTCCCCTTGAAGTAATCACCTTAAAAATTCAAGAATTCGTCCGCGGTGGTTGTCCAAAATCTCCCAATTGATGGCTGAACTTAAAACAATTTCCATTGACGATTTTGCTTATATTTAAAACCTGTCCGCCTGATAACTTATTGAAATCCGTTAGGAGAATCCAGGTTTTGATCAGCGAAAGGAACGAGTGTCAGTGTTAAATCTTGTTTCTTTAAGGAGAGTAACTGACAGCTGTCACTCACCTGACAGAAGCCGTAGTTGTCCTCAGCTGACGGGTTTCCATTGTTAGGAAAGATCTCTTCTCCGGTAATCGTGAAATTGAGTTCACTACCATTGCCAAGGAATGCAAACCAGTCCTGCAGTAAAATAAAAGATTTGGGTTAAATAGTCACTTTCCACCCGAGGTGTGCTGTTTAGTTCTTAGGAGTGTGGTGTGCTGTGATATGTACACACGACTTGTTTCATGACATAACATGAATGACAATCAGTCTTTCAACCAGTTTTAGTTGCATGAACTCCGAACACGCTATTTTTAACCTTAAAACACAACACGCGAGAAACGTCACTTGACAAGTGATAGGCAACACGCGACATGCGCCACGCGCCACGCGCCACGCGCCACGCGCCACGCGCCACGCGCCACGCGCCACGCGCCACGCGCCACGCGCCACGCGCCACGCGCCACGCGCCACGCGCCACGCGCCACGCGCCACGCGCCACGCGCCACGCGCCACGCGCCACGCGCCACGCGCCACGCGCCACGCGCCACGCGCCACGCGCCACACGCCACACGCCACACGCCACACGCCACACGCCACACGCCACACGCCACACGCCACACGCCACACGCCACACGCCACACGCCACACGTCACACGCCATACGCCACACGCCTTGTAGTGAGTGCTGAGATGGTAGAAGCCTTTACAATGTTTCCAGTTTAATTTTGAAATTTCGCTTTCTGATAAAGAAAAATGTCAATTCATTATGAACGCGTGGCTTCTTCGTTAACTTATTTACCCCAGCTAATTTCCCTCACTCACCACAATTGTATCTTGGTGTTTTCCGTCAAAAGGTAGGAACTCCCTGATGCACACCTCGAAACCTCTAGAATTGACATTCTCTAACCATACGTACATGGCGTCATTTGGTTTTGTGCTACGAGCGTATTTGGCGGAGAAAAATACAAAAGGCGCCTCACGGAAGCTCTGCAAAACATTTCAGAGATCAGTCGTATGACTTACATATTATTTTAAACAGCAGCGGTTAAGGACAATTGTTATTTTAACGGCTAGCTGTTTTAAAATAATACGTAAGGGCATTTTGAAAATATTTTGCTTTATTACTGTTTTGCCCAAAAATGATTTCTGATTTACTCAAAAACCATCTTAAAGATTTTCTTGAAACTTTGTCTGCAGCTAGTGATACGTGAGAACTACAAAATTTGAAAGTTTCATTATGTACTGTGTGATTAGATTTTAAGAAAAACGACATTATTTAAAACGAAGGGCAAGAAGCTGGCGTTGCTATAGTAACCGCTGTCACTTTGTTAAATTTCATAAACGTGGTGAAGTCTGAAAGCAATCGAAACATGTCTTCCCTGCGAAATTTTGATTTCAAAACATACACCCCACGGCAAAAAAAAAAAAATTAAGGACAAAATTATCTCACAAAAAGGCATTTAATCGGGAAGTCTTGACTTTAAGCGGTATGGTTGTTAAAAAATGGCATTTTAGCTATACATTTCATTGTCTAACCTGAGAAAAGGCCACTTTATCGCACTTTGTTTGTGTTGTCCATATTCCACTAAAAGTCACGCTTCCATGGGTTAACATCGGTTTGTCCTGGATCGCCAGCCAGTTGATTATTCCGGAGTCATTTGTAGAACCTGTCGCGCGTGCGCATAGCTTAAATCCAACTGTATTTATGGACTCTGACCACAGGGCTGAAGGAGAATGAACCAACGAAGACTTTTCCTCATGACTCAATGACACAAAGACGCGAACCTGGAATCCATCGAGTAGAAACACACATCGGTACAAAATGAATAGCTTTCAATCTTTCCTGACAAAAAAAAATGGGGATTCACATATACCCTGCAACGCTAAGGGCGAGGCTTCCACACGATCAAAGTTAATTCAAAGCAGTTCTAATGCATGTCATCGCTTTGGATAATCCCTAAGATCTTTCCCTATCATATCAATTTCCTTTGAGTTAAAAAGGAGAGGTGTAAAACACCTAACTCCATTGGTATCATGCGAATGACAAAATCAGACCTCAGAAAAACTGCCAGCCCCTCCCACCCCACCACTCCATCCCTTGCCCCGAGGCTGGATCCCCCGCCCACTGCCACTGTCGTTTCAGTGAGCCTGGGCAGTGAGCATGAACAGATGATTATCAAGTACCAGCTTTTGAAAACACAGCTCCGTTTAGAATGGAATCCCCCCACTCCCCCGCCACACACACACCTCCACTCGAAAGCATGACAGTTAGTGTAAGTGTAAGGTAAAACGAAATTAAGATCAAATAACAACTCCACCCCCATCCCCTCCACCCCGAGCCCTAAATACTACTGCGTCTACTGCGGTCAACGGTACAGGTCGATAGGTCAGTCAAGGCACAGTATCACGGCATAACCAAAATAGTGTTTCGTCACGCAATCTTCCTTCTCCTAAAACCGTGTTTCGTGACAACTCCGGCCCTGTTATTCAAAACATTTTTTTCGAGGAGTTATAGAATAATAGAGCATTAATTGACCCAAACAAGATATTGTCATGCAACATTTTTATCCAAATTATGCCATTCACAAACAAATTTCTAATACTGTCATTATGATGAGCTATTTCATTTGTTTTGGAATCAGCTTGACTTTGTCAGAGTTCCTATCAAAATAGCTAGACTGTAACATTGTGTAATCCCCAGGGTTTTTAAACGTCAAGGCCATCAAGTTCCTGAGGGTGGTGCGAGCACTAATATTCCAGGGATAGCGACGCGCAATAATTTCCCTGGCTCAAAACGTCATGGACAGTATGCTAATTGCCGGTGGTTACAGATTCATATTTGTTGCGGTAGCGACGCGGATTAATATCCCAGGTTATAATTTCCTAGGGTTCGCTTACGGTCCCCGATCCACCGAACGCCTGAGGAAATGTCACATCGGTGCAACGTGGCAAAGTACAATGCCCTGGCGCCTCACATCCACTGTTACAGTTCCATTCTTGACGGGTCTTTGACACGTTTACTTTTCCAAACTGATGAGAGAACCCTGTGGAATAGAAGCACAAATTCGGTATAAGCCACAAAAGTGATCTGAGTGTGTTGTGGACTTATAGGCGATAGAGAGGGAGATGATGTAGTGTGCATGCATGGGAAAAGATAGATGGAAAAGTGAAAGGGTGCGGGGGGGGGAGGGGAGGGGGGAAGGGGGGAGGGCGGGGGGGCGTCTATGTACACGAAGTAAAAAGCAAACAAAGAAATGTTGGGGTCACCGACAGTAAGAATCAAGTATAATACGACTTAAAAATGTTTACGAATCACTGCTCTGATATCACTTAGGGCGATAAAATATACCCCAAAATAGAACAGGATTTCCGAACTTGTTGAAAAACAAGTCCTAGTTTTTTTGTTTTAAT
The DNA here is from genome assembly GCA_024195265.1 of Dendrophyllia cribrosa. Lineage (NCBI taxonomy): Eukaryota > Metazoa > Cnidaria > Anthozoa > Scleractinia > Dendrophylliidae > Dendrophyllia > Dendrophyllia cribrosa. The sequence continues at coordinate 25,492,825 of JAJLRJ010000011.1, read as the reverse complement.
AAGATACAGAGATCAATATGTCTGCAGATAAATCCAGCTAACGCAAGTCCAGTACTTTTCATTTTTCTTTACGAAAATGTCTCCTTGAAATAACGGTCATATTTAAAAGCGATTTTTTATACGAACGATTTCGCACGCACTTGCTGTGGAATCCCAAACACTATTAATACTATGTATAAACATTGAACAAAAAAATGATTCATTATACACCGAATGCAAATATGGCCGTAGGGCAATTTTTCGTTCTGCCAAGTTTTCAGAGAAATTAATGATATCACGAAAACAAGTGCTGCTAAGTGTATAATCTTGCAAAGTTTGAGTGTTTTTGGTTAAAAGGTTGCAAAGTTATGGCTCACTAAAATTTTAAGCATACATTCTTAAAAACAACAACAACAACGATTTATTTTTCAAATAATAAAACAATGTAATATAACTTCTCCTAAAATAAGAATATGGTCTTAAAAATGCACACAATGACTTATTTTGACCTGATCTTTATCATTATTCAATTGCTTTTCTTTTCTTGAGAACCTGTCCAAACAAAAAATTATTGGACGGCCATATTTGCATTCGGTGTATAAGTTAAAAATAATTAAACTTTGAAAAAAAGATCTGCATATTTTTTTTAAATCAACTGATTACTGGAAATATTGAGTTCCGCCAAATTACTATTATTATCGCTTCAATGTGTGTTTTACTACACAAAGAAGTTGAAATTGTTTTGCAATTAAAAACAAAATATATTTTTCTTGGCGAAAGATCATTTTTGCGTAGTTGAAAGGTGAAATTCGCATCGACACTAACATTATTTTGAAAAAAAAAATAGAAAAACGTATTAAAACCTTTTTGATAGACAGGCAGGTAACTTCAAATTCGAATGAAATCAATAGCAAAACTAAATTTTGCCCCCCTAAGTAATAAATGGACAATTACCATAACAAATTATTGCACTGCTGTCACTAAATACACTGTGTATTAATTTTTAAAAACTTAAGTCTTTTGAAAAGGGGGCGTGTCAGCGAATAAAGAGCCAAACTGAGGTCATGTTTTCAATAAAAATTAAACGAAGTTGAAATTCAGTCTTGCAATGGAAAACAAAATATATTTTTCTTGGCGAAAGAGCGTTTTTGTGTAGTTGAAAGGTGAAATTCGCATCGACACTGTAAATATTATTTTAAAAAATAAGAATAGAAACAAAACGTATTAAAACCCATGTGATCGACAGGTCGATTACTTCACTATATTCATAACTGAACTGAAATCCCCCGCCCTTAGATAATAATACGCGACAATTTCAAAACGAATTACTGCGCTGCTGTAATTAAATACACTAACATGGTCGCTACACGATAAAAATAAAAAAATTGCAATGTTGTAGCACTATTTTCTCCTCTATTTTCAAAAAAACTATTAGAACTGTTTGAGGCTCGTAGCTTATCAACCCGGAAATATATGGAAACGAGCTCTCTATTGAATATTGCTGTCCACGGTTTTATAGAATTCTCGACGCTCGTTTTTTTATTTCTTTGCCGAACAAAACTTCGACCAATATGCATTGCGTTTGCGACCTTGATTTTCATAAGGGGGCGTTTCCAGTGACGTGAAAAAAGTGAATTTCTCCATGCTTTAAATTTCAATTCGAAAACGAAAATGCTTTTAAATATAACCAAATGGAGAAAGTTGAGATGCCATTAGATTCGTCAACATTTCCGAACGAATTTCTACTGAGGCAAAGATTGAAAAATCACTTGGAATGCTTTTATTACAGCGAATAAGCTGGAAATAGCATTTTTTTTTCTCGTGTTTCATAGAAAATGCTCTAGCCTTTAAACTGTAATTATATATTATGGTCTCACCTTTTGTAGTCTGGGCAAGAAATCCCAGATTTAAGAGAAACGCCAAAGTTAAAAGTCTTACAGGGTCCATCTCGATGCAAATCTTTCAGAATCCTGACGTGTAATGCTTTGACAACCTTCGAGGGGTTTGTTTTATAACTGAACACTTCTACCAGGCCAACACTTGATGTTATACGTAAGCAAGTGTATTATATTGCTCAAAAAACAATGGTAAAAGCGCGTTTTAGCTAAGTGCACAATAACGCCTTGCCAAAAATACTTCTGGAACAGACGATGAGTTAGAACCTGTTCGACTTTGATTGTTTAGTAAACTAAAAGAAACACAAACAAAATAGACATCGACCTCCATGGGTTGTACGGGAAATAAATTTATTAATCGTTCTTTATAAAATAAAAATACGAAAAAACAGAAACCACGGTATTTGAAACTCAACTAAGTTGTCTGAAAAAGAAAAGAAAAGTTAATTTTAACATTATTATGCATACTGTAAAATAAGGAAATAATTGTCATACGATGATGTTGTTTTCAGCGCAATTATGGCCCTTAAGCTCCCAAGGGTGCCAAAATTAAAATTACGAAAAATTCCAAATTTCATTAATTTTGTAAAATATTGAAAAACAAATGGTACCATGCAAAAGTACTGCTGAAGAGGTTTCATTTGAATGGTCACACCATAGGATTTCGTCCAGAGACTCAAAAGTTACAGTAAAACTAAATGTCTCCATGATTGATTCTGGGAATGAAAGTGTTAACACAATACGTGTCTTTTTAGAACATACAGTTTCCAATCTGGTAAATTGTACCATTTTAATGAAAAAATGCATCTACAGACTTACGTGCATGTTTGCACGAAATGTTTTTGAAAGAATTAACGCTCCTAAAGTAATATAAAAAAAATAACTTCCTCAGTGCCAGACCTCACACTTTGTGCATTCAGTGTGGACTTTAAAAACAGAGTTGATACAAATGTTGTTTCAGCTTCATCCGTCTCATGTTGTAAATTTATAAGGGGTTGAAAACGCACCCGGAGGGGGGGGGGGGGGGGGGGGGGGGGGGGGGGGAAGGGACTCCTATATAGAAGTGATGGGGTGCTCGTCGGAAATTTTACAAAAAACACCCTAAAAGATACCATAATCTCGTTTGATGGGCGTGGCTCAAATGGATTTTTACGGCCCTAAGAGGTAACAATGCTAAAACAACATACAGACAAATCACGATTCCTGTCATTTTATTCGGATTAATACCCTAAAGGTACAGCAATAATTCCGGGCTAAGCACTTGATGACTTGTCATCTATGAATTATTTCCAGGCGGAGATAAGTACGCTTGATACGATAATTTACCTTTTCTATAATTTATTATTTTGGAAAGTTCACATAACTGACTTTTAAGAGACATTTCATTTGCTTTGAAATCTGAGAGAATATCTGCATAGCAACAATTTTAACGATACAAAATCATGATTTCCTCCTTGACTGAGTGTCATTGACACCCTTGGCTTATTATTTCTATTAAATCCCTAGGGAAACAATATTTTCTAGGAATAAAAGTTCACGAGTACAATTCCTATCTAGGGTGGGGTGGGTAGGGGAGAAGAGATCAGAAACAGCAGTGATAATCATATGATGCCCGATTTAGGGTGTTAGCTCTATTGTACATTGTACACATTCATTGTATTAGGTAAAATTATGTATTCTAATATATTCTATGGTATTGTATTCTATTGTATTGTCGTTCTTTTGTGCTCTAATATTCTATTGTTTTAACAAAAGAATAAGTGTTACCTCTAAATCGCGCATGGTATAGTGATAATCACTTCAAAGAACTTTGATTTTTAGGGTGGTTTTTAAGTCTTGAATTTTATTTAGGGGGCGGTGTAATGTTGTGAAATCATGCTAGGATATTCATTACTTTGCTGTATTTCCTGTTTGGCTTACACTTGATAAACGTATCGCTTTTTCTATTGTTCTTGATGAATATCGCCACACTTCCTTACGCGTGACGTAGGCGAAGGAGAAAGCAAACAAGAATAAAGACATGCAATGCAAATAGAGCGGTTTTCAATGGAGTGTCGAAGGTAATTTCGCAGTTGCCTTGGTTTTCCATTTCTACGCTTTGTGATTGGCTAAAAAATCTCGCGCCACTTTCCCGACCAAAATAAATTACCTCTCGGACGTTGGACGACGGGGAAGGAGGTGGTGGGGGGAGACACATTTTGGTGAAGTTTGAAAACAATTAGTTGCTATGGTAACGAGATATGACGGTCAAGCCGGTCAAGCATGAGATCATGTCATGCCATTTTTGAAAAAAAGGGTGTTTTTCACTTTTTTCTTCGGTGAAAAACAGATAAAACGCTACCAAAAGCAGCAAAATGTTTAATTTTATCATATTTTTCAACTTTAACAAAAATATTTTCAATTTCTGCATTTTTTCGATAAATCTGACTTTTTAGTAAAATCCAATATGGCGGCCGCCATTTTGGATGACGTCACGGTTCCCCAGCAGCGCCGGTTGGGGTTTAAGTCTACCGTAAAATCTCTATTAAGCCACTCCTCTCAAATAAACCACCCCCTCTAATAAGCCACCCCTCTTTAGAAGAAGAAATATATTAAGCCCCCCTTCCTCCTCCCCTCTCTCTCTCTTTTACGCTACCCGCACCCCTCCCCCTTACTTCAATACTCTTGAACCATGATAAAGTGGCTTTTGTTATTGGTATAAACCAGGTATAGACCATTAGATGGGGAAAAATAATGTAATTGTAACATTAAAGATTAATCCTGAGATTACGATGCTTGAAGAAAGTTAATATCATATTATTTAACAATTAGATTATGAGCTCGAGATTTCTATTGCGTGATACGTAGTTGATGAGGGCGAAGCCCGAGTCAACTATCACGCGATAGAAATCAAGAGCGAATAATCTAAATGTTTTAGTATAAATCTACTAGACGTTCAAAACTTAGCAACAAATACTCTTCACAGACACTTCGAAAACGCGAAGAAGCGGCCGCCATTTAGTTTCCCACGCAGCCGTTATTTGTCTCGTCACGCAACGCTTTTCCCCAGTGTTATGGGGAGGAGCGTTGCGCGACGAGACAAATAGCCGTTGCGTGAGAGACAAGCCGCCATTAGGCTACTCACTCTACTCCCTTTCTACAACAGAATAGATAGTGCACTCTTAAATAAGGTGTGTTACTGCAACACACCTTTTTTTGTCTTCAAAACAACACACATAAAGTTGTGTATAAATACACACCTTTTCATGTATTCCCCTTAAGATGTGTCTTTGGAACACACCAAGGTGTGTTCGGGGAACACATGAAAAGGTGTGTATTTATACACAACTTTATGTGTGTTGTTTTGAAGACAAAAAAGGTGTGTTGCAGTAACACACCTTATTTAAGAGTGTGAGTAGCGTAGCCAATAATAGAACAGCATTCGTGATAGAACGCTAGTAGATTTATACTAAATCCTGATAGTGTACATCGAGCTGCATTTTGCTAAATCAATAAGCCCTCCATCTCTAATAAGCTACCCTCGAAATTACCTTATATGAATAAGCCATTCCAGTGGCTTAATAGAGATTTTACGGTATGTGTACGTCCGAGTATTAAAACCAAAACTAATTGTAACTTATCCCCCGCTTGGCCACGGTTACATGTATTTGCTTCTAGTTCTTATTGGTGCATTGGAAGGACTGCCTCTATTATTGTGACTTGGACAGAGTAATAACTTTGGTTTTGGTTTCACGTCACTTAACTCTTTAACTTCCAACGGTGCCAAACATCAAAATTCAAGAACAATACCAAATTTTATTTTAAAAAATATTAAAAAACTATTAGTACCATGCAAAAGTACTGCCGACAAGGTTTCATTTGAATGGTCACACGGACTCAAAAGTTAAAGCTACATTAATTAATAATCTCGTACCAAATCTCTAACGGTCAGGCGGAAGAGAGGATCTCACATTTCAGTGCAGTAGAAGCACGAGTGAGTGAGATCTGGGTACGAGATTACATTGATTACGTCTCCATAATTGACTCTGGGAATGAAAGGGATTAACTGAAAACGGCTCTAAGATGTATAACGGAACTCGGGGCGATTCTAAATTTCTAATGCTCTTCACTTTAAACCTTTTTCAAGAACATCCGTCGTTTTCAACCTCGTCCCCTGATCCTTCTACTTTCCGGCAAATTGGAAGCCTCTTGAAAAAGCTGCCAAAATACTCCACTGAAACTTCCTGTAGTATTTTGTCAAGTAAAACTTTATAAAATGACTTCGTTTCATTTGAACAACGGGTTTCAGATTGCTAGAATGCAAACACAGCTGCCAGTCGTTGGAAATCAGTAACTTCAGAAGCCCATTACCCGGAGCGTGCAACTACCATAAATTCGTGCAACGGCGTTTTCACAAGTAGGTTTATTTTTAGATAAGCCTTTCCCGCGAATTGGTTTTGGAAAGCCAATAACAAGCAATAAATTCAATAACTCACTCCTTGTTGATCAGTGCTTCGTCAAAGGTTTGAGCGAAAAAATTTCCGTGTATAAACAAAAATACAACTATTTAGAGGATAAAAGACTTTACTGGGACATGCTGAAAATGGAAATAAGAAGCTTTACAATTTATTATTGCAGACAAAATGCAAAGACGAAGAAAGCTGAAGAAGCAGTGCTGCAGCAAAAGCTGTCCTCACTTCACAAGCTTATGTGTGAAAACCCTACGCATGAGACTATTGCAAACTATTACGAGGTCAAAATGAAACTAGAGCAGATTTCATTGCACAAAACAGAGGGCGCAATGATTCGGAGTAAGGCTAGGTGGTGCGAACAGGGGGAACGTAGCACTCGCTATTTTTTTAATCTCGAGAAACGGAATCATTCCAATAAGTAAATCACAAAACTAAGAGTTGAAAACCGCACTTTGACTTCCCCCGATGAAATCTTAAATGAAGAGTACAGATACTATAAAAGGCTCTATACGTCTTCTCGTACAGACCCAAATGATCCTCGTTTTGACGTGTTTTTTCGACAGTTCAACCCTTCCAAAACTGTCTCCACCTCAAGCCGACAGTTGTGACGGTCTTTTAACAAAAGAGGAATGTTATGTCTCACTTAAAAGTTTTTCCAAAGGCAAGTCTCCCGGTACGGATGGCTTAACTGCGGAATTTTATCTTTCCTTTTGGGAGTTATTAGGGCAAGAATTAGTTGACAGCTTTAATTATGCGTTTGAAAAGGGTGAAATGTCAATTTCTCAAAAGAGAGGTATCATCACTCTAATTCCAAAGAAAGACAAAAACAGGACTCTTTTGGACAATTGGAGGCCTATCTCGCTTCTGAACACAGACTATAAAGTTGCCACTAAGGCAATCGCAGCTAGAATTGCGAAGGTGCTACCCAGCCTTATACACGAGGACCAGACGGGATATATCAAAGGCCGCTTTATTGGTCAAAACATACGTTTAATAGCAGACATTATAGAGTGCACAAAAACGCTAGATAATCCAGGTATAGCGTTGTTTTTGGATTTCAAAAAAGCCTTTGACAGTTTAGAGTGGAACTTTATTAAAAAGGCTTTAGAGACGTTTAATTTCGGCGCTCCTTTAATACAGTGGGTCAATACTTTTTACAGCAATATTCAAAGCTGCGTTATAAATAATGGTTATGCAACGTCGTTTTTTGAATTAGAGCGCGGTGTAAGGCAAGGCTGCCCTCTTTCTGGTGTACTTTTTGTAACTGCTGTCGAAATTTTAGCAAATTCAATAAGAAACGACAAATTGATCACCGGTATAAATTTCAAAGGCAGGGAGTATAAGTTATCTCAATACGCGGATGACACCTCATGCTTGGTGCGTGACGAAAAGTCAGTTGAAAAGCTTTTCGAGAAGTTAGCGGCTTTTAGAGAGTGTTGCGGATTAGAGCTGAATAGATCAAAAACGGAGGCATTGTGGTTGGGAAAAACTAGACCACAATCGACAAACCTTTTCAACATAAACTGGCCCAAGAAGTGTGTTTGTCTAGGCGTCTCTTTCTCATGTGATTCGGAAGCTTCAACAAAGGATAACTTTGAAAAAAAATTTGTCGCCCTGGAAAAGTGTCTTAACGTCTGGTCCTCTAGGGATTTAACACTCTTTGGAAAAATAACTATTGTCAAAAGCTTAGCTCTTTCAAAAATAATTTTCATTTCCTCTGTTCTCAGCGTTCCCGCTGGTTTTGTCGATCAAGTGAACAAATCTGTATCCAACTTTATATGGAACCACAAACCACCCAAAATCAAGCACTCAACTATGATTGGAAGGATAAAAGACGGCGGACTCAGCATGCCTGATTTCGATATAATAGATAAATCTTTGAAGGCAGGATGGGTGAAACGTCTTTTAGACCCTCAAGCGCAATCTTGGAAGACAATACCGTTTAGCCTTTTAGACAGTGTAGGTGGTCCGTTGTTGTTTAAATGTAATTACTCGTTAAGAACTTTACCTGTGCTCCCTCTCCTGCCGCTTTTTTACCGAGACGTTCTCAGTGCTTGGGAGAGCATATCCAAGCACACAGTAAGGACAAAGAACGAAATCGAAAATGAGTTTTTGTGGAATAATCATGAAGTCACTATTGGCGGCAAATCTGTTTTTTATAAGCAATGGTATGATGCTGGCGTTAAGACCTTGCCAGACATCTTAGACAAGGAAGGAAAGTTCTTGACGTTTGCAGCATTCAAGGAAAAGTACAAAATTAACACAACCTTTTTGTGCTATATTGGCTTGTGTAACGCAATACCAAAGCATTGGAGGAAAATCTTTGGATGTGATAACGAAAATTACTTGGTAGTTTCGGATGACTCAGTTCAGCCATTTAACAACTCATCTCCCACTTGCCGGCAAGCACGCGCGTTTTATGTATCGAAATCTTTCCAAAAACCTACATCAGAAGTTCGTCTTGTTGAGGCTGGCTTCACAGATCGGACAATTGAGGCGTTATACGTTCTTCCATTCAAGCTCACAAAAAACATAAAGCTTTCTATGTTTCAGTTTAAAATAAACCATCACATTCTGTACACTCGCGACAAACTTTTCAAGGCCAAAATTGCTGACAGTGCCTCCTGTCATGTGTGTGAATTGAAGCAGACCGTAGAGCATCTGTTTGCTGAATGCCAGCATGTCCACTCCTTCTGGAACCTTTTTACCTCTTGGTGGAACGATAATAACTCGCCCTCAGTGTCCTTGACCAATAATGATAAGATTTACGGATATCTCCCTGAGAATAGATCCTTCCATAAGTTTAATCTTTGCCTGATTGTCGCTCGTTTTTATATCTACACCGCAGCCAAAGAAAGCGAACCATATAGTTTCTTAGCCTTTAAAGCTTTTCTGAAACACAAATTATCTATAGAGCCTTCAAGTGTCCGTGAATCCCTGAGCCTTTAGCCGCAAACAAGCTTGATATAGCAGTTGTATTTTGTCTGTTCCTTTTATTTCAGTTCTGTAACGTTGTTCTTTGTTTGTTAATATTGTATATTGTATTGTACTTATCAATAAACTTCAATTAAACTAAAAAAAAAAAAACAAAAAAAAAAACAAAAAAAAAAAACAAGCAATTGCATAATCAATAACTATTCACATGTTCACATTCCTGTGTGGTGAATGTCTGATTTCCAGTCGCTATGTGAGTATGTGAATAGTTATTAATTATGCAATTGCTTGTGATTGGCTTTCCGAAACCATTCGCGGGAAAGGCTTATCTAAAAATAAACCTACTTGTAAAAACGCCGTTTCACAGGCGCAGTATGGAAGTTGCACGCTCCGGGATTATGGGCTCCTGGTAACTTCCAAAAACGCCATTAGGGTGCTTAATAGCAACTACGAAACGCCAAAGAAAATGTCATTGAAAAAAGCATTTGCGCTTATTTAAACTACTATGAAATTGTTCCAAATTGTTTAACTGTTTAATGTGACTGAATTATCCAGGAACCTTGGTAGGGACGCAGCTTTTAAGTTTAAATAGAGCAAGGAAAATTAACCGTCGTGCGTTCACGTTCTCCACAAAACCTATAATTTGATGATTTGACGTTGTTGTTCTGCAGGGAACGGCAAAGAAATGTATCCAATGTAAAACGCATGTGCTGAGGCATTTTTCGCTCATCGAACCTATTGTTTTGTGCCGCTCTCGCTGAGGTTGCCGTCGTGGTTGCTAAGCTCCCTATTTCATCGTGTGTCACGTGAAAAAATACTCCATGATTCTTGGAGTATTTTGGTAGCCTTGTCCAGGGCCTTTCTACGCCTGCTCGCCATTTTGGAAGCGGAGAAATAAGGTCCTGGGGACGAGTGTCATATTTTCCTCTTCTCTGTGCAGTGCGCGGTAAAAATCACACGTGCAGTCACTTTTGCGGTGATGTAAAGCTGTAAGGCTGTTATCCACTTTCATTCTTATGTACTTGTAATCCTGCTATTTTTACCTAAACGAATGCTTCTGTTTTGCTTTATAGAATCTTAGTTTTATCCAATTTAGTTACATATTTGGTGGCACTGTTTTGCAAAAAAAAAAAAAAAATGGACCTGAGCGGCGCGGTTTAACTGACCTAGTGCTGAAAACATAGGAAAACAAGGTACCATAAACAAAATGATAGTTACGAAATCTTCAGACGTGTAACAATTTGTCTTGTGCAAAAATAAATTTTGCTTTTCGTCTGAAGAGGTTTATTAATATCGATTGAAAAATAAGCCTGACATGATCGACAAAGCTAGCATTGTTATTCATTATTCTTTATCGTGCAATTTTGCAACAGTGATTCGTTATTCTTATAGTGAATTCATTATTGGTTTTTATCTTAATCGACATTTTTTTAGCTTTATTCGTCCGTCCGTCGTGCCGCTTTCAACCTCAACGCAAAACGTTGCACGTTTAACGTCATTTCCTTATTTGATAGAAACACTTAGCTACACTTACACTGTCGTAAAACCGTTCCGGTCGACAGGTTTTACGTACGTTTTGTCTACCGCAAGGTCTTGTTTTTCCGGTATATATTTGCTCTTGAAAAAAGGAAGGTTTTATAATTGAATGATACCTTAAGTTCCAAAAGGCAGGCTTTTCTAATATAACCTTTAGAGCTTTAATTTGAATGATCCACACCGTAGATTTTCATTTTTTGTTACCCTTCTGTTCACGCCCCATCGCTTTCGTGTTTACGGTTACCTCGCCACCATGGAGTTTCGCCACCAACGAACTCGCCACCAAGAGAAACCACCTCGCCACCATGGAGTTTCGCCACCAACGAACTCGCCACCAAGAGAAGCCACCTCGCCACCATGGAGTTTCGCCACCAACGAACTCGCCGCCAAGAGAAGCCACCTCGCCACCTTGAAAGTCACCTCGCTGCCAACTCGCCACCAAGAAAAAGTAGTGTTTGAATAGATTATGAAGAGTGTTTTTATTATTTTGCGCTGAAATCGTCGTGCCGTCACATTCAATCATGGAGCCGCGATCTTGGATTATTTAGGCGAAATCTGGGGAGAGGGCTGTTCACAGTCCAGTGTTCGAAGAGAATTTATTCTCATTTTTCACCGAAAAAGAAGGGAGATTTTCTAAAATGTATTTCAATGTCTCCCTACACGTTTATATAGCTTGCGTAACAGATACTTTAGCGGTGTGTTCAAGGCGCACGCATACAGGTTCTTTTTTCCGCGTGACTCGCGCTTCGCGTGCGTTGATCGCACTTCGCATCCGTCCACCGCATAAATTTGCGCATGTTGACAGAGCTGGATTTCCATTGTCGCGTTATTTTTACGTTGCGTTTTTGCGTGTGTAGAAAAGTAAATAAATGAAAATTAGAGATGATATACGAACAGCTTGCATAAAAGCAAAATGTTGAGCACGGTTCAACTTTTTGCGTTTACGCAAGCTGTCAATGCATCGTGTCTACTTTTATTTTCTGACGAAAAACGCGTGTAAAAATTACGCGGAAAGGAAATCCAGCTTTATGTTGGTTATTTTATCGCGCAAAAGCGCGCACAACTTTTTGTTGCGATAAAAATGCTTTCTTTGAGAAAGAAATGTTACTTCATTTTTCAGAAAGGTATAATAAAATTACACTTTTTATTTATTTTATCAGTAAACCTTTACAGTCACAATGTGTGATATTGATTGTGTTGCGAGACAAATTGAATGACTTACATGACGTTATAACCAAGTTGCAGGAAAATTGAAAGCCGTTTTACTTTTGAAAACTAAACAAAACAGGTTGCTCGAAGGGGTCAGTTATTCCGCGCTTGAAACTGTAAAAAAAATGTTTTTCTTTCTATAATTATGACTGAATTTCATGAAAAGCATCCGGCAATTACGTAATAGGTCAATTACAAGAGGAATTTTTCTCATGGTCAATATTAGACGGTTTTTGTTGACGTCATTATTTATTTACATCTTACGATAGGAAACACATTAGATGGTAAAATAACGCAAAAAAGAACCTTTGAAAACCAGAAGCTTTGTTAAGACTTTCAGTTTGAGCAAAAATAATGATAAAGGCTTTAAACAATGCGTACCAAGCGCGCTTTTCTTTGCAACTCTTACTATCATGTTTGCTTTAGTTAAAAATGTCGGACAGCGACACCTTCTATTTCATATCAGAGATATTAAATCGAGCCAAAAAGCAAGAGAGCGGAATATTTCTTGCCACGCGTACACGGAGCTCGAGTGGACATGGTTCAGAACATTTTGGCGAGCAGTCAACTGAGTTTATTGTTTTGTCACTTGGCTATCCATGGGAGGAAAGAGGATAGGTTCATAGTTTAGTAAATACCAATTTTTATTAAATTATCGTAATCTTTATATTGGTCCAAGTTCACTCAAACTTCAATATTTCTCTCTCGATTTATTTATGCTAATTAGAAAATGTCCCAGACTCCTTTGCAAAAGGCTTTTCGCCCACGTGCATTATGGGGCGGGAGGAATGGCGGCTCGTGACGTCACATCGTGTTGATTCTTGAGCGTGTCTTCTCAAAATGATAAGAAACAAGAACAGACTAGCCTGTATATTCCTCTACTTATAACACCTCCATTTCACGACAATTACCCAACGTTCGAACATCATTGGACAGCACAACACCTAGTTCTTTAATCCGGCGCGAAAATGTTCCGTTGTCTGCCTTGGCGATGCAATCGCCAAGTTGATTCACTCGATAGAACTCACTGCAGCCTTACATTCGTTCCCGACGAGGTTTACCGTTACGATAGATCTTTGGAAGAACTGTTTTTAGACGCGAATCAAATCAAGGATCTTCCGAGGGTAGGTTCAAAGCATTTTGTAGTCAATAATATAAATGGAAGCTTTTATAATGTGATTTTCTCTCCTGTTCCAGCCCTTTTTTCGCCTGTACAATCTACGGCGGTTGGGGTTAAGTGACAACGAAATCGCTCGCTTGCCTCCAGAGGTCGGCAACTTAGCGAATCTGCAAGAGTTCGACATCAGCAGAAATGGTAAGATAAATATTATATACATCTTGACAAATGATTTATGTTGTCGAAAACATTTAGCAAAGCACACTATAGTCATGTATGTGTGCGTGTTTGCAAAGCGGGTCCCGACATTCTCGGTACGGTATGCGATAAATGTTGATATTGTTATAGCTCCGTCTTACGGCCTTTGAAGTTGTCGACTGCTACTATAAGGAATATTAGCAAATTAGGTCTCCTCTAAGTGATGTACCATGTTATACTATTTCTTGTTTTATTATCCTGTAGATATATGTGATATTCCTGAGAATATAAAGTTCTGCAAGAGCTTAGCCTCTCTGGACCTGAGCGGCAATCCGGTCTCGAAGTAAGTCTGTGTTATAATTATCTTTGTCATCTATCGTGCACGATTTTCATCGTTTAATTGTTTAAAGAGAAACGTGGTGAGGTTTTTGTAACTTCTGTGAAGCATCTCATGAAGTTATATGGCAAAAGTCACTACGTTGGAATCGCTTGATCTTATTATAGTTTGTTTATGTATTCACTCTGTATGTGAAACGAGCGATCGAGCGACTCTTTGCTCTGAGTTGATAATAATTTATAGAGATTTTCCTCTAAATCATCACCAATTCAAAGCTGCTGCATGCACTTGCTTTTTTGAAGTGTGTTATCGGTAGTATTTAGAGAGACTTAGCTGACTAAATTATTTGTGTTTTGCCTGATAATATTATTAACAGTTATAACTTAGAAGTCTTCTCATTTTCCGAGAGATTCGCCTCACGCGACAATTTTATATCACAGATTCGAACAAATTTGATGAACAGAAATCGAACTAATGATTCAATCAGCTAGGGTTTGGCCATTTTATGAGGTTGTCTTTTGTCTTGGCGTGCTGTTCTCTGGTGAGATTCACACGAAAATAGTTTAAACTAAACAATAGCGATGGCTAGTTGGGGATGCATGTTCAAAATTTAAACTGTCGGTAGTTTCCGCATTTTACAACTCCCGTATTTTGCTATTCTAAAAGCGAGAACGTGCGAACTAGCGTTCAGAACAAATGATTATTGCTTTATTTTTATCACTCAGCTTTTCAGGAGGTAATCATTGCTTCCTGTAATTTTTGCCTGTAATTCCTCGATCATTTAGAAGTATCAATTCCGATATTATTCGAATTTCAAACTATAAAAGTAGGGTGCAAATGCAGATTTCTCCAGTCGCTCCTTTGTTGGTTTTTGTTCGCGTTGTCTTATGTGCAGGTGGAAATCCTAGCTTGCTTTTGACAATTGTCCTCGACGATTCATAGAAAATCTTTGACTTAAATTTAAACGCATTGGATTAGCAGCAATTTTATTCAGCTTTCTCATGTTAGATGTGTCGGAAATGCCACACTACAGCTGTATATTTCGTCTATGGTCGATTTCATTTCATCTTTTATCAATTTGTCTCTCGCTTGACCGCAGAATGGTACAAAAATCTTGATCCTTCCAGCAAACATTCCGTTTTGGAACGATTTCGATATTTGTAGAAAGTTTGATTTACTGTTGACAGGGTTAACGGCAACAAGCAATGTTATGTGCAGGTTTTATAATAGTTCTTAAGTTTGAAACCCCATGGCCGGAATTACGAAACGTAAACAGTTTGCTTTAGTCAATGACATGATGTTTTTATATTTTCAATTAGAAATTTCTTTCTTTGTCGTGACAGTCTAAAACACCAACAACATTAAATCTGTTTTGAACATAACTCAGCACTTAAGTACCTTATTATTTTTTGGCTTCAGTTGTTTAGAATACATTTACAAATTTATCATTTATTCTGAATTTTGATTGGTATTTATTCCATTGCTGACTTTGTGTCACTTAAATGATCAATCAGCATTCTTCAGATTGCATTTATGGAATGCCAAAAACATACCACTGTTTTCTGGAACACAACAACTGTTTAGACTTTTGTTTTGCGCAGAATATTATTCATTTCTGCAGGTGTTCTATTCAGATGTTCATTTAAAAAAATGCCTGTTTGTGTTTTGTGAGCCGGTCTATGGTGTGACATTTCTGTCATTACAAACAAAGAAATTCCCTTAATTGAGTTATCCACGATCTTGATTTGTTATGCACTTAGCTCCAATGTATTTCTTGAGTTGTTAAACTAAATTGTATAATTTTGTGACTGACCATTACATCTATTTCAAAGTTGTTGTTTGCTTTTTTACTGGATTAACACAAGGAGATTTTCAGATAAGAATTGAATTCATTGAATTGCAATAAATGATAATGAGATTATTGTTTTGTGTATTTTGGTTAGTTATGTGACTTAGTTTACATAATTTTTAAGATTTTTATCTGCAGTTATCCAGTGTATCTAGTTAATACAGTAGTTGTTGTAATTTCTTTCATTCTCAGAGTGGAATTTTGGATAATATAATTTGGTCTAACATTTGAATCTGTGGATGAAAATCCTAAAGTGTGACCATTTTTTTTTAATTGAAAGCTGTGAAACAATACTTTCCTGTGGTGCTGTTTATTATGCTGCACAAGGTGGTTCTAACTTTTGAGTCTGTATGTGGATGAAATCCTATTAAAATGTGATCATTTAAACGAAAGCTACTTAGCAGTACTTTCATGCGGTACTGTTAGGCTGTACAACGTGGTTCTAATTTTTGAGTCTGTGGATGAAATCCTACAGTGTGACCATTGAAAGGAAAGCACTTCAGCAGTTCATTCCTGATGTACTGTTTGTTGTTTTGGTAGTAAATAATCTTTTTTTAATTTAGATTTTGGTTACTACAGGGAGTATACCTGTATATTATGGTCAAGGGTATATCCTCAATTAATTGTAGGGTAAGGCTGCATTACCAATGATACTTCCTCAAATACAGATAGGCATCCCTCGACATCCCCCCAGCCTTGAAATTAATGATATTTATTCTCCTTGCAAGGAAATGTTTCCAACTAATTGTTGATAGAATTTACTTCTGTTTTTTCGAGGGTTAACAGGTTGCTTAGTCGCATGACTGTTAAGGCCCATTTACACAGGCAATGTTTTGTGCAATTTTTGTCGCACTTTTCGGGGCAATTTTTTGCGCGCAAGTTGCATCTTCAAATCGCGTGTGTAAACTAGCGGCGATTTCAGTGCAATTTGGGTGCGATTTGTCGTGCAATGTCGCAGAGGTTTCGAACATGTTCGAAACCTGATGCTGGGAAATTTGGGAAATCGTAGCAAATGTCGCACCCGAATCGCACAGGAAATTGCTACTAGTTTACACTTGTAGTTGTAACAAAAGTTGCACTGGAGAGCGCGACAAAAATCTCATAAAAAAGCACATGTGTAAACGGGCCTTTAAGTATCACCATCATTTAACAAAGTTGATTGATTGATTGTTTGATGTTAGTTGATCATGTGTAAACCATGTGAATGTTTAAATCAATAAAAAACTAACAAAACAATATTTGGAATCTTAGGAGCGATAGAAAAGTCGAAAATAGAATTGCAATAAGGAATGCTTAGTTTTATTGTGGTAGGCTGCTTTGATACCCTTGCCCAGTTAACCATGGGGTCATAAAGAATTAAATGAAGACCACTGAGGATAATATTTGTATGTCGATATTGGAACATAAGGGGTAACTAAGAGTACTTTAATAATGATTTTTTGCAGACTTCCAGATGGATTCGCACAGCTTAAGAATCTTACCACCCTTTGTCTAAATGATGTTTCTTTGATCCGATTGCCTCCGGACATTGGAAGGTATTAAAAATTTTAATATCAGAAATCAGTCATGATAGATCATTAATTTTGAGAAGCTCGTAATTTTGTAACATTTCAATTTCCTGTCTTTCTGTCTTACATGTACATGTACTGTAACATTAACATAATTTATGTATACTGCTGTATGTATTGTTCATTTGTCAGTTTAACAGAACTAGCAGTGCTGGAGGCCAGAGAAAACTTGATAAAATATCTACCAGTGTAAGTATTTCAATGGGAACACTGTGCCAATTTTTCTTTGAGTTTTGCAATTTTCTCTCTTAGTGTGATTTTAGTTAATTTAAGTAAAGTCACTTTTCTGACTCGTGTGTATATTATTTTTAATTAATAAATGATGGTTACCCATTCCAACTAGTTTAGCTTTTTAGTTATTTTGGGTAACCAGCTACTGTATCTATTTTTAATTTATATATTTATTATGTATAAATATGTTGTGGTGCAATTTTATCCTTGGTGCAAATTTTATTTTCCTTTGTTTAAAACTCATTATCATACATTATCATACATTACCATATCCCAAAACAAAGGAAAATAAAATTTGCACCAAGGACAAAATTGCACCACAACATATACATGTACATCTTACAGTATGAGTTAACGTTGTTGTTGTTGATTTTCTGTTTTGTTTTAATTGTGTGCTTTTCTAAGCAAGTCATTTGTCAGTCCAGGGATAATATTGACCTGACAAGATGTCAGTCTGGCCAGTCAATTTTCTTCCACAAGGTTTATCTTTACTGAAAAGTGCCAGGTGTTTCAAAGATAACTATGGAAAGTTTTCCATGTTTCACAGAGACAGAAAAAAAGATTTTCTGTCTGAATTTAATTGAGCAGAACTATTCAGTCCTTTCGTCATGCCAGGTTAAGCTTTCGCTATTCAGTCCTTCATTAAAAATATATATACACTTCACTTACTGTTTTACAAGGTTGCCGAGTGGGAAACGATGATTAAAGTAGTCGGTTTATTTCCCTTTTAAATTGCCCTATTGACTTGATATTCCTTGCATCTTGTGGTAAGGAGTTCCACAACTGAGCCCCGCTATAGCTAAAGGTACGCTTTAGATAATTGGTGCGTGGCTTGGGCAATGTTAGTTTACCGCACGAATTTCGTAAATTGTAATTTGTGCTTCGTGTATTGAATAAGTCCTGCAAGTACACTGGGGCTAATTTGTTGAGGGATTTAAACATCACAACTGCCTTTTGCTTTTTTCGCCTTACTGAGAGTGAATCCCATTTCAGCATTTCCAGGAGTACGTTGGAGCTTGTCTCGTAATTAATTAATTAATTAATTAATCACGCCAGGTTAAGCTTTCGCTATTCAGTCGCAATGCCAAATTTGCTGGACATTATTTTGTCAGATGTCAGGATATTATTTGCAGCCTTGTGTCTTATTGTTAATGGTAGAATATTAAAGGCACACCTTCACCTAAAAGATGTTGCGGTCATTTGTTTTTGTTTTGAAATGCTCCATTGTTCATACGTGTGATCTAATTGGTTGCACGCATTCAAGTGTGAATTTTGTAAATAGACGAAATTCAGCACAGAAAGTGATCACGGCGCGCACAGCATTTTGGGCAAAGGTGGGCCTTTAAGTATTAACTTTTGTCTCTGATTTTTAGTACTATGGAATTCCTTACTAAACTTGAGAGACTTGACTTGGGTTGTAACGAACTTGAGGAACTCGTAAGTAGATTCCTTTTTGGTTAGTATAGGAATTAAGATGGCACTGAAGGCCAATGTGGCCACTTGACAATCTTGTAATTAAAAAAAATATATATTATCTGTGAAATTAACCTGCTTTATACAAACACCCCATCAATACGGAAACAAAATTCTGGTCGCAACTATATTTAGTAATTTGTCAGAACTGGCCAGTTAGAATTTCGAGATGCGAGGTATACTGAGTTTTGAGAATCAAATTGAGTCTGTCAACTTTCACCTGAATGAAAATTTAAGTTCATGTATCAAAATTTCAAATCAGATTTCTCGTAATCTTGGGTCTGTTCAATTCTACAGCTGTACTTCCTATTTTACTGTAAGTTATTGTTTGAGCAATTTTTTTCCTTATATTTTCTTCTCTTTTTCTTGTCCCTCCAATTTGCTTGATGCTGCCCAGGTTTAACCTTGCCTGAAATATATTTAGCCACATGAAAAAAAACACAAAGAAAAAACAAACAGCTGAGTATACTAAAAGTATTTTTTTACATTGTAGTTACAGTGAAAGTTGAAAATGATTTTCTTTTCTTTGTTTCACAGCCTGACATTGTAGGATCACTGCCAAACCTAATTGAGTTATGGTTGGACGGAAACCTTTTGAAGACATTACCTCCAGTAAGAAAATTTTGTTGGATAAATTAAATGTTAACATGCCATCTTTGTTATTATAATTATTACCCGTCTTATTTGTGCATGTGAAACAGAATTACATGTATCCCCTTTGAAAACATGGCAGACTTAGGAATGGCAGAATCAGCATCAACTTTCTCCTTGTAATATCAATACCTTATCAATCAAAAAGGTCACGAGAATTAAGGGCATGATCACACACGATGAATTCTCTTGATATATAAACAATTTCTCCCCACTACTTAATTCTATAGGAAATGTATAGGGACAAGAAATGAGAATTGAAATTTTGATATTAGGGCTTGAAGGGTTAAAGTGGAATTAGGCTATATTTTTTGGTCGTTTTCCTCCTTTCCTCCTCTCCTCCTCCTCCTCCTCCTCCTCCTCATTTTTATTAGTCAACGTCAGCATTGATTGAGTGGAGCATTGATTGAGTGGGTGGGGGGGGGGGGGGGGGGGGGCAGTGAACATTGAGTCCACAATTTGTTATGGTCACCTGCCTTATTCATGGGGACAACAATGGAGGGAGGGTAGGGTAGGGAGTTGGATGCCTAGGAGAGGGGGGGGGGGGGGGGGTCCCAAGGTTTGCAGAATCTTTTATTTAGAGTATTTTGTATTCATGATTCGGCTCATAGGAGCTTTGATCGTCGTAATCATCACCGTCATCATCATTATCATCATAGCCTTTATAAAGATGGTCGTGACCATCTTCAATGTCACTTATCCCTTTTTTTCATACACTGTAACCACAAATACCAGTGTCTTGTCTACAAATGTACATCTTGTACACATAGTATCTTAACATTTCACAGTTTATTTAAAAGTAAAAATATATTACTTTGTAATGTATGTTTGTTCCTTTTGTGTTTAAATTACATGTATAAACCTCTTGCATCATGTGTTTATAATAGGAACAAACTATGTTTTAATTTGATTTTATCACAGGAAATAGGAAACCTAAAAAAACTGCAGATATTTGATGTATCAGAGAACAAGATCGAGTTTCTGCCGGATGAAATTAGTGGCTGTGTTGCGCTCACTGACTTACATTTATCACAGAATTTGCTAGAAGAACTTCCTGACACGATAGGTACATAATAGTGACATCATATTATTCTGGAACAATCAGATGTTAAAGGAAACTTTTGATTCAAGCCTGATCTTTGACAAACGCGTCCTTTACTTAGCTTAAAAGTTGGTTCGGTGCTAGTCCACAGGTTGGTACATGTAGGTCATGGGTGTTTATCCTGGTCCGACCGACACTCATGGTCTTATTAAAGCTGAAAACAAAGGTGTTGTCGTTGCTACAGCGGATTTCAAAAAAAATACCATAATAACCTTTTATGTGCAGGCTCAGCCTCACCAGGGTGTGATTAAAGTCTCCTTTGTTAGAATGGCACAATGGTATTCAGAGTACAGTGTACATGTAGGAACACTAGGATGTAGCATTGTGTGTTCGTAAACAAATGTGTACCATATGCAAATTGCCAAGAAGTTGAAGCATAGCATGTGCAGTTCATGCTGAAAACAAAAGAAATTGGAAAAATCAGGCTTACATCAAGCACCACCCAAACCTGCACTTTAAAGAGTATTATGGTATTTTTTTAAGTGACCTTTTGTCAAAATGTGAAATTTATCTTCAAGTTTTCAAGTTCTCATTATCACACAATTTAGTATTTAGTAAACAGCCCAGGGCCAAGTTGTTCAAAGCCTGATTAGCACTAATCCTGGATTAACTGTCAACAGAACAATGAGTTGTCATGGTAATTAACCCTGGATTAGCGCTTATCGTCCTTTGAACAACTCCGCCCAGGTGTTTAACTCATTCAAATTTTTCGCTATGGTTCTTGTACCATTTGTGACATCATGACTTTTGTATGACACAATGTCTTCGATGACTAACTTATGCAAGTTGAAAAAATCTTCCGAAGCATGCTAAAAATAATGAGAGTATTCAAGCAAATGCTATTTTGGGTCATTTTGGAGCCTTATAAAATCTATCAAATTGTTTGGTTTTGTTTGTTGTAGGAAAACTAAAGAAGATGCAATTAATCAAGATTGACCAGAACCGGCTTCTTTGCCTAACCCCAGCGGTTGGAGGGTAAGTACATTGTAAAGAGAATGTATGGCAAATCCCCTGGGGGCTTATTTATTTCAAGTGTGTTTGAGGTGGGGTGAGGGGGGGGGGGGGGTCTTAATGGAGAAGGGCGGCTTAATAGAGAGGAGGGGACAGGGGGCAAAACATGATGCCATTCAAGCTTCTTGCATGCGGATAAATTTCCATAAACCATACTTTGATTGATCAATGAAGTGTTCTTCAGTCATGATTACTGTAATTACTTAGTAGTACAACTAGTAGTACAACTACTGGTAATATTCCCCCCAAAGCTTGCAAGTACTGTTTTAAAGTGAATTCATGCCCAGATTGGTACTGTAAAAATGTACTGGTAATACAGTCAGTTGTTTATTGTTTTGATTGTGAAAGAAAAGGGAGGGGGAGGGGGAGGGGAGGGGGGGGGAGGGGAGGGGGAGGGGAGGGGACTTAAAAGAGGGAGAAGGGGGGGGGGGCTTAATTAATTTCTTGCACCAATAAGGGGGGAAGTCTGAGTAGTAGTAAGTGGGCTTATTTGAGAGGTGGAGGGGGGAGGCTTAATAGAGGATTTACCTTATCTGACAATCACACTATGACTCTCCCCTAATACAGTTAAGTCCGCTATGGGAGGGGGGAGAGGGTGGGGTAGTTGCTTGGTGCCATTATTGTTTCATAGATATGGGGGCCTGGTCCCTGCTGTCATGAACATGTTTCCTTTGATTAGAACTTTGCTCCACTTCTCTCTGCCCAGATATGCAAATGTATACCAGCAAACTTAATGCTGGGTAGGGGGGGGGGGGGGGGGGGGGGTGGGGTTAACCTTGTGACGGACTGTATCTGATAACTGGCGAGTTGTTATACTCTGTCACTTCATGCTACAGAAACCTTATTTTTCATGAAAATTAAGTTATATATTTATATGTTCCAGGCTTTCCAGCTTGCAAGAATTAATATTGACAGAAAATCTTCTTGAGGTATGTTCTTTAGCCAAATGACATAAAAATGCATAAATTGTAAAAAAATCGCCTGGATTTGCCACATTTCAACAAGGCTAATTTGTCGCTCTATGGAATAAACCTTCAAGTTGTTTCTAAATTGATGTTTGTGTTCTTTTGACAGGAGCTTCCATCAACAATAGGAAAACTTCACAAATTAACACATCTTAATGTAGATAGGAATCGTCTTACCGCTTTACCAGTTGAGGTAGGTTTATGAATTTTCAATTTAAGACTTTTTTCCTGTGAAATAAAAGAAAAAAATGTTATGGGCCAACCTTGACCCCAGGGCTTTCTCTCTGCTTTCAAAATGGTGGGTACAGAAACCCCTGCAGGAGAAGGCTGTTGAAAATTATACATATTCCAAGAATCATGGACTTTGTTTAATTGGAGATTACTTTTAGTGATTCAGTCTGCCATTTTGAAAGTGAAGAACACTGGGGATTAGGTTGGCTATTGGGCATGGTTTGCTTAAAATAATGATGTCTAGGCAATGTTATGCTACTAATTGTTTATTCACATATGAAATGATTAAGAAAATACATGTATTTTAACTCCTCCCCCCTGACAAGGTGTCTATATTGTGTTCAGATGTTACATGTATGTATATAGGGAATTGTCTATACAGTGAGGTTTGATTGTATTGTGATTTGCAGATTGGAAGCTGTACAAGATTGAGTGTTCTTTCATTAAGAGAGAATTGGTTATCACGCCTGCCATCAGAAATTGGCAATTGTAAAAATCTTCACGTTTTAGATGTATCTGGAAACAGGTAAGAACAGAGACCTTAATAAATGGAATAGTTTTTTTTTGCAATTACAGTACCGCTCAAAAGTATTGGAGTATGGGGACTATTTTTGTTATAGATTTGTAATATATTTAATATGTTGTTTTTGTTTTTAATTAGTTTCTTCTGGTATATCTCATGTACATTAGTATTATTTTTTGTAACTTAGTAGGTGGACCCTTCTGTAAAGCTCACTTTTGAGTGAAGTACAGTAGTTGAAACCTTGTATGCCACCATTTTTTTCTGCAAATTTAACCCTTTAACTCCCAAGAGTGCCAAAATCAAAATTCAAGAAAAATCCCAAATTTTGTTTTGTAAAATATTGAAAAACAAATGGTACCATACAAAAGTACTGCTGAAGAGGTTTCATTTGAATGGTCACACCATAGGATTTTGTCCACAGACTCAAAAGTTAGAACTACATGTACATTACATGTCTCCATAATTGACTCTGGGAGTGAAAGGGTTAATGCGGTGGGACGATACACATCCGCTCAACAGGTCAAACTGCAACCCAAAACTGCAGTTTGACCTCAACGAAACCATGGCAACACTAATATTTTCAAGTGGTACTGTAAGATTCCTAGACTGGACACTGATTGGGGAAGTGTATACAGTACATGTACATTGTACTGGACCATTGTACAGTAGATCCAATTCATGCCAAACTAAACAGTTAACCAAACTTCAACCGGCCAAAGTGTTAGCTAACCAACCGTCTTAAGTGATTTCAGCCCTGTGCTTAAATAATCATTTCTTCCCTACCTTTATAAACAGGTTAGAATGTCTTCCATTATCAGTTGGAACACTACCACTAAAGGCACTGTGGCTCTCTGAAAACCAGGTAAAGAAACCTTTTAATTGATTGTAAAAACAGGTTACTGCACTGTGAATAAAAACTGTGTGATCTGAATAAAAACATGGTTTGTAGTGAGCTTTGTAACTGTACTTTTAAACCCCTCTCTTCAACCGCCTTTGTTAAGCCTCTCTTTCTCTCTCTATCTCTTAAAGCCTGTTTACACAATCATGCAATTTTTGTGTAAACTAGTGGCGATTTCCTGTGCGATTTGTTGCGACATTTGCTTTGATTTGCTGTGCCACCAAGTTGCATCAGGTTTCGAACATGTTCGAAACCTCTGATCTGTGACATCGAGCAACAAATCACGTCGAAATCACATTAAAGTTGCTGCTCATTTAAACATGCGATTTGAAGATGCAACTTGCGCAAGACAAAAATTGCATCGACAAGTGTGACATAAATTGCAAAAAAAAATCACCTGTGTAAACGGGTCTTTATACATAAGCCCCCTTTCTATTAACTCCCCCAATCTATGAAGCCCCCTCTCTAGAAGAAGCCTCCTCAATCCCCCCCCCCCTTGCACCCCACCCCTCCCCCACCCACCCTCCCCCCAATCTTCATTAAGTGGTCAGAATTAAAATCCTGCTTACAATATTAGGAAATCTCAAAAGGAAATTAATGTTCAGTTAAGATTTATTAAGCCCCTTTAATAAACTTGCTCAGTTCTTTGAAAGTCAGTAAGGTACTCCCACTCTATAAATCCCTGCTGGTGGAAGTAAGAGTTTGTAACAACCCTCTCTCCAAAACTGGGTTTTAAAGTTTACTAATAAAACATAATTTTTTTCTTGGTAATAGTATAATTAAATTGGAACTTTTTTTTAGTCTCAACCAGTCCTGAAACTTCAAACAGAGGATGATGAACAGACAAATAGTAGAGTTCTCACATGTTTTTTGTTGCCACAGCAAGGCCTTGGAAGCTTAGGTGAGTCAGGGTTTACAGGGTTTCCACTGTATCTGGGGCCATGGAGACAGGGCCCCCACTTTCTCCACTGAAAGGTTTTTTGACAGACCTTAATTAGCTTCACAGACTCCTTGCTGTGGTTTTGTGGTTGCAATATTTTACTCTAATGAGTGTGTCTTTATTTAAGAGATGGTCTGTAGTCTGTTTTTTTTTTTAACAGTTGCAAATTTCTGATCCCCCCCCCCCCCCCCCCCCTCCCACTTTAAAGGGTGCTCTGCGGCCCCTGCTGTTTTGGAATAAAATCAGGGAAAATCATGTCTGAAATGTGAAAAGTTTTGCTTTAAGAAAAGCAGGAAGCAAAATTATTGAAAGTTATCAAAATACAGATGTAATTATTTTTGTCTCCATTGTGCTAAATAAAGGAAAGGCATGTACATGTATCTGACCTAAATTACTACACTACACGAGAGAAAAAATAATTCTAACTTGCTGTTTCACTGCCAAGTAGATCATAATTTTTCACTTTATTTTAAAGCACAGTTTTGACCAATTATTTATAGTCATGTTCACAATAAAATTATAACAGTTCAATTATGATTTTGCAATCAAATTAAAAATGTAAGGGTCATGTCAGCAAATTTCATTCTTAAAAAAAAAGAAAAATTCAACATTTCTTTTATATATAATTGTGCCATTCCTGTATGTTAAGGGAGAAAACAAACTTCAGTTACATTTTATTTAATATTTTAATGGTAGCAAATTTCATTCTTGAAAAAATCTGAAAAATGCAACATTTCTTTATGTAATCTTGATTCCTTCCCTCAATATTGAACTGAGAATGATACTGATAAACATACCCCAGTTACATTTCATTTAAAGTAATGCTACATGTACACCCTCAGTGTTTCATGTATTTTGATTGTGTCTTGTTTTCAATGATTCCTAAATCTTTAAGATGTGTTACGATATGTTTAGGTTTTAATTTACAGTTTGCTTAAAACCATCCTTTCAAGTTTTTAAATGATTAATATTAATTTTATTCAGTAGAACATTGTTCATCATGTGAAGCCTTTTGTTGTTCTGAAAAGTAAGGATCTGTATTATTGCTCAAGGTGGAAATTTAGCAGACCTCCTATAGATTTTGAGCAATTGATTCTGAAATTTAAAATATTAGTTTCAGTTATTTAAAACGCTGAAAATTTACATGTTGGCACTTTCTTTAATTTTGTAGTACACCGTAGGAGCAACCTTGCAAATGCAATTCAATTATAAATGTAACATAATTTTGCTTTTTGACTGCAACAAATCACAAAGTTTTTTAATGGAAAATTTAGGGCATTAGGAATACGTCACTGTACATTATTTATTGTTAATTTTGGAAATTAAATTATTATTTTGAAGAGTGGAAAGTCTTCTGTGCTTTAAACCAAGGTCACCTTTTACATTTACGTCTACAGTTACATTTTGTTCAGTGGCTTGAAATATCAATGTTACATTTTTTATTACTTTCATCACATCAATTTACCAAATGTTAACCCACCAATCAGTGACAAAAAATTGAAATTCACATTGTATTCTTAATTGAAATTTATTGTAGTGTTAATTTGGAAAAATGAAATTTGAAAAATAAGCGTATTATTTTGCAGAATTGTTTCTTAATAATTGTACAAGTTGACACCTTGCAATGGAGGTTATCGTTGGTCAATTATTTGCATTTAAAGCCTTTTTCAGACACTTAAAAGGCAGTTTAAGTTTCCTCTATCTTGAAATCTTATCTTGAAAACATCAAGTTTTTTTGTAACATAAAATTTTGTCTTGATCTTGAAATTTTTCGAGGGACTATATATCCAACAGTGCCCTAGCTATTTTTGGAAGCCAAAATGACTCTAATGGCTACATGTGGAGAAGTGAAAAAATAACTTGCTGTTTTGAATATGTCAAATACAGTATAATCAATGGCAGGTGAAATAACAGAATGCTTACATTTTTATTATGAAAATTTGAATAATAATACACAGTAACCGGCCGATGATGCCAGATTTCTGGCTTTTCAATAAGTGACACTGTATAAAAAAATAAGCGTATTTGCATTTAATGCAGTAAATATATTCTTGTTCTGGTATACAAGCAATCCTGGCGTCCCTTATTCTGCGTAAATGGCGTTATTTGGTCATGGGATGCAAAAATGGATCTTATGGCGTCAATCAAGGTGCTTTATGTTTTTGTGGTTTAATAATTTTATCATGCTTTTTGGATCTTAACATTATTGAATCTATAACTTCTGTGTGAAACCATCATGTTAATAGAAAAATATTCTTTCATTGCTTAACTTAGAAATATCAACTTAAAGGCTACATGTAACTTTACAAAAAGTATACATTTTGTATGAATTGCAAACTATTGCACAGAGCTTATAATAAATACAATTTTTTCTGCTTCTTAGATTGACATAGATTTTATAATTGTAACTTGTTGATGCTGAATTGTTTTTTCTTTTCAATATTCAGTTGCATTGTATGGGCTGAGAAAAAATATTTTGTACACATATTTTATGGGTTTGCTTATCGTGGCAGAAACAAAAATACACTGTATTGTAAAAAACATGAATGTTCTGCTTTTAGCATTGACAATGATATGAACCTTTTTGCTACACTATGTTTACAATTTTTATCAGAGGTTTGTTTTTCTGGTTACTTGGTTATAAATTATACATGTACAGTGTACATGTCGCTCACATTGTGATTTACTAAGAGAATCACACTTCATGAGAACTCCAGAAAGTTTTAACAATAATTATATGAGCTATCTTTAAATGATACGGTGCAGTGTAATTCACAATAAGATGTCTACAAAAAAATCAATAGTCAGTGTTATTAAATTTCATTGCTGAAAATAACAGTTGGTCACCAGACATTGTCTGATCACGTTCCTAAAATATCAGACTACATGTAAATACTTTGCAATGTGCTCAGATGAAAATAATGACATGGCATTTGTCTTGAAAGTCAATCTAAAAGCACCTCCTGATTTAAGAAAAAAAAAATAATTCCATGGGAGTTACACCTAAATGCTTGTTTCGCTTAGACTTGAGATAAGTTTTATGGAATATACTATCTGGTCAACATTTAAACAATTAAAAAATGTTATCATAGGTTTTTAGATGAATGTTATATGTAAAATTTTGTGAATTGTTTTTTGATTCCTAGGAGTGTGTGAGGGAAGAAAAAAATGTGGGAGAAATTGTGAAATTTAGAAAAATAAGAAATATTAAAGATTTGATGAAGTTTTAAAAATTAATAATTATGAACTTCACGATAGTAAATAAGTACAGCTGTAGATGTAAATGTTAACCAAAAATATTAAATTATGAAGATAATAAAATTATCAATTATAATAAGATAATTAAAATAATAAAATAAGATAATAAGATAATAAAGCTAAAAGATAATAAAATAAATATTAAGCAGATAGGCACCAGAACAGTTCCCCACCAATCTGGGGTGGTGCTATTGCGTGGGCATCAACTGTTTGTTGGTTCCTCTATTCCTTGAAAACTCTTACAATTTCATTCAAGGTATAACTTATGTCCTTATACATCTTTCATCTTCATCAGTCCTGTCAAAATGTACCCTCATGTATCCTCAGCGGGCAAATCATTACATATAACAAAATACATCTCTAGCCCTGACTGCTTACGACTTCTGTTACCCTGCCTACAACTACAAAACATTCTGACAGGGCTGATCATGGGGAATCGGCTTTTTGCCCAAGACAAAATACATCAGCTACATTGTATATGACATACCAAACAAGGGTTTGCAGTGCACAATATAAGGGAAGTCGCACCACAGACTGAATCAAAAGTTTGGAAATGTCTCCATCATTGACTGGTTTTAAGAACTATTATTTGCAAAGCAACGTATTGTATTGACACTAAACTTAGCACGACGATTACTATTCCTGATACAAAGAACCTGTTAAAAGAGGGGCTGTGTACAGGGGTGTAGTTAAGAAAAAACTGAGCAGGCTCGTTAACAAGCCCAGCCAGTTTTTCTGGCTTGTGCACCTTCAAAATTACCCCAAGTTTTGTTTTCTAGTGAAATTTCAGCTGGTGATTGTAACGAGTGCGCTTACATGAAGTATCGGGGGCACAGGACCAGTCCTCGTGTGCACGGCCATGTTGTTTATCAAGTAGTTTTGTTCTTGGTTCAATGCAGTTGATGTTTTGGTGTCTGAATGCCTGTTTACTTATCGTTACAGTGATAAGTTCTCTTTCAGCTGGTGAAGTTAGCTGGTAGCCGGCCTTTAGCTACATCCCTCTGTGTAGAATATAAGCTGTTTATAGATTTTAGAATTTTGATGACCTCAGGTGATAACGGTCTATGCATTTGTATTATTTCCCTTTTAGAAATGTTAGCAAATGATCATCTGACACATGGCTTTGCTATGGATAATCTTGCGCATGAAGAGGCTGACGAGGAGCCTCGGCCACGCGCTGGTAGCTTACCAGTTGTGCAATTTGCTGCTGATGACTCAGATCATAGTGATAAAGAGGTACATGTAATGTCAAAAAAGTAATTGATACCAAAAACCATAATTAATGTTGGTTTGATTAATCGGCAAGTTCCTTTGTATCCAAGGCCTTCACCTTTGACCCAAGTTTGTCTGATCTGCCAATTACAACTAACATTTTAAAGAAAAAGTCCATGCCCAACCTGTGTTAAAATTAACATGTCACTATTTGTAATTACATACTTCTTACTTTAGGAGATGTTTAATTAGTTTATTTTGAAACATTTTAGAGAGTGTCTGAGAGACAAAGGTATTGGGACTAAACTTTATAAGTTCAAATACTGTATATCCTGCCATTTTACTCTTTTTTTTTTTGAAAAAATATTTATTTTTTTTGTTTGCCAATCTTCCAATTTTTGTAATGCTATTTGGCACCCTGATCACAGTGTAACACAGCTGCCGCAAATAAACAAGTCATTGCTTCACTCATCCATGGAGGGGAGTTTGGTGTATCTGTGAGTGTAGCTTACCTACAGCTGTTTTGGTCACTGCATAAAATAATTATAATTTAAATGGCTTTTAAAAGTAATATGATGTACATGTATATCAAACACGAGGAAGAGTATTTCATCAGGATATCCAAACACCAAGAAGTGGTTTGAAAAACAAAGCGCAGTCATGTTTTTTTTTAACCCACTTTAGGTGTTTGGGTACCTGTTAAAAGACTCTTTCGAGTGTTTGATATAGCTTCTCAAACTGATCATTAAATACGAAGGAATTGAAGGAATAAAATCACCAAAATCTATGCTAGTTAAGATTGGGTATCCAAACCTCCTGGTAATGATTTCCTTTGTGTACTGGTCATGAATTATTATTGAGTTTTAGGATTACTAATTAATATTTCAAAAATAAAAAAACTTTATTTGGGGACTGGTATTTTTAAATTGTTTGCATGTAGCATTACAGCTGCTATAAATTCCTATGGGAAATAACACATTATGCTACATGTACATCAGGGTTTGAGCCCGGCCGCGCCATTGCGCAATCCCGCACTGCAATTTACATTGTCCCTTAGAAAAACAAACAAGGGGACAATCAGTCCCCTTGAACATCTGTTCAGAAAATGGCCTATAAAAAAGATACAAGAAAGTCTTTGATTCCAAAAAACATTAAGAAAACAATTTTTGCTGTTTGTACCGTTCGTTTCGCTGTAAAAGGCTCTCTCTCAAATCGAGAAAATTTAGAAAAAGCCATGTGATTCAAAATCGCCCTATAATGCATTGCAAACTGAAACATATATTCGTCATGTATGCTAATGGTTTGTGTCTCAGGAAAAATTCAAAATAGTGGTTGTCATTGGGTTTACAGTTATTGTCCCTCTGAAATGAAAAATGCCCCTTAAAACCTTTGCTGAAGGGACAAATTGGCCTCCACTCATCAAATCCTGGCTCAAACCCTGGTACATGTATTTAATGGACACTTATTTTGAAATACTCACTGCCCGAGGTTCTAACTACCTTTTCTTTCTTTATTGCAGACTCAGTTTATCCGACATGACACGCCGCACCCAAGGGATTTAAAAGCTAGACATCCCAAGATAACTATGCACAAAATGCACAAAGATCTAGATGGTGTTGTCATTAAGTCAAGAAAATCTTTCACGGTAAATGATTTTACATTAAACATGTACTTTTCAGCTGTCATCTGATGAGTATACATGTAGTTGGCACAGCACCTCGGTAGAATAAGAGGGAGGGGATCCTGGAGGGGTGTGTGTGTGTGTGTGTGTGTTTGGGGGAGGGGGGGAAGGGTACCAGATTTTTGTATTATGGGTGAGGTACCAACACAACATAGATGTTGTGGTTCAATTTTTTTTAAACCAGTTTGATTTTTGTTTTCCTTTGTCTCAGAATATGATAACGAATCTGAGACAAAGGAAAATATAAAATAAACTGGTTTGAAAATTTTTAAACCAGGGTTCTCACTAAGTTTTAGAGTAGACGGTTGAGAAATAATAATAGTAGGCGGCTTGGCAACAGTCGAGTGCCGAAGGCACGCCAATTTCTAGGGTGGTCTGGGGGCATACCCCCCAGGAAAATTTGAAAATCTAGAGGCTCGGAATTGCCATTTCATGCATTTTTGGCAAGACATTTTTCTTAAAGCCCTCAACTGAGGGATTACATGTACCTTCAATGTGAAAACAAATTTACGAGAAACCTGTCTGTTCATTAGTTTTTCGTACAACTTTTACTGTTCATTAAGGTTTGTTTAACTGATATTAAGCCTTTTCACATAAAAGTAGGTGGCTCAAAATTAGTAGCCAGGTTTTTAGCCGGTTGCCGGCACTTAATGAGAACCCTGTAAACCAAAGAAAAAATTGAACCACAACATAGACAACCAGTTTCACATTTTTAGTGGAAATAAAGTAAATTCTTTGAGTAGAACAAGTTTGTTTTCCCTTCAGAATTTGAAAGCAATTTGATAAATATCTACCTTTTTTGTTCTGTTCTTTAATGTCCTCCTCATTTTTTTGCACCTAAACGTTATGATGAGCATCCAGGTCAGTTTTATATGGAACTTCCCCTCCCCCCTCCCCTCCCCCCCTCCCCTCCCCCTTCCTTTCCACCAGGTAGTGGACCCCCTCAACTCCTGACCACCACTCAGTGATTTCACCCCATCGCTCCATAAAGGGGCCAACTCAAGACTCGCGAAAAATCCTATTTTAATTTTGTACAATACTGAGAACCAAACACTAACAGTAACATTGGAAAGTAGTGCTCAATTGGATCATTATTTTTTCAGTTTCAGTTAATACAAGAACATTTTTTTTGAAATGACACCAAATCCCTGTGACACTTCCCCTTTAAGACTGAGAGATGTTATGACAAGTTAGATAAATCAAATTTTGACCTGTGACTTCAGGATGAAGAAAGTGGATCTGACACAGAATTCCGTCCAAGGAGAACAAGTTTGGAGGAGAAGGTCAAGATTGTTGAGAAGAAACAGCAGACTGTGCCAGAGACAGTTGGTGAAAAAAAGGAAGTAGGGTTTGGAGTGGGATTTGCAGAGCAAAAACCTGAAGAAAACAACAAAGGAACTGCTGCAGGGGAAGAGGTGCGTCATAATCTGCGTCTCTACACATATCATTCTATTTCATTACTTACTCTGAGAGTTTATTCTATGAGACTGTGTGATGCAGTTCATTGAGTGTGTTTATTGATAAAATATGACTTGCATGATGCAGTTGTTCTGTCACATAGCCCAGTAGCTCAGTGGTTAGAGCATCTGACTTGTGTACAAAAGATTGTGGGTTCAAATCCCATCTGGAACTCATAATTTTTTTTTTCTAAGTTCCTTTCTCTCCACACATAATGATCATTCTTTTTCAATAAATTTTTGAACAGATAATCAGGGTTTTTGTCAAGGTTTGCAATAACCTGGACGCAGTTGAAAGTAACAGGGACCATTTGTTGGCACGCAGTCCCAATATGGGGTACTTGTGGGAGGGGGATGCCCCCTCCCACTGGGGCGCATGACAGAAAAAATTTAAAAATTTGAGGCCCAAAGTGTGCATTTTAGGCCATTTCTGACCAATTTGGGTCTTTGTTTTAACTTCTATGAAAGAGGCGTTAGTAGCGAATTATAGTTTTATTTCACTCGTAATAAAGATCAAATAGCCCATCAACTTTAGAAGTTCTTTATTCAAATATCTTAACACATTTTTCTTTCCTGAGAAATAGCTGGGACAAGTTAAAATAGCCGAGTAAAGGTTCTGGTGTACCTGCTCTAAAAAAAACCCTGATATTATAAAATTTAATATTAAAAATTATATAAAAGACATTTTCGGAGTAAATCCACCATTTTGAAAATGGGTCAAACAGATCACAAAAAACAGTGTTTGCATGAAAAAAAAAAAAAACTGGAATTCAATGGCAAATAAGGTTCCTCAAATTTGATATCTGAAAAATTTATTCATGAACGGTAAACTTATTTTACTATAGGTTAAAGATTATTGTGATAAAATTTGAGAGTTTAATTTGAGTTTGATGTAAAATTATGTTTTAACTTTTTCATACATGTACATGTATTTGTCTGTGGAAACAAGTAACAAGAATATAAATGCTTATCTCAAGTTTTTTTTTTTCAAATCATTGTAGCATTCTGACTCTGGGGATGACAGTGAAAGGGAGCCAAAAATACGGTTTGAAGGAGAAGATCATCCTGAAACCGAAAGACACGATAAGCTTCGGCGACGGGACACGCCACATTATCTGAAGAATAAGAGGATAGATCTTAATGATGAGGACAAAGTTAAGGAGATTCTGGCAAAAGCCGGAAGCAATGCTGTTGAGGGGCAGAAAAACGAAGTGGTAAGCAATATCAACAAGCAAATTCTCCTTACTGGTTTCCTTGCATTTCTTATGGTGCTAGTTGGGAAAATCTGTTAAAACGTCAAGGTATTGATAATACTAGGAGAAAATTGATGCTTATCACTATTGGGAATTAAAGGGTTTAATTTAGCTTAAGGTTTATAGAGTCCTAAAGTGATGACATCACAAAAAACATAGTTTTGAAATTATGGGATTTGATTAGATATTTGGAAAGAGCATATGACTGAAAATGCCAGCTTGCCAAAAACAAGCATTGCAATTTGGGGCCCGTGAGATATTTTCCTCTGTTCCTAAGAGGAAAGGTTTGTATGGAGTTATCAGAGCATATAGAAATGCCAATATCTCACCCCCAAATTACAATAAGATGCTTATTTTTGGAAAGTGGGCCTTTTTCGTCATGCTCTTTAATCAAATCCCATATTTTTCACAATTTTAGTTTTTGTGACATCACATTTTAGGACTCTATATAATAGTCTAAGTGATAGGCTAGACTGGTAAATGCATGTACACTGTATGTGAATAGAATCAATCTGCAGTGTTTGTGTGGTTGAAAAAATGAATGAGTTTCCACTTAATCATTTGAGAGGTGTCAGCTTTTAACAGTGCAATTCTTGGCTCACATATCGATGAAGGCAATGCAACCATCTGCAATGAGTGGTGTGAATTAAAAGCCCGGGGGGGGGGGGGGGGGGGGGGGGGGGGGTACTCCTTTATATACGCTATATAGGTATGCGCCGCCCGATAGGGTAGGGTTTTTTAGCTGCTCAGTCCTTAAATAGGGTATCCTTTTTGGTATTTTTGCTATTGTGGTCCTTAGATATTCCTAAGATAGGGTCACTAAATTGCAGTATCCACCCCAACGCGCAAAACAAAAAAGATATGGTCTGTTAAAACTGGGCCTTAAAAAGGGTATCAAATCTCGATTTTCTACCCTTAAATAGGGTCAGGATTTGAGAACCTTGACGGCACACACCTATGCTACATTGTCGGGAGTACCCCCCCCCCCCCCCCCCCCCCCCCCCCCCCCCCGGGGATTAAAAGTAGAATTTGGTGAAATGAGTCGTAAATTTATATAGTTATAAGCAAATCAACTCAGTACCGCACTGCACATGTACGTTTTAAAGCTCCAAGTTTTTAGTTGAAATGAATTTTCTTTCTCCTTCTTAGAATGAAGATGGAAAACAGGAGGAGGATGAGGAAGGTGGGTTCCATTTTGAAATGATTTAATTAGCAGTAGTTAACAAATCTATAAACAACTGAAAAGAACTGTATATAAAACCACAAAATTATCTCTCGGCAACACAAAAATCCATTTACTTTTCGCTGTCAAGAGCAGCCAAAATCAAGATTCGTATAAAAAAGCAGCTTTCATTTATAAGAGAGCACTGCTGGAGAGCTTTCATTTGAATGGTCACACTTTAGGATTTCATCCACAGACTCAAAAGTTAGAACCACCTTGTACAGCATAATAAACAGTACCACAGGAAAGTACTGCTCAGTAGCTTTAATTTGAATGGTCACACTTCAGGATTTTATCCACAGACTCAAAAGTTAGAACCACCTTGTACAGCATAATAAACAGTACCACAGGAAAGTACTGCTCAGTAGCTTTTATTTGAATGGTCACACTTCAGGATTTCATCCACAGACTCAAAAGTTAGAACCACCTTGTACAGCATAACAAACAGCACCATAGGAAAATACTGCTCAGTAGCTTTCATTTCAATGGTCACACTTCAGGATTTCATCCACAGACTGAAAAGTAAGAGCCACCTTGTACAGCACAATAAACAGAACCACAGAAAAGTACTGCTCAGTAGCTTTCATTTGATTGGTCACACTTTAGGAATTATTTGCATCCACAAAATTAATTTGTATTTAAAACCACATAACAAGTTTCGCAAAGCTTAGATTTCATGTAATGTTGACTATGATTAAATATTTCTCTTGTTGTAAGTGTCCTTAGCTGAAAATTTAATATTTTTTAGTGGCAATGTAAAAAAATTGCTTAAAATCACTGAAATGGAAACAAAAAAGCGCTAAATTTTGACAACTACCATTAGCAAAAATCACAAAACCTTATTGTTCAATTTTCGCAAGACATTCAAACAATTTTATTGTGTTTTTCTCAATTCTTCTTAAAGCTCTAATTGTTACAGCTTAGAGGCAGCTTAGAGGGAATTCTGTTAAAGGCCATTAAATATGTGTAGAGGTTTAACAGTGAATTATTTATAGGTTATTGCCACATGCAATGTTTTGTAGATAAGCAACATGTTTTGCATAATTATAAAGCATTTAGAAAGCACCTGTTCTAAAACACCCAGACTTCTATTTATTTGAAGAATCTTAATGCCGAAATGGTTCTCGCTGTTGGAAAATATGGGCCATTCACTTTGGTGTGGGCAGGTTAGGCAAAATGTTGACTTTATTTTCCAAGTTCTGCTTTTCTAGATTAAGTGATTGTTGTTATATCTGATTGTATGGCATCAGGTCTACTAAATGTC
Organism: Dendrophyllia cribrosa; assembly: GCA_024195265.1. Taxonomy (NCBI): domain Eukaryota; kingdom Metazoa; phylum Cnidaria; class Anthozoa; order Scleractinia; family Dendrophylliidae; genus Dendrophyllia; species Dendrophyllia cribrosa. Next base: position 25,456,380 of record JAJLRJ010000011.1, on the reverse strand, counting down.
TCTCCAATTCGTAATAATTGCTCAAACAAGCCGTTTTAAATTTAATTTTGCCTTTATGGCAATATAAGATATGTTTCATGTTGCTTAATATTAGCTTCAATTTGTATTTTTGGTTTAAAAACGAGATGTTCGCATTCTGCCATCTGCCTTTCGCTGCTGTTAGAAGTCTGCGGGGAAAGGAAAATATTAATGTTTCCAATTTGGGATACTTGCAACCATGAATATTTTCTAGTGAAGGGCGAAAATGTAACGAAACTATATCATCTCATAGTTAACTTTACCGCGTTCTGAAACTTGGAAATGACAAGCTAAGACGAAGCAAAGTTTAATGAGTGTCTGAGTTAAAATATTCTAATCTAATACTATAATTCACAACGGTTTCCCATCACTGTGAATGTAAATGTGAAAAAAAAAAATTACAAAAAAAGCATAGACATATATTCAAAATCAGTGATTGGTACAAAGATAAACAGAAAGCGTCGATTTAAAAGCGTCCACGCTGGGCTGATTTAAAATGGAAGAGGGTATTAAGCGTTATATTAAACATATAATATATTCGTTATAATGTATGTACTGTATATTTATGTCACTTCAGGTTAAACCCACCTGTTTTTTTTTTGTTTTTTTTTTGTTAAGCTTATAAACACAGCCTAGTATTAATTTGGTTGCCGAAACAGTGGGAATAATTATTGAGAACTAAATTTTGACTTCGTTTCTTACGGTTTAAGTTATTCATTATTTTATATTTTGACTTTGTGATGAGGGTGTGTTAAAGAGTGTAATTTCACTTTGTAACTTAAAAATCATTGGATTGCTTAAATTACCACCGTACACTGTAATCATTAAAACAGTGTCAAATTCTTAGATTTCATTGCTAAATTTCTTAAAATAGTGTAGTAAATATATATTTTGAAATTTTAAAGTCATTTATTATAAATGTAAAATGTATGTTTATTATTTGCTTTGTTCAACAAGGCAATGATAAGGTGCGAAAATAACCTCCTCCTCAGGTCCCTCTCCGTTTTTAAAATGGCGGGGCGGATACTCCAAGAGTCGTGGGGTATTGTCACGTGACACACCATGAAATGGCGTTTTCGGAGGTTATTTCCAGCGATTGGAGCCGTATTTGTTTTTTCTGGCAATCAGTAACTGTTGTTCAAACGAAAACAAGACATTTCTTCATGTTTTACGCGACAAAACACGCCTAGATTTTTGGAGTATTTTGGCGACCTCGTCCAGGTTAGCCTGCGAAAACAGCCGCTTCTCACGAACGCCCCTAGCGGCCGGGAGCGATGAGAGGCCGCTGTATTCGGAGGCAGCTATGTCCGGGGGTTTCTACGCCCGCCATTTTAAACGCAGAGAATGCGCTGGGGACGAGTTTGGCATAATTATGGAGTCGTGCAAATCGTACTTTAGTTTATTATAAAACTGATACAGAACTCAAATTACCATTGACTTCAACGAGATCACTGTCTATTGTAAGAGCAATCAGTAACAAAAGCGTTTCGCGTTCGAAGAACGCAATCCTAATTTCGTGTTGGTTGCCCTGTGCCTTACATGCAGAAAAATTAGAGATTTTTTGGTGTCCGGTCTTCCAAATGGCCGCCCCTATTGCTTTTTTCAGGGGCTCATTTCCGCCGGAAATTCCTTCGAACGCGTCTCCATAATCTCTGATTACTGCTAGTTGAATAGTGGCTTATTTAGGGAGATTTTTGTTGTTTGTTTAGAGGGTCCAGCACTGAAGAGAAAACCAACACCTCCGCGGAATGGCCGCCATGCCAGTGAAGAAGACAAGGCCGACACTGAAGAGGAACAGGAACTTGTTACAGTCACTAAAGTAGTGGAAGAGGTCAGGGTTGTTTGTTCTGTGAGTAGCGTTGTATGATATGGCAAAGCAAAGGTTTGAATCTCAGTTTCGTTCTCCGCTTTTCAGTAACACATGAAACTCTGAGTCCGATCCTTATAGATTTGTACAGCTGTCAATCGCAAACCACGCTTGGGAAACCGTGAGGCCATAAGACCATTGACTTTGGATGTCAAAACCCTGTCTACCGGTAGCGCAAAACTACGAAAAAATCGCCCAAACCGATAGACTAATAATTAAAAAAAGCTACGATAACAGTTACAGGCTTTCAATTACACAACTTGGGACGATGCAGTAAGATTCCGATTCAATGCTCGGTAATTTCGATGGCATCGAAGATTTCACCATTTGAGCGCTCAGTGCATTTTGGATGACTAGGGTCCTTTAATGGGAATAATGGTAAATCAGGGCAAACATGATTTTTTTATATTTTTATTTTTTAGAGGACCGCCCCGGAAAACCACTTTTAGTGACGGATGCCCTACTCTTGAAAGATGTATTTTATTTATTTATTATAATTAATTTCGGTAAAATTTGAATTATCCAATATCTATGACTTGCCAGGTCTGTGCTCATTTCAACTGCTGGTTCATTATATTTAGTATTTTGACATTTTAACTACTTCTATCTGATTGAACATTGTATTTCATGCAGATTGAATACACAATCCATCGTAACAACAAAGGTCTTGGAATCAATATTGCCGGCGGGAAAGGATCAACTCCCTACATTGGAAATGACGAGGTAGGTTTAAAGCCTGTAGAGAGTTGTGCGGATCTTGGGGAGTTTCCCCCCCCCCCCCCCCCCTTATCTGGCAAAAAAATAAAGGCCCCGAAGAGCCCCAGCGAACTTACACATCAGGGCCGGGTTGTTCAAAGCGCGGTTAAGCTAACCCAGGGTTAGCATCAATTTTGATTCCTGTTAAATAATAATTCAATGGAGATTTTTCTAAATTATTTTTGCCTTTTAGTTTCGTTTCTGACTTGTCTTCGCATGTAACTTATAATTAGCTTTTGAAAACACTTCTAACAAGAGAAATTAAATCCGCGGTTAAGTTTTAATCCAGGGTTAGCGTTAACCGGCTTTCGAACAACCGGGCCCAGGACAGCAGACGGAAGAGGACGGTGAAGCGTTCTTGTGTGACTAACGTGACAGATTAACATGTTTTGACGCACTCCATCTAACATTGCTGTGCTTTGGTCGTTGACTCCATGAACAATGACAGGAAAGCAAACTGCAGTCCGAAATTTTGCCAAACATAATTACCATCACGCTAGTCACACAAGATTTTGTCAACATAGATGTGATTACTGTCACGCTAGTCACCGAAGATTTTGGCGTCCTCTTTAAATTGCGTAAGTTCGCCAGTGACAAGTGTATCGATGTGGGGGTTTGATGCCTGGAACATTCAAGAACTTCCTGAGGTATTTATGTTACTGTGAAACAAAGAGCAGTTTTCAATTGAGTGTGGTAAAACCAAAACCAAAGTAATTACAATCCAATGAACCAATCAGAACTCGAAGCAATTACATGTCGGCGGCGCCAAGCGCGGGAAAACGCGTGCGAGCAAGTCACGATTGGTTTTGATTTTACTTCTGATTTGTCGAGAAAGTGGTGCGAGATTTTTTAGCCAATCATAAAGCGTAGCATTGAAAAACCAAAGCAATTGTGTAATTACTTTTCACACTCTATGTAATGACTTTGGTTTCATTTCTTCTAGGGAATTTTCATTTCCAAGATTTCAGAGAATGGTCCTGCCGGTCAGGATGGGATTCTCAAAACAGGCGACAAGATCTTGAAGGTAAATAGCGTGGGATTTTGCCTTGTATAAATTCTATTTATGAAGTGTGCAATATGTACTGCAATTCTCCTAATCGCAATGCCGTTTTGAGACAAGTTGCGCAGAACATTGCAGCCAAAATCATTACGTTACGGTACATGAACGGTAACCTGCGAAGCAGGCGTATTTGGGGGGCGAACGAGCGCTGCGTTTCCGCAGACTTAGGCGAGTCTAAAGATGCGACCAAGGGTGTGGGAGTCAGGCTGGAAGGTGAAGGAGGGGGGGTGGGGGGGGTGGAAGGAAAAACACTCTCCTCCCCCCTCCCCCCCCCCCCCCCCCCCCCCCCCTTCACTCTTCCCAGCCCCCGACGTTGTGCAAAACCAATATGGCGACCAAACACTAAATTCGGCACTCGTACACCAAAAAACAAAACGCCTGCACTGCAGGCTTTTGGAACAGCTGCAGCAAGTGCTTTCAGTTTTGCGGGTAGTCCCGCACTTGTCCAAACGATGTCTGTGATTCACTTGGAAAACAAACGAGTAGTCCCGCACTTGTCCAAACGATTTGTCCCGCTGGGATAGGGATTAGGGATAGGGGCATTGTTCAAGTGATATATCAATTGTATCGTTCGCCAATCACAGACATCGTTTGGACAGCTCAACCCCGCTCAGTTTTGCATCCCCTACAACTTGTCACACAATTTCCCTCTTTTAACGACTCCCCGTTTAAGAATTGTGAGAAAAACAAAGGTGACCTTTCGATTCGGAAGATTGTTTCATAAGGTATCCAAGCACATGGAAGTCGGTTAAAAGAAACTCGACTTTGCCTCGTTTTCAACACACGTCTCGGCGTTTTGGTTTTCTGATGACACACACTTGCGAGACCTCAGTTGTCGGAGTAAAAGTTTTAATTTACTTTTATTTTAGGTTAATGGTGTCGATATCGCGTCCGCCACTCACCACGAAGCTGTTCGTGTTTTAAAAAATGCTGGAAATGACATCCATTTAGTTGTAGTAAGAGAACGGGAAGATTTAGAGAAGAGAACGGTGACGACAACTTCCAGAGAGAATCTCGTGACGTCAGATGATACAGACGCGATTGATGAAGCTCTTGAAGAGGCTTTTACCAAGGAAGAAGTAAATGAAGTCCACAATGAACCAGAAATTGAACTACCGAAGGTAAATCATATAAGATCCTAGCACCTGCTGAAAATTTGCTCTGGTTAACGTTCATACTCTGTGTAGAGTTAGTTTAATGCCCGTACTTAACATTGTCTAGTCGCACACGCAGCCGTTATTTCGGTTGTCACGCAACGCTCCTTCTCAGTGGCAAGGAGCGTTGCGCGGCGATTCAAATAACGGCTGCGTAGGTGCCAGTGATATTTTTCGAGAAATGACCAGGGGTCATGCATTACAAGTATCAGTTTGATAGGCTAAAAAGGAATAAAGCATTTTAAAAAGTGTTTGTCTGTCTGAATGGTCGGGCGAACATTTCCTCCCAGCAAAACGTCAGGACATTTTTACTTTTTACTGGTATCTGCAGACTGAGACCATGTCGAGATAACAAACGAAAGCGAAGATTTGACGTTTGAAGTTGATGATTTAATGTTATATTCTCATTAATTGTTATTTTCAGTTGCATTGATATGTGTAAAGAGAGAACTTTGTTTGACCTTTGTTGAAAATTTCTCACTTTATCAGGTCAATGACGAACCTCCGAAGGAAGAAACGAAAAAGGTCGGTGTTCGATTTGCTCCCGAACCAGAAATGGAAGACATTCAAACGAAAACGGAGGTAAGTGTGATGAATTTAAACTTGGTTCTTTGTAGTCTCCTGCGCAGCCGATATTCGTCACGCAACGCTGAGGAGGAGCATTGCGTGACGACCCTAATAATGGCTGTGTGGGACCCTTGGTTCCTTGTTGATGCAAATTTGTTTTAATCAGTCATGATTTTAAAATTTAGTCTGACATTACTGTATTAGGAAATGTTAATTTTTCTATATATCATTTTTTTTCACAGAAAGAGACTATAACGTTAAAAAGAGGAGGCGAGAAGGGCTTGGGGTTTAGCATTGCTGGGGGTCGTGGATCAACACCTTATAAGGATGGCGACTCGGTAAATAGACACTCACTGTTGTTCTTTAGCGAGTGAGTGTTCTGTAGCCCACTCCGAAAAATACCATAATAATCTTTTATGGGCAGGCTCAGCCTCACCGGGGTGTAATTATTCAAGTCTCCTTTGTTAGAATGGCACAATGGAATTCGGAGTACATGTAGGACCGCTAGGATGTAGCATTGTGTGTTCGTATACAAATGTGCACCGCATGCAAATTGCCAAGAAGTTGAAGCATAGCACGTGCAGTTCGTGCTAAAATTAAACGAAACTGGAAAAAATCAGGCTTACATCAAGCACCACCCAAACGTGCACTTTAAAAAGTATTATGGTATTTTTCCTAGTTTCTGGAGTGGGGAATTTGGCTCCTGCGCGAGTGTGTTATGCAAGCGAGAGTAATAGCAAGGGGAGGGGGCGGGGGGGAACCAGCTACTGGAGAGAAATGGGGAAGGTTGAAGTCACATGAGAGACACAAGCAGCCTACACGGCCGGAGCTTAACCCGGTTTCTGTGGCATAAAACAAGTAAGAGTATAGCTACTCCCCCCTGGATGGGATGCTAGTCCATCACAGGGCTACCCCCAGCATTATGTCGCTGGTATCCATTATACACCTGGGTCGAGTTGTTCAAAGCACGACTAAGCTAATCCAGGATTAGCGTCAATTTTGAATCCTGTTAAACACCTCAACAATTGAAAATTTTCCAAAGTTTTCTGCCCTTCAGTTTCGACTTCAACTTGTCTTCACTACTAGCTACAAATGACATTTGAAAAACATTTTTAAACAGAGAAATAAAATGCTTGGTTAACTTTTAATCCGGGATTATCGTGTTAATCGGTTTTCGAACAACCGGGCCCAGGGTGGAGAGAGACAACGTGGAGCAAAATTTCTTGCCTAAGGAAACAACACGACGGCAGAGATAGGCCTCTAATCACGAACCTTCAGGTTGAAAAACTTACACGCGCTAAACACTTGACCGTGGAGCCTCCACTAAGAAAAGAGCCTTATTTTCTTTGCCCCATTCCCCCTGCTGGCTGGTACTCATGAAACCCAAATAAGGGACTGCTTACAGGCTATTGGTTCATTTACTTTAGGAGTTATTTTTCCTTTACCATCAACTCCTAAGGGTGCCAAACACCAAAATTCAAGACAAATGCCAAATTTAATTTTGTAAAATATTGAAAAACAAATGGTACCATGTAAAAGAACTGCAGAAGACGTTTCATTTAAATGGTCATACCAAAGGATTTTGTCGACGGACTCAAAAGTTAGAACTACACTTTGTCTCCATTATTGACCCTGGGAGTGAAAAGATAAGAAATCGCCGAGAGGATGTTGGCAAAGATATTGAACTGAAATAACTCTCATAATCCATTCATTTTACAGGGAGTGTTTATCTCTAAGATTGCTGACGGCGGAACAGCGGAGAGAGATGGGAGACTGCAAGTTGGAGATAAAGTTCTTTCGGTAAGGACAGGGACAATTATAGCAACAAACAGGGAGCAGTATGCTCCCATTGCAAGGCCATTTACTGTGAAGATGCGGGCAGGCAGAATATTCAACAACACGACTAACTGAACACAAAGGGAAATCAGACATGGTGGTATTGACAATTACGTTCCCGAGCACCATTAACCACTAACCAGCCTCCATTACGATACAATTGCTCCGATTGCCAGTCTACCAGTCCACTTATTGCGAAGATGCGGGCAGGCAAAATATTGATCGACACGACTGACTGAACACAAAAGGGCAACTAGACATGGTGTTACTGACATCACATTGCAGAGCACCATTAACCACTAACCACCTACATTAAGAAATATATGCTCCGACTGTCAGGTCACTAATTGTAAATACACGGGCAAGCAGAAAATTGAACAACGCAACTGACTGAACACAAAAGGGCAACTAGACATGGTGATACTAACAGTCACATTCCCGAGTACCATCAAACACTAACCAACCTACATTGCGAAACAACTGCTCCGACTGTCAGGCATTAAACAACACGACTGACTGAGAACACACACAAAGGTAACTGGACATAGAACACTAATTGACTGGTACATTGACTTGACACCACTAAGTCGATGCCAACAGCTACTAGGAAGTCATAAGCTCACTTATTCGCGACCTCAACAAAACCGATTCAGGCAGTTATAAACAGACGACTGAGCCAATCGCATTTTTAAGTCTTCAAATTCAGTGACGTCATGAATCGACGGCCCAATCCAATCATTAGGCAGATTAAGCAATAACGACGCGAGGCTTCGACAACGGCGCGTGCACCAGGTTGAGAACATCACAATGCGACGTGAAAATATAAAAACGTCGTTTTGACCTTGTCGCTGGGACGTCACCTTGCGCACCGGAAGTAGAAATCAACTCGTGTCCAGACTATTTCGCGCGCTGTCGCGTCATCATTTCACGTTTCGTTGTCTGTGCAAAATCTACCTTTTAAACGGAGACTTTATAACGCTATCATGCGTTGAATGACGATAAAGTTGGCTCTAAAGATGACTTGACTGTTGACCGGCTTTTGTTTGAAACGTCATGTTACCAACAGCAGTCCTTTTAAGGACCACAGGCTTACTCATCCTTACCCGAATGATCATACTAGACTAAACTGGTAAGCAGTGCAGAAGTGTGCGATGCAGGCGTTAGTTAAGTCACGCGTCACGCCACGCAACGCTGGGTAGAAGCGTTGTGTAACGACCCAAGTAGCGGCTACGTAAGAGAGTACTGGGCATTTCCCGTGAGCACCCAGCAAACTGTTTTACAAGTTGGCCAATCAGAGAGGATGAATGCAATTGACGGCCACGCCTCCTCGCAAAGTTTAGCACGATCAAATGGGATCTTGTCGCTTCGTGTTGATCATAAGAGTGTAAAGGTAGTTACAAATACGAATATTTTATTCACTTTATTGCCTCACGTGTATCCGCGGTTACGAAAATATTTATAAGAATTTGCTGGTGATATCGTGGAAACTTGTAAAAAGAAGTTTGTTAGGTACTCGCGGTAAGACGCCGGCGTCGCACCGTAACTACACCTGTACAAGTGACCATCGTTGCATAGGCTTTCAAAATAATTTACGAGTTGAAGGTGTGTGTTGAAATATCGGAACCCTTTTGCTCTAAACAGGAATCAACGTAAAAACCCTATCCATTCCTGCGCGCATACGTCTTCTATTTTCTTTCTTCCTCAAGTAATAAAAATAACGATAATAACTTTATTAGTAGTATTTCTACTAAGGGGCTTTTCACTTACTAATTCTAACTAACAGCATCAGTGAAAAAGCAGTAATCTTATATATTTAAATTCGTATAAGTTAAATTTTCCTAACCCTAATTACTTACATCGACGAAATTATTCAGTGAGATTTAACTAATTACACGTGAAAGTACATTTATATAGCTGGGTCCAGTTGTTCAAAAGGTGGATAGCGCTATCCACCGTATAAATAACTATCCAGTGGATCGCGCAATGGGTTTTGTTAACGTTTATCCAGTGGATAATGATTTATCCGGTGGATAGCGCTATCCACTCTTTGAACAACTGGGCCCTGTAGGATTGCATTCACTGACTCAATACGTAGAACCACGACATGACACAAGGTTTGACGCGGGAAGTAAAATGTTTTTCTTTCTACGTAATTGCTTCTAGTATGTTAGTACAAGTAGAACTTTGACAATGAAACTGACTTATTCGCCATTGAAAACTGTGAAAATGCCTGTTAACGTTTTTTTTTTCTGTACCCCTTACGGCTATAATTAAGTAGGGTCCTCGTACTTCTCACGAGATTCTGATACTTTTTTGGGGTTCTTTTCAAAATTACCGAGTCCCTCTTAGGGGAATCCCTGTCACTATTTACCGTAGAGTTCCGGAATTAGCGGGCCTAAGGTTCCGCAACTTTCGAGAAGCCGCTACTTTCGGGTAGACGTTACTTTCGGGTAGCCGCTTCTTTCGGGTTGCAGCTACTTTCGGGTAGCCGCTACTTTCGGGTAGCCGCTACTTTCGGGTAGCCGTTACTTTTGGGTAGCCGTTACTTTCGGGTAGCCGCTGCTTTCGGGTAGCCGCTACTTTCGGGTAGCCGCTACTTTCGGGTAGTCGCTACTTTCGGGTAGCCGTTACTTTCGGGTAGCCGTTACTTTCGGGTAGCCGCTACTTTCGGGTAGTCGCTACTTTCGGGTAGCCGTTACTTTCGGGTAGCCGTTACTTTCGGGTAGCCGTTACTTTCGGGTAGCCGTTACTTTCGGGTAGCCGCTACTTTCGGGTAGCCGTTACTTTCGGGTAGCCGTTACTTTCGGGTAGCCGTTACTTTCGGGTAGCCGTTACTTTCGGGTAGCCGCTACTTTCGGGTAGTCGCTACTTTCGGGTAGCCGTTACTTTCGGGTAGCCGTTACTTTCGGGTAGCCGTTACTTTCGGGTAGTCGCTACTTTCGGGTAGCCGCTACTTTCGGGTAGCCGCTACTTTCGGGTAGCCGCTACTTTCGGGTAGTCGCTACTTTCGGGTAGCCGTTACTTTCGGGTAGCCGTTACTTTCGGGTAGCCGCTACTTTCGGGTAGCCGCTACTTTCGGGTAGCCGTTACTTTCGGGTAGCCGCTACTTTCGGGTAGTCGCTACTTTCGGGTAGCCGTTACTTTCGGGTAGCCGCTACTTTCGGGTAGCCGCTACTTTCGAGTAGCCGCTACTTTCGGGTAGCCGCTACTTTCGAGTAGCCGCTACTTTCGGGTAGCCGCTACTTTCGGGTTGTACTTTCGGGTTGTACTTTCGGGCAGCTAAAATACGTGAGTAATTGAAGAATAAAATGAAGGTAAACACAACCGCGGAATAAGCAAAATGTCCCTTCCCCATAGCGGGACTCCCCGCCCTCTTCCCCAAGGGTACTTTCTTACAATGTAGGTACAGTCCTTTTGCTTTCCACTCGTGTTTCACGAATACTGCACCACATAATAAGGCGTCGACTTCGACTGTTTCAGATTAATGGTAAAGACATGAAAATCGCGAGACACGAGGACGCGGTGGGCATGTTAACAGGTGGGCTCTCTTACGTCACGTTAGTCGTTGTTCGAGAAAAGGTGATCAACAAGAGAATGCTGCCGCTATCCAAACTGCAGGATCAGACCGTACTTAACAAGAGGATAGGGGTCAAGGTAGGATCCCTTCAGCTCAAAACTATACCGTATTTTCTCGAAAGAGCGCTCTTTGAATTTTTGTTTTCGATTTCAGATGCGGCGCTTATTCGAGGGCGGCGCTCTTTTATTTCCAACCTTTTTAGAAACTATCCTATCGGTGTGATACTATAACCGAGGTAATCCATATGACAGTAATGGTATTGCGAATGTTACGTCTCTGTCAGTGGCCATTGGAGATGATGTGTCCGATTACGGCGCTTATTCGAGGGCGGCGCTCTTAAATAATCTTGCTCTTCAATGCGGCGCCTATTCGGGGGAGGCGCTCTTTCGAGTAAATACGGTAGGCGAGTCTTTGCTGACATCATTGTTTACGTTTTGTGCATTAGCATACGAATTTACGCAGAGAAGGCATAGTGCTAAATACAAATTGATGTTGTAGTTCAATTTTATACTTGGTTCAATTTTCATGTTCCTTTGTTATTTTCCATGTCAATAGATGATAACGAATATAAAACAAAGGGACATGAAAATCGAACCAAGGATAAAATTGAACTACAACATTGGCTTCAAAAGTCGAAAGCCGGAACTTGTTAAACTTGGAAATATCAGCTATCAAAAGATGCAAACTTGCTGGGCTGGAAAATCGCTAATGAGCCGCTCATACTTTAAAAAATATCGAGTTTACAAAACAGCATTGCACAAGGATCTAGTATATTGAGCTCACATTTCCAGAGAAAGCTTATTGTGTTATGCTCTTTCAATATTCAGGATTAATTTTGTTGTAGTTCGATTAGAGAATGAGTTGCATGTGCTAATGAGGCAATTATTGTAAACAAAGATTCGCCTATAGGACTACAGTGAACTCATTCAAAGTTGGACACCCACCGGACCACCTCTAGCTATCCGCCTTAGAGAGTGGTCCGCCTTAGAGAGATTTTAGTTGCAGACAAACGACTTAAATTCGGCTGGGAATCAGCCAATCACTGATGTCCACCTTAGAGAGGTGTCCGCCTTATAAAGAGTTTAGAAACAGACAAACAGTGAAATTTGGCCAAAACCAACCAACCACTGATGTGGGCCTTAGAGAGGTGTCCGCCTTATATTTATAGAGATTTTAGTTACAGACAAACAAGTGAAATTCAACAAGAACCAGCCAACCACTGATGACTACCTTAGAGAGGTGTCCGCCTTTGGGATTGGCTAAGTTAGGAAGCATCCTTGCGGAAACATTGTTTCAGAAGCAGATGTTGCCTAGTTTAGCCGCGCGGACGCAAGAAAATGTTATTGAATCAAGTCATGAGCATTCTTGCTTCCCGGCTCAAATAATGCTTCCGAAACAAATGAATGTTTTCCAGTTTAGCCATATAAGAATAAACAATGTTTCCGTGACAATATTTCCTAGTTTAGCCAGGCCCTTAAAAAAGTCTCCGCCTTACAAAGAGTTTCGTAACAGACAAACAAGTGAAATTCGGCCAGAACCAGTTAATCAGTGATGTCCGCCTTGGAGAGGTGTCCACCTTACAGGGGTGTCTAGTTTAAGAGAGTTAACTGTATTCTTTAACTTGTGCGTGTGTGTGTGTTACCGTAGGGGTAAAGGGGTGCTTATTCAAAATGAGTGTTAATTTACCGGGTGTTATATTTGGAATTGAAAGGCAATATTCTATTTCTATGACAGATGCTTCTATTAGTTAAATAACAAAGTAGCAAATCAGTTGTGTGTTTAGAACCAGGAACGATTTGAAGCTAAACGCAAATCAATGTTACCACATTGTTTATTGTACTAGACTGTTCCCATAACCACATTATTTATTGTATTGGACTGTTCCAAAGAAACGTCCTCTCTTAATTAAACGCTTGGGGAGCATTTATTTAACAGCTGATGCTTATTCAAGTAAATACGCTAATACGCTAATCGGTGACGCCAATAAGCAATCAATAGGCCACAATTGCCTGTATTCAGTAGATTATCTATCAATCACCTATCCATCAACTTCAACTTTCAACGCTCATCTTCAACTTCATTGTTCACATTACTACCGCCCGCAAATAGCAAAGTGCTAATCAAGGCGGGCGGTAAGGATGCCATTGATCATCAAAATAGAAGGTGTGGTTTGAAGTCGCACAAGTATGTCTTTGCGTACCTATTTTTATGCAGTATTGTCACCAGTACGCTCTGAATGTGAATTGCAGCAGTTGAAGAAAATGCAAAAAATGTCCGAATGCTGATCCTTTTGATGCATCCTTTCTTCCATAGCCCGAAATGAACCATGTCTCACCAGAGAAGTCCACAGTAAACCACGAGGATACGAACGGAACAAAAGAATTGGACATTGAGGTTAGTTCGCTCTCAAGAGTGGCAACGCTTAGTATTTTTAACCCGTTCCACAGGCACAAAAGTTAGAACCACTTTACACAGCGTAATGAATAGTACCAGACGAAAGTACTGTACTGCTCAAAATGGCTTTCATTTGAATGGTCACACTTTAGGATTTCGTCCACAGACTGAAAAGTTAGAACCACCCTGTACAGCATAATAAACAGTACAACAGAAAAGTACTGGTCAATAGCTCTCATTTGAACTGGGTCACACTTTAGTTTTCATCCACAGACTCAAAAGTTAGAACCACCTTGTACAGCATAGAATTTCATCCATAGACTTCTAAGTATACGTTACAACAAATTTGTCCATCATAATAAACAGTTCCACAAGAAAGTACCACTCAATAGCTTTCATTTGAATGGTTAATCTGTAGGATTTCATCCACAGACTTAAAAGTTTGAACCACCTTGTACAGCATAATAAAAAAGTTAGAATCACTTAACACAGTAAAGTACTGCTCAATAGCTTTCATTTGAATGGTTACACTTTAGGATTTTATCCATCTGGTTCAGCATAGTAGACAGTACCATAAAGCTTTCTTGTTTTATTTTGCAGGAAATTGTTTTAAAGAAAGGCGGCAGTCCGTTAGGGTTTAGCATTGTTGGAGGATCAGATCATGCTAGTCACCCCTTTGGCATGGATGAACCAGGAATATTTATCTCTAAAGTGAGTGTTGGGACTGAAGAGTTGTAGAGCGGTTTTCAAATAAGTTATCCCTCTGGCAAATCACAAGAAACGTAGACAATCCAATGAACCAATCAGAACTCGAAGGAAATACATGCAGCCGCCGCCAAGCCCGGGAAACGCGTGCGAGTAAATCGCGATTGGTTTTTGTTTTATTTTATGATCGGTTGAGAAAGTGCGCGAGATTTTTTAGCCAATCACAAAGCGTAGTAATGCAGAACCCTAAGTAAGTACACTGTACATTCAAACCTCTCCAAGGGACCTATCTTTAGTATCACCTATTTTTAGTATCACTTTGAAAAGCCAAAAAACATATTTGTTTCAATGGAAACCTTAAAATAATGGTCCAGTTTTGTTAACAAATACTCTACCAGTGCAAAGAAACTAGTATTTCTTATCTTTGGCTGCGGATGGCAGGATGGAAATGGATTGCAACTTGAAAAAATTGGCCATTTTTTTCAAGTTCCTCCCAAGAGTCGTGGAAAAATCGCAGAAAAACTTATTATGGTTTGTTCTTCCTTGAAGAAATCACTTGATATTATCTTCTTGGTGTTCTAAAAGTAATTTTTTGTTTGAGCAAAGGTACTTTGTCATATATTTAGTGTATTTTGACAAAAACACCGCAAAATATGCGTGACAATGCCCCTTTAAAGGCTGGTTTTCACTAGCGCATAAGCACAAGCATAAGCATAAGCATAATCGGCCGAAAAGCATAGCATAAGCACAAGAAGAACGAACACGTAGCTATGCTTGTGTCACATTTATGTCAAGTGAGAACGGGGATGAAATAAGCACAAGCATAAGCACAAGGCAGTCAACCAAATCATCCGCCATCTTTGATTCGGATCTCACAGCCGAGGAAAGCTGGTATCGAGAATTTCGTTCATACTGCGCTTGCGTATGTCTTTATGCTTATGTTCTGGCGTTCTCACTTGCTTTTCGGCCGAATAGTCTTATGCTTATGCTTGTGCTTATGCGCTAGTGAAAACCAGCCTTAAGTGGTCATCCTGGGGAATAGCCAACTGACCGCTTAATAGATGTGACCGCTTAAAAGAGGTCAGGTTTACAGTTAATATGGGGAGCGATTTAATTCTTAATAGAGGTTTGATTGTAAGTAGCTACAAAATGCAGAATCACCATACACTAGGGAACCGTTAGGAAAGTCTCCTCTTCAGAGGAAGCAGCGTGATCGAGCGGTCAAGGCGCCGGATTTGATATCCAGCGGTCCCGTGTTCAAGACCCGTTCTGATCGTTAGCTGGAGTCGTTTCACAGTAGATCTGAGTTGAACTTCTTTGCCACCCTTGTTAAAGTGCCTATAAAATGAAATTTGCGACCCGTTTTTTATACTAAAAAATTGAAGTCCATGTTCCACGGATTCATAATTTTCCAATATAAGTTATGGTCAAACGCGCTATCAATTTTTTTTTTCTTACCTCAAAGTTGGCCCATTTGAGCCAAAAATATGGGACAACCAGCGCGCGGCCAAAATATGCAAATTAGGACTTGTGACGTCAACAGTTGTGCAGACCTTCGTAGTCAACATGGTAGTCAAAATTCATCGTCGGGGGACATTTCCAACTGAGCAAAACTGCTAAAATATAGCTTAAAAAGTGTTTATTTGCTTCTGCTTCTGTTTTTCTGTCGTAAGGATCAGTTTGCCTTTTTTTTGTTTCACTTCAAGTATTAATACTAATTAAGGTCTGGAAACCCAGATCCGGCCATTCTCAACGGTTTGTTGCAGTGATCGTGCATTCTAAGTTTCTTTTTTTACTAGTTCCAGGCCCCAGGACACGAAAAGTTCATTTTTTTTGACCAACTTTGAATGTCCAAAAAAAAAATAGTTTTCGTTGCTTGACCATAACCTAAATTGGAAAATTATGATCAGTGGAACATGGACTTCAATTCAGCTTTTAGTATAAGAAACGGGTCGAAAATTTAATTTCATAAGCACTTTAAGGATTTTGACGTTTTTGAGTCGCAGCTGCTCCAAATTAAAACAAAGTACTTTGGTCATACACAAATTTTCGAACTGAATTTTTAGAGATAATCAACCATAATTTGAGTTTTAGCCGGTTTTGCAAGACAAAAGCTGATAAACTTGAAAAATATTAGCCCAATTTTTTCAAGATGCAATCCATTTCCATCCTGGCCATCTGGCCATCTGCAGCCCAAGACACTTAAATTTACTCTTAGAACATTAGTATATTAATTTTAAACAAAACTAGACCATTATTTTGGGGTTTCTATGATATAGGTATGTCTTTGAGGCTTTTTAAAAGTAACACCAAAAATTTCGACCTAGCCCCTTTAAATAGTCGACTGGTCTTCTCCCACGGCAGATGGTGTTCTTAATTTGTTTTGGTTCTATATGTAACATTTCTTTCTAATATTTGTTTGTTTTATTATCTCCGGTACCTTATGAGAGAGAGGATATTTTTTTTACATTTATTTCTTTAGATTGTTTCTACTGGAGTTGCGGCGACGACGCATCTGCGAGTTGGTGATAGAATGTTAATGGTAAGAACTAAATAATCGTTACTCTTTTCACTCTCCCAAACAGAGAAAAGAATCCCAAATTTCATTTTACAGAATTTCGAGAATTAAGCAGCACCATCAGAATGTAATACTTAAGCGCTTTCATTTGAATGGTCACACTTTTGGGTTTCACTTACAGACTCAAAAGTTAGAACCACCTTGTACAGCATAATAAACAGTACCACTGGAAAGTACTGCTCAATAGCTTTCATTTGAATAGTCGCACTTTAGGATTTCATCCACAGACTCAAAAGTTAGAACCACCTTGTACAGCATAATAAACAGTACCACTGGAAAGTACTGCTCAATAGCTTTCATTTGAATAGTCGCACTTTGGGATTTCATCCACAGACTCAAAAGTTAGAACCACCTTGTACAGCATAATAAACAGTACCACAGGAAAGTACTGCTCAATAGCTTTCATTTGAATGGTCACACTTTAGGATTTCATCCACAGACTCAAAAGTTTGAACCACCTTGTACAGCATAATAAACAGTACCACAGGAAAGTACTGCTCAATAGCTTTCATTTGAATAGTCACATTTTAGGATTTCATCCACAGACTCAAAAGTTAGAACCACCTTGTACAGTAGTAGGTAACCTAACGGCAAGAATTGCAGAAAGGTATTAATTGTGATATTGTTGAAACCGTCCACCTCATCGGCTGAAACGTGAAAATCTACCATCACGTAACCAGGTAGTTCATTTCTTTCTTTCTAGTTTACTAATTGGTTCCCTTTTAGTGAAAACTATTCTGAGTTTCAATGCAACCAAAATTATATGTGGGAAACATGTAAAATTAGAAGCCTTTCTTGGTCATTGTTTTGGAGTTTCACTATTGGATGAAATCTTGTAGCACAAAAGAAACATCACTTTAAAATAAAGTTCCAGTACATTTTATTTAAAAAGCGTGTTTTTATATCCATAGGTTGATGTATTCTTAGTAAGAAAAACCTAAACAATCATATTTGGGGAAAGCGAAATGCCGCGGAACAATAAAGCATTGCCTAGTTCTTACACGCATTGTTACTTAACTGCTATGGCATAGTACTACAATTTTAATTTATAGTAATTTAGCAACTGACTCAACAGTTGGAACCCCACATTGCATGATTTCAGGATGACTGTTGAGGTTAAAAGAGCGAAGAATATCTTAAATTAATATTATTAATATTCGAAGCTGCTATTGTTTTAACTATTTTTGGAAAATCGTAAGCTTTAAATGTTTCGTGTTCAATTTTAGACAGTCTGTCCTTTTTGTGGCCTGCTTATGTGACATTCTGTCGTTGATAAGGAGTCGAAAGGCGGTTATATTCACAGGCCGGGTAAACCTTTTGAACGATACTTAAGCACGAGTTTTTGTCAAAGGCGCCGACACTTGGCTATACAGCCGTCTCGTAAAAGCGTCTTTCTTTTCATTCCTTTAGTTTTGAGTACTTCGGCAAATACACTCCGTGTCGCCCGCTATTATAAGAGGACAGTCTTGTCGGGCCGTCAAAGTCGCAAAGTCGCTCAGAAATGTCTATAAGTTGAATTTTATCTCGCTAAATTACCCCCATCGGGGCCATTAACACTGTTCGCGTCATGGCAAAAATAGGTTGAAAGTGGAAGTGTAATCCTCTAGGAATTTGCTGTTATTGGCTGTCTGTTTGCATTCGTTACGTTCGGGTTGTCAAAGCAATTGAATGGAACGCTTATGTAGGGCATTGTGAACGGTCTTAGAGAGCAGTTTAGTGCAGGAAGCATAAGCGAAAACTTCGGAAAGGGAAATGATTGGTGTTGATATAGTTAGGAGTTGGCCGTGTGCCGCGTCTCTTCGCAAAAAGGTATTTTTAAATTTCATTTTCAAAGAATTTTCTTCTAAGAACCAAACCTTCAGTTTTGAAATGTGGTTTTAAATTTTAACTCTTGGGCGACTTTCAAATGAGAGCTTTCGACCAGTTCTGTACTGTAGTACTGTTTGCTTTGTCTCTCTCGCGTTGAACTTTTAACAAAATCATCTAATCGAATTTTGCGCTTTGAAAATCCTTGCAGATAAGTGGTTAATTTTGGTTTAGACTAGTAAATCAGAGATCGGGAATCGCAAGTCAGCTTTTAAGCATATAAACGAACAGTTGATCGTGTCAAATATATTATCGAAAAGTATGAAAACTCATGTGCATGAGCTGTAATCTTA
The DNA here is from genome assembly GCA_024195265.1 of Dendrophyllia cribrosa. Classification (NCBI taxonomy): domain Eukaryota; kingdom Metazoa; phylum Cnidaria; class Anthozoa; order Scleractinia; family Dendrophylliidae; genus Dendrophyllia; species Dendrophyllia cribrosa. Next base: position 25,437,709 of record JAJLRJ010000011.1, on the reverse strand, counting down.
CATTTAAGTATCTTTTACTGAAATCTTGAAAGTCTCTTGTATTGATTACCGAGAAATTGAACGTTTTTGTAGGCGATAATTTCGTGTTTACCTTTGTTTTGAAGATAACATAAATTACATCTTGGTCAAAAAATCGCAGTATGTATATTTATCTTGTCCATTCCGGGCCCTTCTGCGTAAAATTTCTAAGATTGTATGAAAAAACGCTCAGATTTGGTCAAATCTCAAAATCTCGGAGTATTTTCACATGCGGGGAAATATTGTGCAATCCAGGTCGATTTGTAATGTGCACGACAAATTGCATGACTGGCAAAAAATATCATTTGTTCTTGTTGTCCTCCAGCAGTGTAGCGCCTGTTTTACTGATAGATAACGTCGGAATTGGTCAGAGAGTGAAATGCGCCCTTTTTTTTAAAGTCAAACCTCGCTTTGTACAAAGTGGTTTAACTTTTGGGCCTGTGCATGGAATTCTAAGTCTGACGATTGAAATTCACTTTCCCGTGGTACTGTTTGTTATGCTATACAAGGTGGCTTTAACTTTTGAGTCTGTGGATGAAATCCTGAAGTCTGACAATTCAAATGAAAGCTATTGAGCAGTACTTTCTTGTGGTGCTGTTTATTATGCTGTATAAGGTGGCTCTAACTTTTGAGTCTGTGGATAAAATCCTAAAGTGTGAAAATTCAAATGAAAGATATTTAGTAGTACTTTTCTATGGTGCTGTCTATTATGCTGTATAAGGTAGATTTAACTTTTGAGTCGGTGGATGAAATCCTGCAGTGTAGCCATTCAAATGAAAGCTATTGAGCAGTACGTTTCTGTTGTACCGTTTATTATGCTGTACAAGGCGATTCTAACTTTTGAGTCTGTGGATGAAATCCTAAGTGTCACCATTGAAAGGAAAGCTAAAGAGCAGTGCATTCTAATGCTGCTGTTTAACATACAAAATAGTTCTAACTGTTTTTTTTTTTTTCGCAGGTAAATGGAAAAGACATGAGAAATGCAACGCATCAAGAAGCGGTAGCCGCGCTAATAGCAAACGTTTCGCTCATAAAACTTCTTGTTCGTCATGATCCGCCTCCCAAAGGTCTTCAGGTTAGTAAAACTCGTTGTCTCGTTTTTAACTTATTTTTGTCCTATTTTATGGATAAACCGGACATTAAAAAAAAAACACATTTTACAAAGAAACTTGTCTTTTGTTGAATTTGGACCGAGGAATGTGCCCTGTTTGTTATTAAGTAAAGTTATTGTTTATTGAAGCGTGTTTATATCTTGTTTGATACAAATTTAAACTTGTTTGGAGGCAAATTAGTCAAACTCTCTTAAGATAGAAAAATATCATCTTCAAGGCTAGGTACCTCGCGGTTAAAGTTTTATTTTGAGCGATATTTATCTGAAAAGTAAATAAATAACAGTTTTAAATTCAATTAATGATTATCTGATGATCCATTGATTGTCTCATGTAATAATCAGTATTGTACAAAACTGGCGAACGAAAGTGCAAAACAACTTGGCCTTGTTAATTGGCAATTTCCTGACGTAGAGTTTAATCATTCAGTGAAAATCATTCCTTACGTTTCCGTGTGCTTTTTTTAATGCGCGTTTGATTGACCGTATTCCGGAATACGAATACAGAGAATGGTCACAAAAGACCGTTCATATAGAGATTTTGGAGACACTGGAAAACTAAATTTTCCTTATTATCGTTTCATAAGTATGTTTTGACAGATTTATACTGCAAATGTGCCTGAACAAACAATTGTCAAAAACTTTTTCCGTTTATTCTCATTCCGGAGTACGGTCAATCGAACGCTTCCTAACACTTTTAACGACAAGCATGAAAAAATATACTGGCCTCGTCGGTATTTATCAATACGAACTAATCCCACAAAGGCTACCGCTGTTTTATGAACTTTTAAAGTGGACATCTGTTTAACCTCGCCTTGGCTGCAATTCTGGTGAAGTACAGTAAAAATCTTGGGCGGTGGTATATTTTAACACGTTGACAATCGATTGACAAAACACGAAAGGTTTATTAGTTCGCCCCGCGAAGTTCTTTCAAAGAAGCTCCACGAGAAAGAACTTTGTCTCTGCGTATTTCGCTCGAGCAAGCCAATGTTTATTTACAACGCTTTTTGCTGAATTGTTCACTTTTCAGTTGGAGCTAAGTGATCTGGGATAGGCTTGTAGCCATTGTTTTTTAATCGAGAGCCTTGTCGGCGTTTTAATCTACTGGGATTACGCGTACAGTCTTTTCGTGCAATTTGTTCTATTCTTGATTTAAAATAAAACACAAACAGCGGTGATGAACATGGTAAACCAACGATTTTTTATAATAAACTTGTTCCATTCTTGTTTGTTTTTAGTTCCCACGAACTATTTATGAATGGCGCTAGCGTTGTCTGCGTTAGAACAAAGATTCGGGAGTTTTGTTTCCGGTGCGTCAGTGTTCCTTTTGAATTTCTGGAGTCATAATGCAAAACTACTTTGTTGGATCAACCGAGCGGCTTCTTTTATTGTAAAAGTTTTATGTTTTTGATAAATAGACGCCGAAAACCGCAAATAAAACGTATTTGGCGCCACCTTGAGGTACACTTATTTGTCAAAGAACATTCTTTGCAGAATGGTACAAGCATTCTTTTTATGACTTCGTCAAATTTGTTGAGCTCGGCCGTTTTAATTATTTTCTACAGGAGGTTTATTTGCATAAAGGTCCAGGAGAAAGACTGGGTATTAGTATAAGGGGCGGTGCCAAAGGACATCCGGGAAATCCGCTAGACAAGACTGACGAAGGAATATTCGTGTCCAAAGTGAATGAAGGAGGAGCGGCGTTTAAAGATGGCAGGCTTAAAGTTGGACAAAGATTACTGGAAGTGAGTATTTAGCAAGATTGTGTTGAAAATTTAACAAAGTAATGTGCAAGGTTAGATTGCCTTGATCCGATTTCTCTTTAGAACTGACATGGAGCCCTTTGGTGCAAAGACAGCTGAAAAGCGCGGGAAAACCTGCAACTGGAGCAAAGCGCGGGGAGGGGGGGGGGGGGGGGGGGGGGGGGGGGGGGGGGGGGGGGGGGGGGGGGGTAACTGCTTCCAAGCGCGGGAAATTACGCGCAAGCCAGTGACGCATAGTTTTGGTTTGCTCCGGATTTGCTCAGAAAAAGAACTATTTTCTCTGATTAAATGTTTAAAACATACCAAAACATATCCTTTTACCTTTTAAGGTCAACGGTACCAGTCTCCTTGGAGCCACGCATCTTGAAGCCGTGCGTTCGCTGAGAGGGATTGGGGAGGATTTATCATTACTTGTGTGTGACGGTTTTGACCCGGCTCAAGTACCCGCGGGACAGCAGGCGTCTTGGATGGCAAGTCCCATGGCCTCGATTAATTCGGGACGAACACAGAGCGAGGAATCATTGGACCGAGAGGTTATTGTACCACCTAATGAGAGAGCATATGAAGACATTAGAAAGGAGATCAGGAGACAGGTGCGTTGAAATTGTTCCTAACCCTTTAAAAGAGTACCAAAGATAAAAATTCATAAAATCCCAAATTTCATTTTGTAAAATATTGCAAAACAAATGGTACCATGCAAAAGTACTGCCAAAAAGGTTTCATTTGAATGGTCACATCATAGGATTTCATCCACAGACTCAAAAGTTAGAACAAATGGTACCATGCAAAAGTACTGCCAAAGAGGCTTCATTTGAATGGTCACATCATAGGATTTCGTCGACAGACTCAAAAGTTAGAACTACACTTCATGTCTCCATAATTGACTCTGGGAGTGAAAGGGTTAAACTTTCACTGCTAAAAGTAGCGTTTTTTCAAAACTTGTAAAAAAAAATTGGCAGAATATAACAAAACAAGCTGACGACAGGAAGGTATTCATCAATAGCTTTCATTTGAATGGTCACAATTGATAGATTAACCATTAACATATTTGCCTTTAACTGAATGATCGTCGATTTTTCTCAACACTACAATTTGGGACTGGAAATGGAGCGTGACAGTTGTCACCCAAGTTGCATGCGTGACTTGCTGGTGTCTTGTCATTCGCTGTGTGACTTGCTGGTGTTTTGTAACGTCCAGACGGGACATTTGCATGCGTTCTTGGCGAGGAGTCAACAATTTTCGCAATGAGCGACGATCTTGCTATTTTTGTTTGTGAAATTTAGCGCTACAATCTCGCAAACCTTTGCTTCTTGCTACCAGTTGTTCAGCGGCTCGAATGACATCCTTTTACGTGGCAAAGTGGCGAACGGTAAGCAACAAATTTGCGCATTTTACAACACATGTTAATGCTATTCAGGCAAAATCGCATCATTAGAATTCCGCATTTGGTATAGTTTTCCTTGAATTGTACTGTATTTCTCGAAAAGGTTTCTTCTTGACCAAAACCCCGTTTAAGCACATGTATACTCATCCTTTAACTGCAGAACTTAGTAATCAGTTTTAAACTTCGAGAATCGTACGTCTGATCTCGAGCTTTTCAGTTTGCACTAGATGAAACCCCAATGCGCGTCTATTCAAGTTTAAAGTATACTTCCCTGTGCTGTTCTGTTGAAGAAAATTGATATTAATTTGTTTTTTGATTTCCTCTTTCGATTTGGGTCGTTTTTGGTAGCAAAAGGTTGAGAAAGAAATTCATATCAACGCCGTCGGCATAGACAATTTCGAACACTTGTCTTTGTTGTTCTGTGCTTTATTTCTCAAGTGTTCTTAACCCGAGGTATTTCCAAAATGTCCTTTTTTGTTCAAAACGATTCAGGTCCGCTTATGTTATGATAATTTTAATCTCACACTTCTTTTTATTAATCGCCACTCACTTAATTAACAATGTTAGCGTAGTATAAAGATATGGCAATGCTTAAGATTCCGAGGAAAAATAACCGGTGCTTTTGGCAAATCACATGTAGACCGGAGTTAATCCCTTGGTAAAAAGAAATTTGAGAAATTTGAATAATTCGCTCAGTTTAAGGGTGACGAAATATTTAATTAAAAAAAACAGCTATGAATAGTGTAGTTGTGATGTTTTTGTTAAGTGCGCGCGAATTAAGTTCGCTCTTTTATATGCAAAACTACAAACTCTCTAGGGAGGGGGTGGGTGCTTTTCCTTTATTGTTTAAGTACTTGATATTTCAAAACGGATACTTGAAAAAAGTGTAAGAAAATTGTTTGCCAGGGAAATTTTCTTTAGCGGCCAAAATAAAAATTCAAGAATGACTACAATGTGAAATACATACAAACGAGTAGCACCAGAGGAAAGAACTGCTCAGTAGCTTTCATATGAATGGTCACACTTTCGGATTTCGTCTACAGACTCAAAAGTTAGAACCACCTTGTACAGCATAACAAACGGTGCCACAGGAATGTACTGCTCAGTAGCTTTCATTTGAATGGTCACACTATAGGATTTCATCCACAGACTCAAAAGTTAGAACCACCTTTTACAGCATAATAAACAGTACCACTGGAAAGTACTGCTGAAAAGCTGTCATTTGTATGGTCACACTTTAGGATTTTATCCACAGACTCAATAGTTAGAACCACCTTGTACAGCATAATAAACAGTACCACAGGAAAGTACTGCTGAAAAGCTCTCATTTGAATGGTCACACTAAAGAATTCCATCTACTTTTGATTCTGTGGATGAAATCCTAAAGGTGTGCCCATTCAAATGAAAGCTACTGAGAAGTGCTTTTCTGTGTCAATGCATGTTTGTTATGCTACACAAGGTGGTTCAAACTTTTCTAACTTTAATTATTGCGTCGACGAAGGAGACGCTTCCTAATCTTGTCGGCTAGGCGGAACAAATCGAGAAAAGTGTCGGTACCAAATCTGCGCCATCTTGAAACGTCACAATAGTATCCAGCATTTCCAGCGCGTGCAAATCAGGCACAATCCATTCAATCCTGGGGAGCTGAGTGCTCCGAAATGTCAAATGTAAATAACCTATTTGTCTTGATTTAGTTTCGGATATTTTCCCGATTTTGAAATCGTACGGTACGGCTCAATATCTTAATGTCTAAAAGTACACAGTGGAAATGGACGAAGGTTCTTCTTCGGACCAACTTAGTTGTTGGGTCTCTTTGGAATCAAACAAGACGTTATTGGATTTTCCTCGCTTCTAGCACCGTTCGGGTATGTTTTGAATGCTCTAACTTTATTTTTCTGTGGTTCTTTGCCTGATTTGGAAAGCTTTCACCTAAATACCGACGTCGCTTCTTCGCGATGTTCTATGGAGCGATTCGCTTATGTCTTGCCGGCCGCGCTAGGCGAACGCCTGCCCATCTAAGAATTCAACTGAATCGTCCTTTGTCCCATTGCAAGGATTAATATTCGCTTTAGAGGGCAATGAAAATGTCGTCTGGACTTCATTCAAAACAGATCAAAATAACTACTGCAGCTAATACTGTTCGCGTACGTGACCTACATGTAGCTTGACCTTGAGATCGCTTGCGCGTGTTATTATAAATTACGTGACAGCATTGAAAGCACACTACTTTTGTAGAAGAGAGAAAACTATGACAACTTTTGGGTTGATTTCACAGCAATCAGCCCCTGAGAAGAACCTTTGTCCATGCTCAACTGATTAAACATATGCTGAATGCAACTTCCAGACATTGAGATATCTACATTTATTTAGTCGGTAAAATCCTTGCGGATATCACACCAAGTACTGAGGCGCATCATTTCAGAATCGGAGAAATATAAACCGAAATGAAATCAAGACAAATATACTATTTATGTCGGAAAATCTGAGACCTTTCGGAGTACACAGCACGGCAGAATTAAAGGATTTTCCACGGCGATAGCGTGAATTTGTTTGACGTCGGTCCGACGTTTTTGCCTGCGTGACATATCTCATGACATAGCCCCTTTCAACAGTGGCTGAAACTGAGGTACTACGCCCGGGGGGGGGGGGGGGGGGGGGACTCCCATATAAAAAGGACGGGTTTGCTCGTCGTACCTTTTAGGGGTCAAAATTTGTAGATTGGTACCGCATAGGGTACTAAAATCTAAAATGACTTCTGTTAGAATTATTGCGGTACCTTTTAGGGAATGAGCCGAAAAAATAGGACAGAATATGACATGTGTTGTTTTAGAATTGGTACCTCTTAGGGGTAAAAATTATTTTGTGCCACGCCCATCAAACGAGATTCTGGTACCTTTTAGGGTGTTTTTCGAAAATTTCCGACGAGCACCCCCGTTATTTTTATATAGGAGTCCCCCCCCCCCCCCCCTGGGGGGTACTACGTAGGTCAAGACGAGGTGCTACGGTATAAGGAGACGCACTTTAATCTATGATTACTACTAGTATCTTAATATAAAATGAGTGTTATAGAATGCAACTGTGTTCAAACTGCAATGATATTGACAAGTGCTTTATGAAGTTGAGAATTAATGTTTTTCGCAGACAATGATAGCGTCAGCTGCTAGTGAAAATCATGCTGTGCTATTCTTTAGAGAAGTAAATTTACAGTTTTGCTGGAAAAATTGCAGCTTTGTGCCCAAATTAGATAAAAAAAAAAACGTCTTGAGTCAAGTAATGCTTTTGTTATTCAAGTATATTTTTACTCCTAAACTATGCTCTGCGGTTGTCTTGGGTAGAAAATTAGGAATTTAAATGAAAAAATGAGAAATTTTCTGCAAGGATGATTTCTCTTGCGTTTAAAACTGACTGGTAAATCAGCACGAGTGAAGCTGTGTTAATATTAAGAATAGAATATTTTAATTTCTGCCGTCGACAGACAGCTTCAAAGAATTTCTAGTTACAAAATACTTTTTTGTCCATCTTGCCTGAAGCTTGTGTCTTGCATACAACACGAGTAAAGTTATGTTAAGGTTAGAGTAGATCATTTTCGATACTTCCGTCAGTGGACAACTTCCAAAAATGTCTAATTAGAAATTATTTTTTCGTTCTTTTGTTCTTACCTCGTCTCATTGCTTTGCTGTTATTCCTTCCTTTGTGAGGTGACTTCAACATCTTTACTAGAAAAGCAGTTATTACATTTAAGGTTGTAATTAAAACGAATGTATATTGCGTATTTCTAAAGTACACACTGACTCCATTGAACGTTTGAGCCTGCAAAGTAAATAAACACAAAACAAAGTTTGAATAATTAACCTAAATATTCCGGTTTGCAATGACTTAATAACTCTTCAAGGCGACATTTGTTTATTTTAGTCTCAAAGGAACATAACCTTTACCTTGAGATAAAATGGTAAGAAACTTTAACATATTGTATAAATTTCTTGTATATTTTAAATTCAAAGTATTATTTATACGGGCGAGTGGAACCGAGCATAGTGTTTTAGTTTTTGCCGTGGTTATATTGTTTAAGGGAATTCTAACGGTCGATATTTGATTATGCTTGTCTAGTCGACAACGTTAACTTGGCATGGCTTCACTTGGTTTGCAATTCCAAACCCTTTCACTCCCAAAGTTAATTTTAAAGTGTAGTTCTAACTTTTGAGTCTGTCAACGAAATCCTACGGTGTGACCATTCAAATGAAACCTCTTCAGCAGTACTTTTGCAAGGTTATACTATTTGTTTTTCAATATTTTACAAAATAAAATTTGGGATTTTTCTTGAATTTTGATATGTGGCGCTCTTGAGATTTTAAGTGATAAAGAAATATATCGCTAAAATGTTCCCTCTCGTAATCTGTGTTAAGCTCCCCCACACTTAACCATCCTTGTTTCATTTTATTTATCATAACATTCAGCATTTTTTCCTTAATCAGCTAATATTTCATGGTGTTCTTTGATCTGAGCGTAATTCTGTATTATTTCTAAATACAACCTGATATGGGATGAAAGCCTCTTTGGCCTTTTGTGAAGCCAGAATTTTAAACTACATGTATCTGGCTTGGTTGTAACTTTTGGGCGAGTCTCTGGATGAAATTAATGTGTGTGGCCATTCATTGTTATTGTTTTATCTATAATTCTTTGTGGCGATTTTTCTTCCCACGTAATTTTGTGTGTTTTGCTCAATTAAACGTAAGTATAATGGTGTCTGCATCCGGCTTAAAACAACTTTGTTTGCGATAATTTACCACTGGTGTTTTGTACGTGAAGCGTGGATTTTTTTCTAGGATTAACTTGTTTATCACAAACTGCCATTTGTTAACAAGGTCGCTATAAAATATCAAGGTTAATACCTTCAACGTGTTGTTTACCTAGGATATATCTCAAAATGCAAATTTTAACACGAAATTTACAAAACTAACTCATATTTTCCCAATACGTGCACCAATCGGAAGTTACAAACTTCTATATTTTCTTCGTTTTGTTCTATTTTGGGAGTATCTGTTGCTTTTAAAGGAATCCGTTGGACTTGTTGTGGAATAAATCGTTTCCCGGACGTTTCCAGAGACAAAAGCACTGACGTGTGTTCATTGTGTCAAAAAAATCTTTTGTTTGAACGAAGATAACAATTGAACTCTCGAGACGTGTGTATACGGTGTCCTCCGAGCTTTGGCCGCAAAGTAACCACCTTAAATTGAATTATTCTACAGTTTACTACTGCTACATCACATCGCCAGAGTTCTACAATCGATCTTCTTGTTTTAAACATCACAAAACATGGCGAAAGTAGATATTATGGTGATATTGCAACAATACGTCAAGAGCAAAATGGTACTTAAATTTTCACTTGTTTGAAATTCATTCCGTTTCGCTTTCCGTGTGGTTTTAATATTTACCAATATCGTCTGGTTTGATATCCCTTTTGCCTGTTAAAATATATTTTTTATGCCCCTCCTGGCGGCGACGAAGCTATGTTTTTCCGTTTTCGAATTTTCTCGACAACTGCAAATATCGAACGTATAGTTAATTGCTGTTTTTTATGAGCTGTGCAGTTTGAATGGCTTTGTTAGCGAACGAAAATCTGTCTCGATCGTAATATTTTACCACTAAAAGCAAATACACTTTACATTTTTATGGTGTCTTTTTTTGTTTTGTTTTTAGGAAGAGGAAGCTCGAAAGGAAACCGAACGATGGGAGCGAGAGGAAACTGAGAGACAAGTAAGCTATATTTTAAATAATTTAAACCGCGAGTCGCGTGGTATGTAAATTATGACTACTGAGCAGTGCTGTCCTGTGGTACTGTTTATTATGCTGTACAAGGTGGTTCTAATGTTTGAGTCTGTGGATGAAATGCCAATGTGTGACCCGGCATTCAAATGAAAGCTACTGAGCAGTACTTTCCTGTGGTGCTGTTTATAATGCTGTACAAGGTGGTTCTAACTTTTGAGTCTGTGGATAAAATCCTAAATTGTGACCGTTCATATGAAAGCTACTGAGCAGTACTTTCCTATGGCACTGTTTATTATGCTGTACAAGGTGGTTCTAACTTTTGCACTGTTGTGTCTTTAAATAATTTTCAATCTTGTAGGGGCTTAACCCTTTCACTGCCAGAGTCAATCCGTGATGAAGACATTAAGTTTGCTTCTAACTTTTGAGTCTGTCAACGAAATCCTATGGTGCGATCATTGAAATGAAACCTCTTTGGCAGTACTTTTGCATGGAGCCATTTGTTTTTCAATATTTTACAAAATGAAATGTGGGATTCTGTGGGTTAAGGGGTAATTATAGAGGTTTTGCACGGCAGCCATGTTGCATGGCAGGAACAATAGATTTTTTTTCCCTATAGGAAAGAATGTTCTTTCTAATGCAAAACATTTTCATTGTTCCTGCCATGCAACATGGCTGCCGTGCAAAACCTCTATACTGTACAAGCTGATTCTTGAAGATGTGACTATTCAAATGAAAGCTTTTGAGTACCCTTGTTTCAATTTTTTTTTTACTGCAACATATACAAGTCTTTTTCCATTTTATAAACGTAAGCATGTATAGCAATTGGCAAATTTGTAGAACTAAGCCTACGAAATTATCTCTGTTTTAAATAAACTATTGTTTACTTGAATACTGTACTACATTTCCTAAGAACGTGTTAGAGTTTTTCAGGCTCAAATTGCCCCCCCCCCCCCCCCCCCCCCCCCCCCCAAAAAGAAAAAAAAGAACGCCCATGTCAACTTCCGCCTAAAAATTAGACGTTCATATCTAAAAAAAGCGTGTAGCACTTTGCAATTGTGGTGGTGAATTTCACAATTTAAAAATCTACTTTGTATTCAAATTTCAACTTGGACGTTATCAAAGTTTAAAAGCCTTTGAGTGAGTGAGTGCGGTAGTTTGCAATTTGCAATGTTGGTGGTAATTTTGAAATTGTGTCACAGCATGAATTTCGCCTTTGTAGTCAAATTTGAACTTGGACATTATCAAAATTAAAAAGGCTAATTTTCGACCTCCCCACGGTTAATTTCGCAATCAGCCAGTCTGAGACAGAGGGTTCTGCTTCAGTAGACACAAGATTTGTTGTTATATAAAGTGGTCTGCGTCACCACAGCAAACTTGATCTACTTCCCGTCGCGAGCGATTGACGAACTATGCTGCAGACTCTTGGCGATCATAAACACTCTAATCTCATGGCTCCTCAAACAGCATTTACCGTCTGTTTGGTCGGCTGCAGGTTCAATCGACTTCGTGAGGTAATGTAGACGTTTTAGAGGGATTCCGTAATCGCCTGTACACTGTTTTGATTGTCGTATTACTTCTCGAGGGTTTCAAAGTACAAAGTTCGACAAATTGTCTCACTGACATTTTCGCTTTCGGAGATTTGGATGGCTTTCATGCAACAGACCCTTAAAATTTCATCTACTTATTCAGATTTACACTAAGCAGGTTTTGATACTTAGTAAAGAGCATTGGATAGCTCATTTAAGTTTTTTGATGAAACAGGAACACCCGCTGTTTCGATAACTCTTCGCCAAAGTTGCTTATCTATGTGGTTTTGTACAGGTTAAAGAAATTCTCGAATCTACGGAAATCCCGGATGAAAATTGTTTGTTTGTTTTGGGCTCAAATAGTCGGAAATTTTCCATTTGTTTGCTTTAACTTGCGTCACAAAAAATATGCATTTAGTCATTTGGTGGTAAAGTAGAAGTCTGGAGTTATCTTGTTATGAAATTTTGAAAGATTTTACAAACATCGCTGAATTTATAACGTGGCTTCACAGATTGTAGGTGAAAGATGAACCTTTCAGCTCTTTTTTCTTGAGTTTTGAAATCATCATATGACTAATTAAACCCGGAATAATTACTGGCGATCGAAAGGCAATATAATGTTGATAAAACGGAAAATTCTCTATAACCTCGAAGTTTCGTTTTCAACAAGACATTTTTCTTTTTGTTTTTCAATTCTGGCTCTATATATAACCTGGTTAAATTAATATAATTGTGGAGATTCTTACCCTTATCTTCAGTTCAAGAAAAAAAATATCAAAATTTGCATCAGTTGAAAACGAAACACATGCAAAGAAGCATGCATGGGAGGCGGGAAACTTGTGATCTTTGTGTTCTTGCACTGGTGTCGAAGGCATGTTAGTTGGGAGTTTTAGTAACAAAATACAAATATATTGATTATAGATCATTAATATCTGTGTTTAGTATTTTGCACTCTACCCGTTTAGTTATACTTATTTTGAGTTTATCAATACAAGACACGTTGTTGTAAGCACTCTTGAGATGACCCCTTTTTAGGGTAGTCGCAAACGATGACTAATTAACAATTTTGGCGCGGTACATCGTCTTCTTATCTAGAGACGTGTTTCCTTATTATGACAAATTAGCTCTTCGAAGAAGTTAATTTCTGTCTTTCTATTTCAGTTGTTAAGCGACGAAACTCGCCAAACAGCATTTAATACACATAGGTTCCCGTGTAATGTATATCTTAGTTTGCTTGATACCATTCAAATGAAAGCTATTGAGCAGTACTTTCCTGTGGTGCTGTTTATTATGCTGTACAAGGTGGTTCTAACTTTTGAGTCTGTGGATGAAATCCTAAAGTGTGACCATTCAAATGAAAGCTATTGAGTAGTACTTTCCTGTGGTGCTGTTTATTATGCTGTACAAGGTGGTTCTACCTTCTGAGTCTGTGGATGAAATACTAAAGTGTGACTATTCAGATGAAAGCTACTAAGCAGAACGTTTATTTGATACCGGTTATTTCGCCATGTGTTGCAAAATGAAATTTGGTACTCTTTTTTCAATTTTATCTGGGGCGTTTTGAAGAGTGAAGGGGTTGATTGTTTCTAAATTTGCAACTGTTGATTTGCAGGAAGCGCTTCGTAAACGGCTTGAGGATACCAAGGGGATCTCAGAAGAGAAACAGGTAATTTTGTTTACTTATATGCAAAGGCGAGGGCGAGGTCTAGCCCACGCCAACTCGGGAATGATGAACCGCCTCCTTCTACATCTCTATCCCTGTCTATCCCTAATACAAATCTATCCCTCATTAAAGTCTCCAGCTCAGGGATGATTTTTATTCCTGCGTCTCTCCGTAGTGTGGCCCAGAGTCGAACTTGAACTCATGTATTGTACTTCTGACGTTCGAGTCTTTTTATGAAATTCTATGGTGTGATCATTCAATTGAAAGCTGTAGATGAGTACTTTCCTGTGGTACTGTTTATTATGCTGTACAGGGTAGTTCTAACTTTTGAGTCTGTGGATGAAATCCTGAAGTGTGACCATTCAAATGACAGCTACTCAGAGCAGTACTTTCCTGTGGAACTGTTTATTATGCTGTACAGGGTGGTTCTAACTTTTGAGTCTGTGGATGAAATCCTAGTGTGACCATTCAAATGAAAGCTACTGAGCAGTACTTTCCTGTGGTACTGTTTATTATGCTGTACAAGGTGGTTCTAACTTTTGAGTCTGTGGATGAAATCCTGAAGTGTGACCATTCAAATGAAAGCTATTGAGCAGTACTTTCCTGTCAGGGAACTTTTTATTATGCTGTACAAGGCCTGGTCTGTTGATGAAATCCTGAAGTGTGACCATTCAAATGAAAGTTATGAGCAGTAAAAACTGTATTTTCATGTTATATACTGTTTATTATGCAGTATAATTAAGGCGGTTCTAACTTTTGGGTTTGTGAACGAAACCTAGTGGTATAACCATTTAAATGAAAGCTCTCCAGCAGTACGTTTTAATGGTGCGGTTCATATTACACTGGAAGTAGTTTTCTTTTATTTTGATTTTGGGCGTTGTTAGGTGTAAAGGGTTAAAGTGATGCAACCATTGTAAATATACCATGGGTGTTTGAGGTCAACAAGAGATGGAAACGAGAACAACCACTCCTTCAGATATAAATAATTGGCAAACTTTTACGCGAATTAGCTCAATCAACGTCTCAAAACGCTCACAAGAATTTAATGAGTAAATCACGTTTTTTTTTCCCTCGGCGTGTGTACTACCACGTCGTGGGAAAAAGAGCAGAGCTATTTTCAGTAAATTGCCTTCAGGCAATGTCCCTGAGTTTAACGTCAACAAAGAAATTAACAATATGGGTCAGTCTTATTGTTGTTTTCTGAGTAATATTTCCCGATGCTTCGTTCCGAGTACGTGATTTAACCGCAACACTTCATAATAAACAGAACAGCTGAACTTACAAGTCGCAAACAGAAACAAAATCCCAGGTTTCATTCAGCAAAGCAGAATGGAAAAAAAACTAGCACCAAAATAGATGCACTATTCAAGAGCTTTTTGTTTGAATGGTCACACTTTAATGTTCTTTCCACAGACTCGAAAGATAAAACCGTCTTATGCAGCATAATAAACACCACCAAAGTACTGCTCAGTAGCTTTCATTTGAATGGTCACACCAGAGGTTTTCATTCACAGATTCAAAAGTGAGAACCATCTTGTACAGCATAATAAACAGTACCACAGGAAAGTACTGCTCAGTAGCTTTCATTTGAATGGTCACACTGTAGGATTTCATCCACAGACTCAAAAGTTAGAACCACCTTGTACAGTATAATAAACACTACCACAGGAAAGTATTGCTCAGTAGCTTTCATTTGAATCGTCACACCAGAGGGTTTCATTCAAAGACGCAAAAGATAAAACCACCAATTCCTCAAGAGCTTTCGTTTGAAATGATCAGACTTTGGCTTTCACTCGCCTATTCAGTATTTAGTACTACATTACTGAATCAAGGGTTATAATGATGCCTCAATTTCCCAAAAATATTTCAAAATACTTCAATTAGCAACTGTTAAAAGTTTAGTTTAGTTTAGTAACACGAACGTGGTTGACAATTAGAAGTTAGTAATACAGATGATCCACCACCCGTACGATTATCTTTTGTCTACTTTTGTCTCAATTCAATGAAGCAAAGCATGTGATCAAAGCAAAGCGCCCGTTTTCTCACGGTAAATTTTGCAATACTTGTAAACATTAGCCAGGATTGGTGGATCTAACATGTGAAAGGAAACTGTTCCTGAAGGGGTTCTGCAATTGCAGAGTGTGCAATTGACCATTTCACATCAAACCTCATCAGGGTGCCCACATTCAAAAGTAAAAGAATGACAACCCTGAAAATTCAATTTGTAAAACGTTGAAAAGCAGACAGAACCAATTGATAGTACTGCTCAATGAATTTATTAAAGTGATCACGTTAATATTTTGTCTACAGACTCAAAATTTAGAAACAACTTGGATGGCATAATAAACAGCAACATAACACAGAATAATAAACAGAACTACAGTGTGTTGCTTCGTTGCTTTCAAATACATGCCCATATGATAATCAACTTTTATGTTTAAATATGCAACATTATATAGCACTTTTGATGCTTGCCTCTAAAGCGTCTATTTTGTTGACATACTGAACGTGGAATCATCAGATGTATTTACTTTTTGACACTCAAAGGTCACGAGAATTATTATCAAGTCTAAATATTTAGCTTCTTTTTGTTTGCTCCACTTTTTAGAGTCTAAACAGAGCGGTAACAGGCTCTGATCATGCGCAAAGAGTTTCCGAGGAGGCTCCGCTGGATAAAACACGTCATTCAAGCAGCGACTCCTCGAAAGATTCAGCACCGCAGTCTCCAAAACGAGCTTTAACCGCGGCCGAAAAACGCGCCCTCGAGGCGGAGAAGCGTGCGGCTTTGAGACAGCAACGTATGCGTGAACTCGAAGAAGATGCACTGAAGGCGCAGGTTGTTATTGCGCAAGTCAAGGCAATGTCTGCCTCATCACTCGAGACCCTCGCTATTAATTCCCCGGATGCAGACCGGAAGTCAAGTGCTTCAGACATTGAACTTCATGACGGGAGTCCCGGGGGCCCGCGAAGGTCCAGCGGTTCCTCGACGAAATCGACGTAACGCGTTAAATTTGAATAGAGAATTGTTATTAGAGTGACAAACAGATGAAGAACAAGTAGAGGTGTATTGGATAGCAGACTAGGGGCGAGCCGACCAAGGCGTTGCGGGAAATCTGGGGACATATTCTGCTTACTGTCCAAAAGAAACTGTAAAATGCAGCAGGATGCTTCAAAAAAGACTCGCAAATCTGAACTTTTTATCTTTGTTTTTATGTTGGCTTTCTGTTCCTAGACGTATTGATAGTTTTAAATGTATGGCAGTACATAATGCATAGCTTTGTTTTTAAATCCTTTTAATTTATATCTTTGTATGACAGAGAAAGCCGCTGTAAAATGTTCCAGATTTTTTTCTCCAGCTGAAATGTTGGCTGCGACAACACTTGATTTGTTTCTTTTTTATTTGTTTTCGCTTGTTATGTCACGTGTTGTCGCGTGATACTCCGGCGTGACATGACAGACGAGTGTCGTAATTGAACAAAGAAATAAAACAAGCAAATCATTACTGGGTTTTTAGAATGTTTAATAGTTTTAACGTTTTTGAGGTTTTTTAATTATTGCGAGTATTATTGTAAGTTACTTATTTTATTGAAATTTGGGATTCGTGTAATTTCTTATTTTATCTGTAAATCATTAATTGATAGTCATTTAGATGAAACTTTTAGGTAAAAAATAAATTAATTCGTCGAGAGCTCTCGCTTTAGTGTAATTGTAATATTTTAATTTTTACTCGTGAAATACCTTGAATACAAATTTAGTGTACAATTTTTCATCTAAGCAACCTTCCAATTTCTTTCCATTGGAAAAATCGGGCAGGGTTTTAAGGAAAATGAAAGTATTTTTTTTTCTTGTTAAGTAATTTCACCATTATTTTATAACGTTTTAAGTATTTGTTTTTTCATCTTAAAGAAACACTAACATCTTCCATACTTACCATTCCAAACAACAATGACTGAAGTAACAGACAACGTGGACAAACATGGGTACGTTTGGTTATGTAGAAAAAAACATTAAAAAATACCTCTCGTTTAAACGTTTAGCAAATCACTATCAGTTCGTACATTTATTGCTGTTCTTGAGCAAATATTCCATGACAGTGTTTCTTTAAATCAGTGCCGAGCGTAATCTCTTCACCTAATTTCTCGCTTGGACTTTTTTTTTCAGTGCGGAATGAAATTGTTAATAGCAATTGAAAAGAAAATGCTGAAAAGTACAAAGTCTGCATTGGTTTGGTAACATTATTGGCGAATTAATGTTATTTATTTCTTGTTTCGCACTAGACCTAACGCTCATTCGTCTAAAGTAGTACTGTTTTAAAATACTATCTTAATTGGGTCTACAGGGGGTTGCGCTTGAGCAAAAGAGCAAGTGAAATTCCAAACTGAGTTCGTCGCGCAGTATTACAGTGTTGCGTGACAACACAACTTAACTGAAAGATTGAATAACGAAATTTTATACGAAGTCCCTTCGTTTGCAGTGTTCAGTTCTCAAACCGTGATGATTATATATATATATATATTATTCTTTCTTTTGTTAAAGCTGTGTAGATACCAAATATTTTCCCGTCTTGTACAGAAATTGCTCTGAGGCCCTGATGCAAATTTGTAAC
The DNA here is from genome assembly GCA_024195265.1 of Dendrophyllia cribrosa. Lineage (NCBI taxonomy): Eukaryota > Metazoa > Cnidaria > Anthozoa > Scleractinia > Dendrophylliidae > Dendrophyllia > Dendrophyllia cribrosa. The sequence continues at coordinate 25,419,875 of JAJLRJ010000011.1, read as the reverse complement.
TCTTCCTTCTTGTCTCCGATCATTTATCGTAAGCATAGTTGGGAGAATTTACCTGATTCGTCACTAAATAATTATTTTGATTTGAAAATAGGTTTTGATCAATGTTAGGGCTGAAGGGATCAGAGCGCAAAAAATGGAAACCATCTCCACATAACGACCGTTATTACGTCCTCCAGAGATGTAACTTTTTATTACAAGTTCCTTACAAGTTTGTTTTCTCACTTCCAATTAGATATTATTAAGAGTAGATGACGTATTGTGCAGTCTGTAAATCGGTGCTTCTAGAGAGTTTTATAAATATACTGTCCATTAAACATCGACTTGTGTTCTTCCTTCTGTCGACATTTTTCCGTCGTATGGACCGTTTGTACTTGACGTCACGGCGGCCATATTGGTGTACCAAAACAATGAAATGGCGGCCGTATTGGTGTCCTTAACGGATCATATGGGACTTCAGCTCTATTCTTATTCAAACATTTCCTATTGTTTTAGGGTGGTGACTAGAATGGATACTCCATCATCAGGTTGGACCACCTCGGACGCCTTATTGAGACTTATATAACGGAGTAAGTGGTTAGCTTGCAATTGAGGTTGCAGTTTCAATATTTACATTTAGGCCTAAACAACCCGAGAAGCTTGGTGGTACTGTGGTACAGTAGGCTATGTAAGCCTAAGCCTAGCCGAGGTCACAGGTTCAATCCTGAATGGGGATTTTAGATTTTCTTTTTTACACTTAAAAATTTGTTGAAAATAAATTCTAAGTGTCGACATAACGTTATATAATTCTCAATAAGTGTCCAGGGTGGTCCAACCTGATTTTGGAGTATCCATTCTGGAGTATGATTTTATAGTATTGATTTTGGAGTATCCATTCCTAAAGAGCGTTTGCACGTGACGTCACGGCGGCCATATTGGTGTCCTAAACGAATCCTATGGGACTTTACTCTATTCTCCAAACATTTCCTATTGTTTTAGTTCTTCAATATGGCCGCCGGTCACGTGAGTGGAAACACTCAATACCAACAATCAACAATTCTCGCTCAAGGTCCCAAACGCTTGCAAGCAATGTTAGTCCCAATCTTGACAGAGAAGAGGAGAAAAACAAAATGGTGTCTGCATGACATGAAATTTAGCTTTCAACGGCTTGGCAAGAGACTGGTAAAGAAGACAAGATACGACTGACTAGGGATGGGGGCGGGAGGAGAGAAAAGTCTCGCTCGTCTCGGCTGCCACCCCCGCCCCGCCCCGCACCCCACCAATTCTGTTGTTTTGTCCGTTTGCCACAAACCATGAAATGAAATTGAGCTTACATTTTTATTTCTCGCTTCCGCCGCCTCGTACTCAGCGAGCAGGTTATTTTTCGCCTTATGTACCGCGTGAGAAAAGTAACTTGACATTTATTATCCCAGATCACGTCTTCTCGGGACGAGACGGGTAGGTGTGACTAATTCAGCGCATGTACAATAGAAAATCCAGAGGATGTCGGCAGAGATTACTTCTCGCACGCAAGCAGATATAGATGGCACTGGGCACCAGAGTAAAATCAAGGACAGGTTGACAAAATTTTGAGACAAAATTGAACATGCCCTTCCCTGTTGGGCTTTGATTTTACTCTGGTACCCAGTGCTGACCGCGCATCTGTGGTCTATTCTGTTCTTCACGCTTTTATGGCGCCTATTTTGCAGTGGTATGTGATTTTGTGTAGCGACTTATTCGTCATAATAACAAGGGATGTTCAATTTGTTCGAAGAAATGTAATTTAACGTTATTCTGCTGTAAGGAAGACCAGTCAGAATGGGATCAGCACCTATTTTTGTGCGAAACATGAGCCATTTGTGGACACGTGTCGAACACCGAAAGCTACCGAGCTCTCCTTCCTTTCAGTTATATTATACAAGGTAAGATAAATGGACTAAACATCGTTCAAATAGCGTAGAAACACTGTATAAAGATAGAACACAACACCAATAAATGTTTCAACGATTTTATTCAGCAATTTTGATTTTATATATTGCTTAAAACGTTGAATTCGAAATTCCATACAATGTCTTATATTTTCAAATATCACATGCAAACATTACGCTTGGGTTTCCTGTGGTGCGAAAAAGGGGTTGCGCGCAAAGGAAAAATAATGCGAGTGCTGACGGAAGACGAAAGACCCTATGTACCAAGTTTCCTTGTTTTTTTTTTCTCTGCTCGCAATTTTAACTTAGCGTTGCTCTCCACTTCCTCATCGCTAGGAACAGACCAGTGAATATTTTAATTTGCGGATCCCGAAAATATAAAAACAAATGAAAGAAAAAATGTTTATTCTGCTCTCGAAAGCTTGTGAAAACAGCATGCACGCATTTGCACACGATTTGAACAAGCTTAAAATATAACAGTAAATGCACGTGCAACATTTAAATCGCATGTACGGTCTTGCGCCGTACATGCGATTTGAATGTTGCACGTGCATTTAAATCGCATGTACGGTCTTGCGCCGGCACGTTCGCATGTGCGGATTCTTTAATTGGCGCAAAATTCATAAATGCTTTTCACTCACGTGACTTCAGTCCTATGGGACTCAAATGACAAAGGCCATGGCGGCCATGTTAGTGCACACAACAAAAGAAGTTCATTAAAATTCTTTTGTAGGTGCGCACTAACATAGCCGCCGTGACGTAACGTGAAAACCACCTAATACCTGTTTTCTTTCATTTGCAACAAAGACTTGTTCAACTGTACAACCTTGAATTTGCTTCACTTTCGAGAGTTCAGCGCAAATATCTTAGAAGAAACGCAAAGGTAAGTTTAAGCTGTTGCTGAAATTAAAAAAATATATATATATATATTTAATGAGATGCTACAAGAGGCCCTTTTTACCTGTAACTTGCAACGCAACGCTGATGAGAGCTGTTGCGCGACACGTGTCTCGCAACGAAAAATTGCCAACGTTGCGAGTTTCAGACATAGTTGAACACATCTCTACTCTTCGCAAAGTTGCGAGGAAGTTGCAAGCGTGTAACATGTAATCTAAAACTTGTCTCGTAATGCGTCAACGTTGCATTACAATATTTAAGTCGCAACAAAAAAATGTTCCGGATAAGCACACAATAAACTGCAGAGCTGATCTGACTACGTAAAAACATAAACTTTGCGAGACACCATCACGACAGAAACTGATAAAGTAGGATGGCAAAAGTCTAATTTTTTAAGTAGTCAGATCACCACTGCAGTTTATTGTATGTTTGTTCATTTTTTGGCTGGTTTGTTATCTCGCAGATCCTACGTATACCGTTAGCAGCATTATCGTGGCTAAACTGTAGAATACCCGGCCACTTATTTACATCTCATTGAATAAGAATGGATCTTTTTGTTTTCACATACTTCGTTCTTTAAAACGTTTAAGGATATGTAAATAAGTGGACGGGTATTCTAAAATCGCTCCATTATCGTTTGCGGTCCTTTGCAGATTTCACTTTTATTTCTTGTATAACACTCGTATGTCTTGAAACCTTAACTTCAACCATGGGCTATAGAGTGTTTTCACTCACGTGGTCAGCAGCTATGCTAATTTATTTGAACAAAACAAAGTGTTTGCATTAGAAAGGAGTTAAATCCCCACAGGATTAGCTTGGGACACCAATATGGCCGCCGTTATATTGTTTTGGGACACCAACATGGCCGACGTGACGTCATGTGAAAACACTCCATAGGAGAATCTTTGTTTACCATTTTTGTCTCATTAGCATATGCGCCTCGTTCTGTAACCTACCTACAAAAAAAATCAACTCTGAATATTGAGAGGGGTATAGCACAATTAGCTTTCTCTGAAAATTTGAGCCTGATATCCTAGAAACACTTCATGCAATGCTGTATTAAAAACTCAAAATTTCACAATTAAAGAATGTATGGCTCATTAGCGCTTTTGCCACCCAACAATTTTGCAGTTTTTGATAGTAAATATTGCATGTAAAAAAGCTGAAAATTGCATAGATTGCTAAGTTTAACAAGCTCTTTCAGCTTTTGATGTCAATTCGTATTTAGCATGATGCCTTCTCTATGCAGATTCGTATGCTAATGAAGCAAAATGTAAACAATGACGTCAGCAAAGATTCCCCTATAGGAAAAGTGCCTTTCGACTAAATAAAGTTCAATTTATCTGAAATCAACTTAAATTACTCACATTTCTGTAGTCCTGTGTCTTTTCTGGTCGTTTCTACCCGGAAAACAATGCATTCGATTTTTAAATAGCGCCTGCGTTCGTAAAGTCTTTGTATAGACCACTTTCATAATGGCGGCCGATTTATTTATTCTTTTGTATGTATGTTAATTAGCCTCACTGGCCTCGGTAACATGTGCAGAATTCAAAATAATTTTTACTCTAAAATGAGGCCAGTGAGGCTAATTAACATACATATAAAAGAATAAATAAATCGGCCGCCATTATGAAAGTGGTCTATAACCAAGCGTTTTTTCTCTTTAATCCGAGGCGCGGGCGCTAAGCAAAAACCCACTGGGGGGAAACAAATTCCAACCGTCGTGCGAAGCTCGTAAGACACATCTGTGCCCTTCTCCATTTATGGAAGCAAATGGGGGTCTAAATTAATTGGAACTAAATTGGAACTAAGTTGGCGCGAGAAACCTGGAAACCAAGTTGTTCATGGGTTTTCTGTGCGGAGAGAAGTGGCGGTTTTGATTTTCAAAAAATATATATATTTTTTAGGAAGTTTAAGCAACGACGACGACAGCGCCAAGGAAAACGTCACTTCAAAAAAAGAATTCGCTGCGTTCCAATTAATTGTTTCAATTTGTTCAGTTTGTCTGATGTTATCTGACTGGATTGTCCATGCAGGAGCTGATTTCTACGGATGGCCTTAACTTCAGATAGAGGAAGGAAAATTAACCGTCGTATGTTCACTTTCTCCACAGAACCTATTAATTTAATGTCATTTGACTTTGTTGTTTTGCAAGGACGGCAAAGGAATGTACCAAATGTAAAACGCACGTGCAGAGGCATTGTTTTCGCTCATTAAACCTATTGTTTTGTGTCATTCTCGCCATCGTCGCGGTCGTGGTTGCTTTTAGTTCTTGCAAAAAGTTCCCTAATGAACAAACAAGTGTTTCAGCGTGGGTGAAAGAGCCACAAAGCATCAAAGCGGCAAAGAAAACGAGACAACAGACTTAGATGCAGAAGAAGTCCGGTGGATTTTTAATTCTGTCCCGGCTTTAAAAATAGAGAAGGAACATCTTCCGGTGACATGTTCGTCACAATCATCCCAGTGGGGAGAATCGTCTTTTTGTTTTATAACTAGCAGTACTAGCAGGGGACTGGATATGACTTTTTGCTCTTACCAGCTGAAGACGAATTTCAAAAACAATTGTCATCGTCTTTTCTGCCCAACGATTGGCCAATAGCCCAGATTTCTTAGCAGCGGCCGAATCTTTTCCCACCCAGTGATTTTTATGAGAAAACAACGAGCGCTTAGCGCCCGCGCCTCGGAGTCGATAAAAAACGCTTGGTTACCAAGACTTTACGAATGCTGGCACTATTTCTGAATCGAATGCAAAAAACAAACTGGGTTAAAAATTTTCAAACCAAAGAAAAATTTGAACCACAACATTTACATACCATGTAAACACCCCGAATGATGGGTTAGGTAAGCCATGATAAATGCATTTATTCTTTTAAATTATAAACAATGCCACAGTGTGTTGATTTTTTGTTTCTCTCATGAACGTTATATAGGAAAATGAGCAGTTCCGGATGGTTGCTTTCTCTGTTCTTGGTCGTGATTATTTCTCAGGTCCTTGGTGAGTAACATGTGTTGTTATATAGCTGGAGTTTTTCTCAATACAACGCGCGCGTTCATTGGCTGATTGATGGTCACAAGACGTCTAATAACTGACGGATTGAATGAATGACTGACTGCTCTGCTGACTGACCGATAGACAGACTGGCTGACTGACTCGATTTTAATGGTTTGAACGGGTACTTTCAATTTGAGCCGACAGGAATTTTTTCTATTACTGTTCCTCATGGGACCACAAGTCCTCAATAGATTAGTTATCTAGTCCCCTCATGTTAGTCCCCGTCTACACGTATCCGGATATTTTTTAATCCGCAACTTTTTTGTTGCGGATTACAAAATATTCGCGTCCACACGTAGCGTATTCGAATCGTATTTGCACGTCCACACGTATCCGGATTCGCTCTAGCACCCAGGGCACCTCTTTAAATGTTGTTAACAAAGCATGCTCAAAGGCCAAGTTCAAAGCCAAGTTCAATTGAAACATGTTATTAGACCTGAAATAAGTCCAAGTAGAAGTAATGCGATAACATTTAGGTCGGCCATGTTGAATATTCGCGCGGTTAAAAACTGGATCCAATGCTGTTACGTCAGCGTATTAAAAAAATAACCGGAATCGACCGTCCACACGATTCCGTACTCCTAGCGTATTAAAACATTTCCACTCTGGAGAGCGGATTCAAAAAGTTGCGGATTCGTAAGCCGAATTCGCCGGATACGTGTGGACGGAAGGCCAATCCACAACAAAAAAGTTGCGGATTAAAAATATCCGGGGACCGCTACTTTCAGAACTCGGAACTCTAACTACGGTAAATGACTAACTGTTTTCGACAATTGCAGGTGAGTCTCTTCATTTTGGTCGTGGATCTTTCCCTGTCAATGACAATACTTTGAAATGCAAGAATTTCACCTTTCCTTCTTCGTTTATAAGTGATGACGTCCACGTTCATATAACAATTCACAACGAGTCTCCAGAAAACAGCGTTTACGAAGCCGCGGTGGGCTGGGTCGAAGATATAACTCAAACCCGTTTTACAGGCTGTGTTGTTACCTCAGGACCAGGCCTCAGCACGAGGCAGTTGAGCGCTGATTGGTTGGCTTTCCAAGGTACACCGTCAGGTTCACAGACAGGAAGGATACAAGTGCCTCTGTTTACCACAGGCAGCCGATGCGTGGACACATCTTTTGCAATGGTAACAGATCTAGAGCTGTATTGTATTTTTAGGAGGTGTTATTGATAGTCGGAATGCATATTCATGTGCGCTACTTTGTTTTAGAAGAAATAATACAAAACTAGTAGTAACTTGGCTTAGACGCGCCCTTTCCTTGTGCAGGTTGCATTTTTCTCCAATCGGGAACAAAAGAACGTATACCCGAGTGCCTGACTTGGCTTGGACGCGTTTCAGTCTGCACCTCATACGAGTTGTACATACGCTTTTTCTGAAAACGGTTGCACTTTTTTTCCCGCTTGGAATCGGTTATATGATTTTACCTGCTTTCCCAGGCTTGGCACCGGGCGATCGTATGTTTTCCTGTGCTTTCTCCGGTCGCTATATACAAGTTTTCCCTTGTTGGACACTAGTTATTTTTAAGCACAAAAAATGTTTTTTGCTGCGTAGCATTCACTTTGAATGATAATATTGAATGATAATATTGAAGACCGAGTGCCGAGAAAACTGTTACAAAGGCTGTCAGACGTTTCGGGGATAACCCCTTCATCAGTGTTTGTGTTCTCACGAGACAAACGCTCCACGAGGCTACATTGGCTTCAAGTTTCATTCTCTGTCGCATTCTCAGGTAAATTAAGGCAAGGGCCTCCAGCTATTTCACTCAAAAAAAGTGAGGGGTGGTCTATCTTCTGAGGCTTTGGCCATGAGAACTCAAATCTTTGGTAGACCTAAAGATTTTGCAAGTTTGGACATTTTAGCAGGCAGATTATATGCAAATTAGTTCACGTGACCTGTCAGGGTTATTTTTAAGTAAAAAATATTTCAAGCAAAATGGCAACACTTTTCACCATTACCTGAAGGCTGCCAGAAGTTTAATGATTTTAAGACTATTATATACTTCATTTCTGCGCTTGTCCTTTTTAAGATTACTTAAAAAAAAGTACAGGAAAAATAATAAATTACTATTACGGGGGACTGGGTACTAGTGCAAATTACCGTTTATTTTCAATCTTAATGAAATAATCAACAAAGGCCAAACACAGATTTTTTGTTGTTGTTCTTGGGACTTACCTGGTTGCAATAACATTTGATTATGATCGATATAAACTGTTGCCATCTTTTTTCTTTCTTTTTTTGTGGCCGTATTAAGTTACGTGACCTAATTTGCATAAGTTATTCTTGACAAAAGGACCACATTCGCTAACTATTTACTCTTTTAAGTATGAGTTCTCATAACTAAAGCCTCTTGAGATAGACCACCCCCGTAGCTTTTGGGCGTTAAGGCAAGAAGCCCTTGCCTTAATTTACCTGAGTTAATGCGCGCTAAGCGCGCGCCTCGAATATATTCGTGTTTTATTTTAATATTTTTGAATAGCGTACACACAACAAATTGTACGCAAGCACGAGCGTTTGTCTCGTGAGAACACAAACACTGATGAAGGGGTTATCCTCGAAACGTCTGACTGTCTTTGTAACAGTTTTTTTCGGCACTCAGCCTTAACTTAATTTCAATATTATCACTAGTTATTTTTAACTTAGGTTCTGTTTCGTTTACTCAGTGGCCAGCCCGGTGGCCAGATATGATTACCTTGGATTCACCTTGTCAGAGAGTCTAGAGGGAGTAATAATGCCCTTATATTAGAAACCGTAATTTGGAGGCAACTGATAAACTATTGGTCTTCTCCAACCTATGGTAGAATACAACAGACTCAATGATTTTTTTTTTGCTCTGTTAAAGTCACGTGTGCTTTCATCTCCAGTCATTTGACGACAGTCCTATCGTTCACATCACCGCTGTACACAAGACTCGTTATAACAAACACGATGCAACCAGCGTATGGGTGGAAGACGTTACCAATGACAAGTTTAAGGCGTGTTTCAGGGAGATAAAGAACTTTGATGGCATTCATAAGAACATATTCGTTGTAAGTATTCGCTGTTACTCCAGGTTTACCCCCCTCCCACCCCACCCTTAACATTCTCTCATCCCCTATGAGAAAGTGTGGATGCAACTTAACTGGGGTCCATCCTCCGAAGATGACTAGTGTCTAGAGTGCTATAATCTCTTGAATTTCTGCTTGACCACCAATTGTTTACACAAAAAGCCCACGTTCGATTTGTCAAAATACTAACATGATTCCAGTAAGAAACGTAAATACAATGAAACAATACAGGGAGAAGAGACGTTGGCAGAAAGCCACCGCTTGAATTGTCACAGGCTTCGCAGTCCAAATAGCGGCTGCTTGCTTTGGCCGCTTTACAATTCGCGCCTCATCATGCTTCACGCTTTAAACTACACTACGTCATTGAGAAGTACTTTCCTGTGGTACTCTTTAATACATGCGGTAAAAAGTGGTTGAAAATTCTTAGTTCAGGTAATGAAACTTCAATGTGTGACAATAGACCTCCTTTAGCTTGTATGTTTTGTTTTCCCAATGTAGATCATGTGATGTTACCCTAGAGAACTGTTTCTTTTAAATTTTGTGTTTTCTTCACGTGCATATGTATGCATAATTTATGAAAAGACAAAGGACAAATTCCCTTGAGAACATCACATGACCTACATTGGGAAAACAAAACATACAAGCTAAAGAGGTCTATTCAAATGAAAGCATTTCAGCAGTACTTTTTGATGCACTGCTGTTAGCTTCTTGATACTTCTTAGTGACAGAGTTAACGCTAACAACGCGACCACTAAACTGGCGTTTTGTATTTTGTTATTGTCCAAAGGACTGGATTGCTATGAGAACAATTCCTTCCAGCTGGGCCAAAGCACCAGAGAGCAATGCGCTAAACATGCCAAACGCAGGCTCACCTCCTGCCAAGTTTAAGTACGGCTTTTGTCAGGTTTGTGTAAATTAAAGAAGTGCATGTGAAATACTTTTCTCTCAGAGTGGTTTTAAATTGAGTGCCCAAAGCGATTCGCGTTTGCTTTGAGTTTTGCATAACTATTCAGTCTGAAGTATGACAAAATCAATCGTAACTTGCTCGCACGCCATTTCCCGCGTTTAGCGGCAGCGTCATGCGTTTTCTTCGAGATCTGATCACGATTAGTTCATTTGATAACCTGTGTTTGCTGTAACTGACTAGCGAGATTGATTTGAAGTCTTGGTTTTATTTACGGTTTGCAGTTAAAAACCGCTCCACAAGCACATCACACGCACAGTCCTTTTGGAGAGTAAGTGGATTCCCCGGGGAGTACTCCTTGGCTGTCCAGGGCCGATTCTTGAAACCCTTATATATTTTCACACCAAAGAATATGATTTTTGCCAACCATTTCAGACCAAAATATGTTCCCCGTTCATTTTCAGACCTGACAATTAAATTGGTACCTATTTTTAGACCAGGATTCCCATTTGTACCGCTCATTGCTTTTGGTGGTTTTCACGTTACGTCACGGCGGCCATGTTGGTGCACACCAACAAAAGAATTTTAATGAACTTCTTTTATTATGTGCACCAACATGGCCGCCATGGCCTTTGTCATTAGAGTCCCACAGGACTGAAGGTCACGTGAGCGAAAACCATCTATATAGCTCAGATAACGAAGTATCCCCCCCTCCACCGTGGGCTAGCTGGAGTACTCATCAGAAAAATGGTTGGTTTACTTGAGCTTCAAACCCTAACCATTGCCAACACTGGGCTAAATTGCAGAATACCCGGCCCACTTATTTGCATCTCATTGAATAAGAATAGTGCCTATTGTTATTTGCCTCGTTCTACAAAACGAACCGACAAATGTAAATGAATGGGCCGGGTATTCTGCAATCGCTCAACACGTACTGTTATATATCAATATATCAGTCAGACAAAGAAAGCGCTATCTTCAAACAATTACGCAACTTTGAGCTCTTCAAGCATATTCAAGATCTGTGCAATTTACCAGATATTTTTATTCAATCAAATACTCCACCTTCCAATAGACAATATTCGTATTCTCGGTATTGAACTGGAACTAGCTTACAGTCGAGGTTAATGCGGGGGAATATCATTAAAAATATTTGCATGTGAAAAGATTCCCCCGCATGAGACTCGACTACACGCTAGTTCTATTTTAATACCGTGAATACGAATATTGTCTATTTAATGAACAAAGAATACTTTCTACAAGCAGTTCGTCGCAACACCATAATATTGGACAGTGATGACAACAGGAATCTGCTACAAACAAAGACACTTATCGCATTAAAGCGTCTCACGCCATCAGTGAACAATGGCTTAAAAGCCAGTAGAGAATTATGCCGGGGGGGAAGGACTCCCATATAAAAATGACGGGGGTGCTCGTCGGAAATTTTCGAAAAACACTCTAAAAGGTACCAGAATCTTGTTTAATGGGCGTGGCTCAAAATAATTTTTGCCCCTAAGAGGTACCAATAGGGCATTTGCACGATGGCGTCATTTGACTACAACTACCAGAATTCATTTCGTTTTTCCTTTCTTATTTAAATTTTTTAATCCCAGTGCGGTTTAAATAACAATAGCCCTAATTTGCACAACAAAACAAAAAACTGAAGGATTCTGGTAGTTGTAGTCATATGACGTCATCGTGCAAATGGCCAATTCGAAAACAAAACATGTCATATTCTGTCATATTTTTCGACTCATACCCTAAAAGGTACCGCGATCATTCTAACGGTGGTCATTTTAGATTTTAGTACCCTAGGCGGTACCAATCTACACATTTTGACTCCTAAAAGGTACGACGAGCACCCCGTCATTTTTGTACGGGAGTTCCCCCCCCCCCCCTCGGGGGGAATTATGCCTTTTCTCCTGAGTATCGTTTTTGTTTCTGTTTTTACGTGTGTTCGTTTTAATGCGAAATACCATCTTTCGAGTATATTTCTTTGAGTCTAAATATGGTAATAGAATAATACCGAAATACAACCAACGAAAGTTTCTTGTATTTTGTCAGCTATATATTAGGCACAATGCAACTAATCGAATTAACCTTATCCTTTTAGACTGAATATCCGTACCCCAATCCTTTATAGACTGCATATCCGTACCCCATTGATTTTAGGCCTAAATATCCCGTATACAGTGATTCATTCTCTATTTTCGAATTTCCCATAATACACTTTGTTTGCCCCCCAAATTTTGCATAAACTATTGTTTTGAAATGCTCTTGGGAGTATGCAGTCATCCCAAGAGCATTTACAAACAATAGTTTATGTAAAATTTGGCGGGCAAACAAAATGTATTATGGACAATTCGAAAATAGAGAATGTATCCGATGGTTTTTGCTCAACATCCTGGGTTTGCTTTCTTTTGTGTTGTTACAGTGGAACCTCGATTTAACGAAGTGCTATGGGACTGGGGAAATTGGTTCGTTATATTGAGGGTTTGTTATATCGAAAACCTCGTTAAAACGAATAGGTGGTTTTCATGTTACGTCATCGCCGCCATGCTGGTGGACATAAACAATAGTTCTCTCATTAGCTCCTTTTGTTCGTCCACCAGCATTTGTTCGTTTCACTATTGTTATCTATGTCTCTAGAGATTGATTGCAAACCACCTATTTGCGGAAAAACAACCAAAATGTTCGTTATATCGAGGCATAGTTAATAATTGTTTTGTCAAGGTGTTGCGTTTTCCTGGTCTGAACAAATGGCATTTGCACTTTAATGCCTATATGAAGCTACAGTACACTGTACATAGAACTACGGCACTAAAAAACTGTACAGGTTATACCATTGCCCCATAGCACATACTGTTGGTCTATTCCGCATTCGTTTTTTGTCGCGCGTTGACATTTATTTGTTATATCGGGGTAGATTTTACGTTTGGGCTGCCGGATTGTGTTCGTTTATATAATGAGGATTTCGTTCGATCGAGGTTCGTTATATCAAGCTTCTGTTCCATACTTTTGCCGGGCTGAAGAATATCGTTCGTTATACCGAGGACTTCGTTATATAGAGGTTCGTTATATAAGACTGATGTTCGTTAAATCGAGGTTCCACTGTATCCCACAAATATCCCGTATCCTTATATTTTTTGCCCCAATATCCCACATCCTGATTACCACTAATGGTCCGCCTCACAAGACTTTTTGTGGCCGGTCAAATGAATTGACGTTTTCTTCTTTAGAACGTCTCGTTCACTGATCCTTTCTACGAGCCTCCGCGCGTTATAACAACAGCATCACATCAATATGACCCGCTCAATGCAACGTCCATCCCGCCGTCGGAGAATGCCATTACAGAGTGGACTGAGGTAAGCGCTAAGTGCGAGAAAACAAAGCTAAGCTAACTAAGCTAAGATTAAACAGGGACCATTTGCATAAAACTTAACGCGAGACGTAACAGCTAACGTCAGGCGTCCAGCCCAGTCAAAGTTACTATTTTAACGTCAGACGTTAGCATTTACGTCCGACGTTAAGTTTTATGCAACTGGCCCCAGCAGTTTTCTTGCTTATGGTGTCCCATGTCGCAACGATAAGTTGGAGCAGACCTAAAAATAATGCAGGCTTTAGGAAGAACTCCTCCGTCACTGTGTCACTCATGCAATATCGAAAGGTATCGAGAGAAGGTTGATATTTCGTGCTAGTATCGATATGTTTCAACCATCATACTTGGTATCGACATCGACCCACCCTTATTTGTTACGTTTCTTAATGTAGGTTTTTTTCTTAGCATTTCAAACTACGTTGAATTTTGTTGTCAGTGTCCCTTTTAACTGATCCTGTTTTTCTGCTGGCAAAATTACTGGTCATCCGCTTTACTCCCCCCAGTGTTTGATATTTTTCTTGTTGCTTTTCTAGGCTGTGAGCGTAACTGGGTTCTCTGTTTGTGTGAAAGACATCCAAGCCTTAGACGATACACATGCTCCGGTTACCATTCAGTTCATTGCTTTAGGACGTGAGTATCAAAATGGGCTATGTTATGAAATTTTTATGTTTTCGTTGTTTTAGGGTTAAAAAGCCACTGTCCCGATTGCATGAAATATCATGTTTTCATGATCCTGGCCAAGAGCTTGCTTTAAGCTTGCTTAATAATTGATTATCTTAAAATAGGAAGACAAAATTGCCAAAAGTGACTAATGCAAAGAAACATGAACTAAAAACACAAAATAACGACTAAAACACTCAAAATTCCATCAGAATGGAAACTTTGATTTCTCAACCGCCTGTCGCGAAATCAAATATAATGAACTGTAATCCACTTCCATCCTTGTAATCCTGCATTTTTCTCCAAACTACTGCTTCTGTGCTCAATAGAATCTTTCTATCCAGTTGAGTTGTATATTTGGTGACACTTCGCGATCTCAGGCATGTCTTCAGAAGCTCAATAAGTCCCCCCCCCCCCCCCCCCCCCCCCCCCCCCGCAAAGAATTTAGAAATCTGTATCATCCATCAATAAAATCAACATCATAGCTCGATGTAGCTAAAATGATTTACTCATGACTAGACTTATCATATGAGAGTATTTGTTGGTATCACGTGACATTACTGTGTCAGTGACGTCACAAAACACCTTGTCTTAAATGGGGAAAGTTTACACAGCGCAATTTTTAAAATATTTGTTATTAAATTGTTAAATTAAGGGTAAGCAATATTATTCTGCCTTGTATGGTGGTATCTGTAATTTCAATTAAAAGTTTTTAAGCATTTTTGTAAGTCACGAGACCTATTTTGCTTAATTACGTCATTGCTATTAAGCTGGTGTAAAGTATAAGTACTCAAAAATATTTACTTGAATTTGATTTTATGTTCCCCATTTTGCCCTGAAGATTTTAACCGTTAACGATCAATTACAGGTCACGTGACTAAAAATCGAACTTCAAGAATATGTTATATAATTAAGGCTCCCGAGAAAATGTTGCCTGTCAATTTTCACTAAGATTGAGCACAAGCTTAGTCCTCTTCGAATGGAACTGTGCCAAATAAGCCAGTGAGTCATGCCTTAAGTTGCCTGAGATATAACATGAAACCAGCGTCTCTTTAAAACGGTGCTAAAATTACAACTCAATACGTTTTCTTGGTTCCTAGAACACTAAGATAAAGACATTTCTAAAGGGAGAAAAAAAAATGATCAGTTTTTAGTAAAAACACAAAGAAAGCAAGTGACTCAATCAAACACCCAGCCCGCGGTCTGGCCAGTACCTTACGCATGCGCACAACCATATCACCCTGGCAGTGGCAGCCATGGACAGCTGTTTCGTCCTAGTTTGGACTCATCAGCATGGCATGGCAGTTTGCAGGGATTTTTCCTAGCCGTCTGCAGCTCAAGACACTTATTTTTTACTATAATGAGAGATCTAATTGATATTTTAAACAAAACTGAACCATTATTTTGGAGATTCCACTGACATAAATATGTCTTTTGGCTTTTTACAGTAACACTAACACACTATAACACTAAAAACGGGGGGGGGGGGGGGGGGGGGGGGGGCGGAGTTCATGGGACATTTTTAACTACAAAAATTGCACTTTTGTTAGCAGATTTCCTCATAGAGTAGATCATTACTTAGAAATATTCTTAAAAAGACAGGTCCCGCCTTATTAATGTTAAGGGGCCAGGTAGTCTGAGAGGAAGAATGATACTATGCTTAACACTAAGAAGATTTTTAAGTAATGTTCTCTTCTATGAAAAAAATCGAATTTGTTTTCTTTTTTGGCCATGCCCCCCCCCCCCCCTCCCCCCCCACCCGATATTCAGTTCAGGTTTGTGCTAGACAAATAAAAATGCCACAGTGAGTAGTTTTAACCCAAGGACTAGCTACACACAAAAAATTAAGGGAGGTTTTATTTGACCAATTTCACTCTCAACCCTTAGCAACTGTTCAAAAATTTGAAACTGTCATCGTACTCAAGTGAAGTATGACAGCTTTGTCATGTTTCAATGGCCGTATACAAAACGAGTTGACAGCCAATCAGCGTGCGGGTGGCACGTGATTCCACTGAGAGTTTGAGTGTTCGGTGGGAAGCCCCCTTGTACCCTCCCCTTATTTTTGGTAAATTTGCAATGCATTACTGTTACTATCCTTCGCAGAATTTGACATTCACAGTTGATTATAACATAGCTAGAATTTTCACGTAATCAAATGCAATAGCGCGAGCGTGCTTCATATTCTTATTGAGCACGCTAATGACGTCAGCAAACCAACACCTCGAGAAAATTTTGTT
>JAJLRJ010000011.1:25148791-25401291 GCA_024195265.1 Dendrophyllia cribrosa | reverse complement strand
AAAGGAATAATCTACGTAATCCCGCCATTGCATACAAATGTTGAATGAAAACGAAATAATTAATAAAACAGGTAAAGCCGTTTGTTTTGTTCAATTTGAATCCCCATGATTCAATAAATCTCCTCCATTAATTTTGAGACCGTTTATCTGAAGAATACCTTCCTCCAAAATCTGAAGAGTGATGTATTGTGCCAGTGTAGGCTTTTCAAACTTGATGGTATGTCCCTTGCTTATAAATCTACTTGGTGGTCCTGCAAAGTGCCCACATCGGCAGTTAACCTCGATTTGCTTGTTGCTACGGTTTCCTCTCTCGTCTGCTGTGAACCCTTGAGGCACAGGCATCATTCCAGCTCTGACCTCAACATTTCTCAATCTTGAAACACACACATTTTTACGGTTGATAATGGTCAAAGACGAGATCAGGATAGGAGAAGGGAACTTTACCTCCAGCCATGGATACATTTCAAGTTGAGAGTGAAAGTAGAAAATATTGCTACCCGAAACTTTGCCATCTATTGCAAATTTCGGGGCCCAGTTATCTAGCTCATTTAAGTACACTGAAGATCCTCGTGTTTCGAAGCACCTTAAAAGTAACTCGTTTGGCGCCTCCAGCCATTGCTTCAAAAGATTGATGCTCCATTGTTCCGTTGTCATGATGGTCACCCGAAGTTGCTGGCAACAGGCAACTTTAATTATCATCTTTTTGGTTAAATCATCAAGACTTTCGATATTTCGTAGGCTAGGGCTTTTGGCAACGAACAAAACTCCTGCTTCAACCAACTCATCTATGTCCATTGTGTTGCCAAGCTGGATTACGGGGACATAATTGGAGTGGTCGATATCCTTGATAATATAGTTAATGCAAGTGTCACGCACATCTGTTAGATTGATGTAGTCGGCAAACATTAGAACATCTTGAACGTTATTACTTGTTATGCCAACTTTGTGATTGTACAAGAAGTCGATGCATGGCTTGATTGCGTCGAGTGAGAAATTTGGAAAGGTTGTTTCACTAGCATTTGCATCATTGCGAAACAGACCGGCGAAATAATCACTTTGGGAGGCAAGAATAAACTTGTGAGATTTAACTTCGACGCCATCTTTGTCTTTGATTGTAAAATCATAGAACTGTTCTGCTCTCCTTCTCCTATGGTACGCAGTTATATTTTTACAGAAATTCATGTGATGACTTCGCCCTGTCATTCTCACCTTAGCTTGTATGTGCTGCCGAGCTTTAGAGTGTGTGTTTCTTTTCATGAATGGAAACGTTATCGCCACTCTCCAACTGAACCGGTTTCGATTTACTGTGCCTTGCCAGATGGTCGGGAAAGTATTTCGCCAATGACTTGTGCGGATATTGGCCCACTGGTAAGGACAAACGCAGAGGCGATCGTAGACAGCAACAACAGCGCTAACCGAGCGACAGCGAAACTTTCTCCTTCACGCGATCGTAAAACTCATAATTCGCTATTTTTACGCATTACGTTATTCCCTCATAAGTATAAGTTACAGGAAAACTCTGACATAAGAGCATTCGAGGAAAAGGAAGTACGTCATGTCAGTACAGAAGATAATACGTGGCATCCTTGTTTGCTTTTGTTTTCTTTTGCAGTAATCTATTTTTGTGTCGCATTTATTGGGCGCCGAATGTTAGTTTATAACCGATATACTAAGTATTATTTTTTTCGTTTTACAAATGGTTTATGAAATAAAGATTCCGTTTACGGCAACGCAAATAACCCCGGAATCTTCAATATTTTTTTGTCTAAAAGCGCTTTAAATATATTTAGACAAACTTAACAACCAGAGGAGGTTGGACACGGGCCGAAAGGCATCATGGGATGAATTTTTGTTTTGAGCGACACTCGTTCAGTTTCAAATGAACCTTCGAGCTGTGAGGACCTCGAGGAACTACAAATTTTCTGACTTTTAGCCGCCAAGGAAGCACAAATCGGCCTAAATTGAAGGTTATGCGATTACGCTTGTATAGATACCATTTATTTTTACAACTGAATAACTTGAGGCACCATTCTACGCCGATCGAAAGACTTACTCGTGCACCGACTACAAATTTGAGCCACAACAAGTACAAATCGGCCTTCATTGAAGTTGATAAGATTCCTCTTGTTACTTAGCAGGGTTTTAAGCCGGTTGATCGATCGAAAGACTTATTAAAGCAAGGCTGCACGAGGAATTCCAACCGAGGAATATTTGTAACGAAAGCTATAAGCTTAAATCACGTAATTACCAAGGTTGGTAACCACAACAATCGATCGTTGCATTTTATAGTCCTTGAGTTTCAATGTTATAATTTTAAAATACACGAAGTCAGATTTTGTTGTACTGAATGCTGGTAGTGCTGGATTTGTGTTGTTACGAAGTATAAATACATAAATAATAAAACAGTAAAATCATGTGAAACAACAAACATAATCAATGAAATCAATAATAAGTTTACACAGATTATTCCTTGTTAAAACTTCAGGAGGAGGAAAACATGATTTAAAAACCTAAAGGAAGTAAAACAGTGACTAACATACATTTTTGCATGTGAATTCAAGAACCATCCTTCTAAAAAGAAATCCAATTCTGGCCATAAAGACCTGGTAGAAAATTGTGATTAGGAGGACCTCAGGCAAAAAGGAATTCAAACTTCTGGGCTTGAAAATGCAGAGTGTTTTGGCACTCTACTCTGAGTTTGTGGCAAAACAATTCAAGGTACTAAGGAACCCATTTTTTCTTTGGGCCCTCTTACTTGGAATGTAATTAGAGCACAAAGATCAGGACTGTGCACATGAGAACAACTATGTGTTCTTTCACTTGAGCACAAGTCTTAGGAAATTTATAACAAATGTGCAATTGCCTATGTCATAAGCAACCAGGAATTGGAAAGGTGGTTGCTTGGGAAGGATGGTTGCTTATGAGAGTCAAAGTACAGCAATAGAGAATGGTTGCTGAAAGGGAGCAAACTGTAGTTGTTCCAATAATTTTAACTTACAACTTTCCTATCAGACAGATGATTCTTAATGCGGTATTTATGTAAACCATTAATCAATTCCCTCAAAATTTAAATGCCAATTAGTGGTGGAGCAAGGAAAGAATGTTGAAATGTTTCTATTTTGAAGCAGAACTATTTTCACTACAAGCTCCCCCATCCTACTTCATGGTTTAATTGAGTAATTAAAAAAGTAAATGAAGCCTTTTGAGAAGTTGGTACAGAAATGGGAAACAACAGAAATTTCACCTGCTGGCTTACAGCCCCACCGCACCCTCCCCCCTCTACACCCTTGCCATCCTTGACAATCAAGGAATACCCAGGGGCATATCTAGGGGGGTCCTGGGGTGCCCGTGACACCCCCTTTGAAAAATCCTAGCTACGCCCCTGCACACCATAGTTAAATGGAGTTGATCAGGAGCCCATTGATATTATAATAGAAAACAATTAATAGTAATCAAAATAATTATAGCAATTCATAAGTGATACAAAAGCTCCAACAAAATATCCAGTGTGCCAAAATTTCCCCCAACTATGAAGGTTATTTGAGATTTTCTTTGTGGGTGTGCCAGGATTTCTGAAGGCGACCAGACCAAATTCGAAGACAACCCGATCTATTCCGAAGATGTCCGAAGAATTCAGAAGTTTCCATGGCCTCAGTCCTCCGTTTTATAATATCCAGCTGTAATCGTAATGTTCAGAATGATAAAAACCTACAAAATGTGCTAAATTTTCATAACATAACTATATTTTTAATTGGATCATGTCATCAGTTAAGGCTGATAGCTCAAATCTGTAAGTCAGGAGTGAGAAATTGCTCCATAGGCGTGAGTTGGTATGAGATTGGAGTTTTGGACTCGCAGACATGAAACTTAATTTTGGCAGGTATGTTCTATGCCACCATGCAGAACTTAAGTATAATAAGTTTTCATTGTCAACTGAAGACAGAAGTAAGCAACCCGGGGCTGCTGTGCATTTCTAGCAGGCTACTGTTAGAGCACAATCCATCAAATATCTGTATAGAAAATTATTATTTATCTTAGGAATCAACAGAGAAATATATTTAACAGACTGATTAAATCATTGATGCATTTTGTCTATACAAGTTTATAATTTTATTTATATAATAACTTATTGATAATATTATCTGCTAAAATATGAAACAACTGACAATATGGGGGCTTACTCAATGACAATAATTCACAGTTCTCAACCCAATTGTGGGTCTCAAGAGCGCATGGATTTTTGCTAAGAGCAGGGCTTTACAAGACATGATAATGACAGACCAAAACCCTCACTGCCATGCCTCAAGCCCCAATATTTTGGGCCAAGCAATAAAAATGTAATTCTTGTTTGGCTGCTATTTTCAGGTGTACATGATAATGACAGACCAAAACCCTCACTGCCATGCCTCATTAGCCCCAATATTTTGGGCTAAGCAATAAAAATGTAATTCTTGTTTGGCTGCTATTTTCATGAAAAAGAGCAGACTGAAGGGCTCCACATTTTGCTGTTGAACCTAGAAAAAGAATAGACTTCATTAGGAAGCCACTCCAATAATATGAAAAGAAAACAATAACAAACATATAAGCCTTTAGTTATTAAGGTTATAAAAGCTCAAACATAAATTGCAATGTTCAACTCTCATGATTAGAGTGTAGATATGAATCAAATATGTTTTTCCTCAGAAGACAGAAACAAATTGATCTCAAAAGGTCGAAGTAACCTTAGAAATTACAGCTTACGCACACTTGTGATAACCTACACAAATTACCGAACTTTAATCGCAAATAACAGAAAATCGGTGAGAGGTACGACCGGGTACGACGTCCTAAATTAAAAGAATAACGTTTTCTACAAAAGATGGTGCGATTTTCATGGCTAGAACCCACGCGATATAGCATCAAGAAACGAACGCGTTGGTTGACTACACCACGTGGACGAAAGCCGCCATATTGGACCGGCTTGCGAGGAAGCCGAATAATAACTAATTCTACTGAAAAAAAAAGCGATATAAACAAGTAAATAGAAAAAGTAGCAACATACCTTTCATGAAAACTCCTTTACGGGTAAAAACGGACAACATTTTCGAAGAAAACCACAATAAAAAAACATCGAATGTTTCGTGGAGAAATTCTCGCAGAAAAGACTGTGAATGAATACGATGATCTGATTGGTCGACCACTCCTACCAGGATACCTTTCGGCCCGTGTCCAACCTCCTCTGCTTAACAACCAAAACTGCTTGGGAAGCCTGAAAGCGATAATAATTCATTAATAATTAATTAATACCTTATTGCTAATGCTCGTATTAAGCGGAAATTTGATATATCGGATTTGATACATCGGAACCTTTTATTTAAATATAACATATTCTTCAGCGACTGTTCTCAAGTGAAAAATGGTCACTTAAAGGCGCTATGTCATCTACTTTTAGTATCATTTTGAAAAGCTAAAAAAAAACACCATAATGGAAACTTTACAAATAATCAGGATTCAGGTTTGTTAACAAATACTCTACCAGTGCACAGAAACTAGTATTTGTTACCTTTGGCAGCGGATGGCCAGGATGGAAATGGATTGCAACTGGAAAAAAAATGGCCAATTTTTTCATGTTCCTCCTAAGAGTCGTGGAAAAAACCCTAATTATTGTTTGTTCTTCCTTGCGAAATCACTTGATATTTTCTTTTAGGTGTTCTAAGAACGATGTTATGTTCGAGCAATGGCATTTAGTCAACTATTTAATGTATTTTGACCAAAATACTGTAACATTTGCATGATAATCTATGGCCCCTTTAATGAGCCCCACGTATTACAAAAGTTCTTCTTATGAGTTATCGCAAAAAATAAAGCGGAAGCCCTACTAAAAGTGACAGACGCATTAGCTACTCCAAAATAACTGGATGACAGAGCGAAAAGGGGAAGTCACGTATCTCGTCAGAACAACTAATTGTAGCTTTGTTCACTTGTGAATCTGTCGGTCAGTCTTATTTTTCTCGAATCGCACTCTTGGCCACTGCAAACGCCATACATGGGCTTACTTGGTTTGAACGTTTATAACTTTAGACGCACTACTGCGCTTTTCAACTGACATGCTAACTTTAAAGTCCCTTGAAGGCCAACCGTATGATTCTATCACTTCTATTTTCAGACTCAGTAGCGACCCCCGTTACTTTCGGAATTAGCAGGCCTAAGGGGCCGCTACTTTATATATAATTCGGGCAGCTGCTAGTATCGCCGGGTAGCCGTTATTTTCGTGCAGCTAAAATACGCGAGTATAATTAAAAAAAAATAATGATGGAAAAAAACAACCGCATAATAAGCATAATTACTATGTCACTTTAATTCTCTCTTTCTCGTTGAGTCTTAGGCATTCTTCGACATTCTCGTTCAATATATCACTGAGCTATGCCATCTACATGTAGACACGACTATGATATTTGCGATCGGACTGACTTTTTTGAATTACTAGGAAGGTTTGAAAATCAAAGTTACTTCCGGGTAGCCGTTACTTTCTGAGGGCTGCTACTTTGGAAACTCTACGGTATTATTGTCATATTTTATACCCATTATGGGGGAGGGGGACACCAGCGGGGAGGGGGACACCAGCGGGGAGGTGTCCCCCACCCTTGAACGTCCGAGGATTAATCAGTTTGATCAATAGAGGTTTTGCACGGCAGCCATGTTGCATGGCAGGAACAATGAAAATGTTTTACATTAGAAAGAACATTCTTTCCCATAGGGAAAATAATCTATTGTTCCTGCCATGCAACATGGCTGTCGTGCAAAACCTCTATTCGGCAGGGATGGAGTCTAAATTGTCCTGTCGTTTTAATTTGTTTATCACGCAATGGTGGTCACGTTAAAAGAGGCTTCGAACTTGCTGGTTTGTTTTGCACCGGAAAGCGAAACCCACAAGAATAAAAAGGGTTTTCCCTTGTAAGAACTGATAACGTTGCAAATTCCACACATTGACCTTTGTCCATTCAAAGAGGAAAATATAGACAACAATAGGTATAATTATTTTAACAACTTTTGATTTCTCTTCTTTACACAAAAAGCAAAACTGTTCCACTACACAATTTCAGAAAATAAATAAAAAAGAACTAATTGCACAGGAATCCTTTGTTCATTATTTTCAACGTTTGTTGAAGATAAACTACCTAACTAAAATCCTATACACCTTATTTATAAATGGCGGCGGATTTATTATTCTTTTATATTCATGCTAATCAGCCTACCTAGCCTCATTTTAGAGCAAAAATTATTTTGAATTTTGGCCATGCTAACGAGGCTTGGTAGGCTGATCAGCATGAATATAAAAGAATAATTAATCGGCCGCCATTTATGAATACGGTCTATATTTTGTCTAGGCAACTTTAATTATCATTTAGTAGATCGGCTATTGCATACACATGTTGAATCAAAGCGAAATAATAAATTAAAATGGTGAAACTGTTATTCAGAATGAATCCTCATGATTCAAAAATCACCTCCATTAATTTTTGAGAACCGTTTTACCTGAAGATATCCTTCCTCCAAAATCTGGAGAGTGATGTATTGTGCCAGTGTAGGCTTTTCAAACTTGACGGTATGTCCCTTGCTTATAAAACTACTTGGTGGTCCTGCAAAGTGCCCATATTGTAAGTTTACCTCGATTTGCTTGTTGCTATGGTTTCCTCTCTCGTATGCTTTGAATCCTTCAGGTACGGGCATCATTCAAGCTCTCTAGTAATCTCAATAGCCTGCGAGCAGGCTCACTTGTTTGGGGTATCGCGCGAGTATCTTGGCGGTAAAGCCGCCAAAGCGAGCCGGCGAAGCCGGCGAGAAGGATGGGGTAATTCTTCTCGCGGCTTCGCCGGCTCGCTTTGGCAGCTTAGCCGCCAAGATACTCGCGCGATACCCCAAACAAGTGAGCCTGCTCGCAGGCTATAATCTCAACATTTCTTAATCTTGGAACACAACCACTTCTACGGTTGATGACGGTCAAGGACGAGATAAAGATAGGAGAAGGCTACTTCCCCTCCAGCCATGGATGCATTTCAAGTTGAGAGTGGAAGTAGAATTTATTACTGTCCAAAAGTTTGCCATCTATTGCAAATTTCGGGTCCAAGTGCACGTGAGGTGGATAATTTCCGTACACTGAAGATCCTCGAGTTTCGAAGACCCTTAACGGTTATTCGTTCGGCGCTTCCAGCCATTGCTTCAAAAGGCTCATGCTCCCAAGTTTCAATCTAAGCAAAAATACGCTACGAGGTTTTAAATGGTTTTGCACATTAAATATTAATCAAGTTCATATTAATCACTATGTAAGAATACGAAATGAATAATCTAGTGACGTAGATCCGCCAATGCATACACATGGTGAATGACAGCGAAATAATTACAGTCGAACCCCGTTAATACGAATAACGAAGGGACCACGGAAACTGTCCGTCTGGATGACGTAATTTAAATGTTTCATTGTTTGTTTTTTTAGGAAAAATGCAGTAAATTACCACATCTTATCCCACTGGGACACTAAAAAATTACGATTAGACCAACGTTCGTAATTTTCTTTCAACCAAACTAATAGCTGCATGACTGACTTAACGCATTTGAGAACATTTTTATTGATTAGAATTAGCCAAATTGTCCGTATTAAGGCGGTTAACTTTGTATGACACTGTTTTGATTGGAACCGGAAAAACTGTCCGCTGTCTGTATGAACGGGTATCCGTATAAAGCGGGTAAATTTTAGAGAGAATGTATGTACTTTCGGCAGGGACCAATGCAACTGTCCGGGTGTCCGTAAAGCGGGTTCCACTGTAATTAAAATGGTAAAGCTGTTTGTTTTGTTCAGATTGAATCCTCATGATTCAATAAATCACCTCCATTAATTTTGAGACCGTTTATCTGAAGATATTCTTCCTCCAAAATCTGTAGAGTGATGTATTGTGCCAGTGTAGGCGTTTCAAACTTGATGGTATGTCCCTCGCTTATAAATCTGCCTGGTGGTCCTGCAAAGTGCCCACATCGGAAGTTAACCTCGATTTGCTTGTTGCTACGGTTTCCTCTCTCGTCTGCTGTGAACCCTTGAGGGACAGGCATCATTCCAGCTCTGACCTCAACATTTCTTAATCTAAAAACAAACCCATTTTTACGGTTGATGATGGTCAGGAACGAGACTAGGATAGGAGAAAGCAACTTCACCTCCAGCCATGGATGCATTTCACGTTGAGAGTGGAAGTAGAAATCATCAGTATTCGACACTTTGCCATCTATTGCAAATTTCGGGGCCCAGCGAAGTTGATCATTTTCGTACACTGAAGATCCTCGAGTTTCAAAGCCCGTTAAAAGTAACTCGCTCGGCGCTTCCAGCCATTGCTTCAAAAGATTGATTCTCCATTGCTCCGTTGTCATGATGGTCACCCGCTGTTACTGCCAACAGGCAACTTTAATTATCATCTTTTTGGTTAAATCATCAAGACTTTCGATATTTCGTAGGCTAGGGCTTTTGGCAACGAACAAAACTCCTGCTTCAACCAACTCATCTATGTCCAGTGTGCTGCCAAGATGGATTACGAGGGCATAATTGGAGTGGTCGATATCGTTGATGATATAATTAATGCAATTGTCACGCACATCTGTTAGATTGATGTAGTCGGCAAACATTAGAACATCTTGAACGTTGTTACTTGTCAGATTAACTTCGTGATTGTACAAGAAGTCGATGCATGGCTTGATTGCGTCGAGTGAGAAATTTGGAAAGGTTGTTTCACTAGCATTTACATCATTGCGAAACAGACCGGCGAAATAATCACTTTGGGAGGCAAGAATAAACGGCATGTACTAAAACCCGAAACAACGAAACGAAACCACCGAAACGAAACGACCGAAACGAGCGAAACGACCGAAACGAAACCACCGAAACGAGCGAAACGACCGAAACGAAACGACCGAAACGAGCGAAACCACCAAAACGAAACCGCCGAAACGACCGAAACGAAACCGCCGAAACAACCGAAACGACCGAAACGAAACCGCCGAAACAACCAAAACCACCGAAACGACCGAAGGCAAGTCACAATGAGCGCTTACCATTTGAATGGAATTTCTGATTAGAATTTTCCGATAAATGGTACTGGACTTTCCTTACTGAAGGAAACGGAACAGGAATGACCTGTACCATTTGTATTTTACCAAATGCCGAGAGGCACTGGGGGTGAAAAACAAAATGACGGCGGGAAAAATTAACAGGCAAATACTTTTATAAACTTACCCAACGCGATTGTACGCTTTCAAGCCCTGCTACAATTCTCCAATTTTACCAGAACAATCATTTATTTATTTACTTATTCGCTCAAGTTAACGCTATCATGCCAGCTCTGATTCTTTGCTACGTACGACTACTTCAATTATGCGAATCACCATTCCACGCCAAGCATGCAGCAAGCACGATTCGTAACAGTTTTAAAGTAAAACAACTACTGGGAATAAAAAAATGTCCATCTTTCTTAATCTCTGTAATTCCGCCTCCATGCTGTAGGAAATCTGTCAATATAGCCGATGAAAGGTGATTCGCCATCTTCGAGCTTCCTTATTTCGCGAAGAAACCTGGTACTAGTGATGCGAACAAATGGAACAGAAAATTTCGGTCGTTCCGGTGAAAGCGAGAAAAAGGTAATTAACTTTTCCCCGGAAAATTTTCGTTGGGATGAACCGTTCCATTGGTTTTTCCACCGGAATAACCGGTTTTTCCATACAAATGGTAAACGCTCAATATCTAGTAGAATGTTATTCCAAGCCCGCCCATCCCCACCTCCCCCGGGCATTTGTTGGACATTTTATACCTTTTCCTTCCCAAGGGTGGGGCATTTGCTAAAACAGGTCAGCCCGGGGGTGGGGCATTGTCAAAACAACAATCTTTTGGATTTTAAAATCCGTACATGCTGCCTTGTTTATTTTAAATTTCCTGATTGCCCCCAATTAATATAAAAATATAAAAACTGAGTTGAAAAACGTCGTTTGGGTCCCGCACTTTTCAAGTGAACCGGAGCAACAGACCGAACGCAATGATATTCTATTTTATTTTTAAAATAAGTTTCACACAATTTTCAAAACAGGCCAGCTAGTGCCTTACCTTTCAATTGCCACGGAAGATAATATCACGGTAAATTTTCAATTTTTGACAACGTCTTATTTATTGACCAGCCATGGTCGTTTATCCTTCTGTATGTTTATATTCTCACCGATCATCATCGTTAAATCGTACGTGTTAAATTAAAGGAACGGATGTAAAAATACTTGCATTTTCTCGTTGTGTAATTACCTAGTCGTCTGTAAACATAGCAAAATAGTTGAACCCCAAACTGTAGAATGTTTTACAGTTATGAAATTGGTTCTTTCAATTTATCAAAGCGATAAAGGGTATTACAAGTATGACGTACTGGAACGAGGATACGGAGGCAGTTTACAAGTCAAACGCTCGTACTCTACATCACTAGCCAACAACTTATTTATTTTTACACATTACTCATTACATATATTCCAAAGGCTGCGTACACTGAAATTACTACAGTAACCCAGTTGTTTTCCTATGTCATTACGAGTGATTTCTCAATAACTCAAATACTACGCTAATGTGCGTGAGATAACACGTGAGGTGGTTGATCTGCACAACCTCATAACTTTAGGGGGTATTCTGGGTGAATTTTATGGAACGATATGTAATTAAAAAAGACAGTCTGCCACCACGAGAGAGTGCTTTGGTTTTCACCATACTATTTTGGTGTTCATATCTTAATTATTGGCTTCAAATTCTAATTTAAAAAAAAACATTAAATGTTCACTATCTCTGCCTTCTCTCAATTTTACAAATCCTTTGAGAAAAACTTTTCCCTCCCAAACATAACCAAAAATCACCCAAAAATTTACAAACCACCCTACAACATAGATTCATGAGATGAGCATAGAGGTTTTGGATTGCTTGAAAGAATCAAATTCATAACCTTACGCCGATATAGTGACGAATGCGATATCGGTCAGGTAATGAAATTTCCTTGAATCGCACCGCCATTTTTAATAACATAGCAACAGTGTTGCTACGGTGCAATATCGCGCAAATGCCTCGTTTTCGTGCTTAAGTCCCAATTCCACGTTAAATACCTAGCTGGGCTATGCGATTTTTTGGAGTTGTCCCCGCCCCAAAGATTTCCGATGATCCGCCCCTTAGAAGGCACCAACTTTGTGTGTGTTCGCGTGACCAGCCCTCTGCTGATAAATACTTTGTAAATGTACCTTTAACAGGTGGTTGATTGTACGTATTTATTTTCTACAGCCTAGGCGAGTATGTAAAAAGTTGCGATTCGACGGTGCCGGTGATAGTCTACACGCAACCGACGTAGAAACAACGGCCTTGATTGAAGATTAAACTTTCAATTTTATCATAAAAAAACATCTATTAAAAGATCGTTGAATTTGAGTTGCGTCCTATGTTGATCATTATTTACATTCCTACTTCCCCATCTACTAATACAGACAAGGACATTATCACATGGATTCTTGACAGGGAAATATTGAACGCTCGCATCAACCCACAACACTACATTTTAAAGATACCTTTGTTAACACCACCATGAGTTCCAAGAGGCGTATCTCTCGAGCGGCGCGCAATCTTAGCTGTCATTCTTCTCCCGTGCCGGGCTTCCTTATTTTGCGGCGAAAGAAACCTCTGATACCTGGTACCCAGGGTATTTGTTTACCAGTTCTCTGCCCGAACTCTTTAAATCAGATGGAGGCAGAAAATAATGAGGTAATCACAGCTCCTGGTAAACATAGCTTTTATCAGTTCCTGAAACAAACTGATATCCTATATAAGAGACAAGTCTCCTACGCAGCAGTTTCAGGGTCGTCACGCAACGCTTGACCTTAAAACGGTGTAGAAATCTGCCAAACTCACGAGTGACATAAATATGCCCGTACCAAGGCGAAAATAACTGGGGGGCCGAGTTTCATTTAATATTTTCATCAATGAACGGAGACCTTAGAAAAAATAACTAATTTATTTCAACCGGTTTTATTGTTTGTGATTCGTTGATTTCGATCGATTGTTTTTTTCTGATTCAAGGTACTGTTAGCGGGGGAAACTAACAGGTAATAAACAGACTATTAAAGGTTGTGAAAAAGGCACTTTGAGCGTCAGAATTCAAAACTAATTGTTAAACATTAAATATTTTTTGGCATATTGTTTTTTAATTTCTGGGGGGGGGGGGGGGGGGTTCAATCCCCCCTGCCCTTCCCCCCCTGCTATGGGCCTGGTAACACAAAGAAAACAAAATGTATAAAACAATATAGAGCGTTTTCACTTGACGTCATAGCCGCCATATTGGTGTTCCCGTACAAAAGAATTTTAATTAACTTCTTCTGTTAGGAACACCAACATGGCTGCCATGGCCTTTGTCATTTAAGTCCCACGGGACTGAAGGTCACGTGAGTGAAAACGCTCTATAGGGATGATATCTGTTTACAAACATTCTTTTTGTTATTCAAACGTGCCAGCCACTGGAACAAAAGAACCCTTTGTTTCGGCAGCCAATAAGGCTCTGGTTGGCACATTAATAACAATTGGTGACGTCATTGATATCAAGAAAACAAAGGGATCTAGAAATAATTAGAAAAGACAAAAAACAAAGGCAGGTTTTTACACCGGGGATGAGCGAAGGGACTATTACCTTCCTCGATATTCCTCGTTTCGATCGTTTCGGCGGTTTCGTTTCGGTCGTTTCGGTCGTTTCGGTGGTTTCGGTTGTTTCGGCGGTTTCGTTTCGGTCGTTTCGGCCGTTTCGGTTGTTTCAGCGGTTTCTTTTCGGTCGTTTCGGTGGTTTCGCTCTTTTCGGTCGTTTCGTTTCGCTCGTTTCGGTGGTTTCGCCAGTTTCGCTCGTTTCGTTTCGCTCGTTTCGGTGGTTTCGCTCGTTTCGGTCGTTTCGTTTCGGCGGTTTCGTTTCGTTGTTTCGGGTTTTAGTACATGCCAGAATAAACTTGTGAGATTTAACTTCGACGCCATCTTTGTCTTTGATGGTAAAATCATAAAACTGTTCTGCAGTACTTTTCCTATGGTACGCAGTCATATTTTTACAGAAATTCATGTGATGACTTCGCCCTGTCATTCTCACCTTAGCTTGTATGTGCTGCCGAGCTTTGGAGCGTGTGTTTCTTTTCAATGAAACGTTATCGCCACTCTCCGACTGAACCGATTTCGTTTCACTTTGCCTTGCTAGATGCCCGGGAAAGTATTTCGCCAATACTTGTGCGGATATTGACCCACTGGTCGGGACAAACGCAGAGGCGATCTAGATAGCAACAACAGCGCTGGCAGCGACAGCGAAACTTCCTCCTTCAAACCTTCACGAGATCTAAAAAGTCATAATTCGCTATTTTTACGCATCACGTTATTCCCTCATAAGTATAAGAAGAGCATTTGAGGAAAAGGAAGTACGTCATGTCATGTCAGTACAGAATACGTGGCATCCCTGTTTGTTTGCTTTTGTTTTCTTTTGCAGTAATCAATTTTTGTGTCGCACTTATTTGGTGTCGAATGTTAGTTTATAACCGATATACTAAGTATTATTTTTTCGTTTTACAAATGGTTTATGAAATAAAGATCCCGTTTACGGCAATGGCCGTTTTTATGCTAGAGACGTCAAAGTCGTCTAGATGCAATTAACGTCTCAGACGTTAAATGCGTCTGGTATAAAAACGGGACGCATTAAAGTAGATGGCCACAGAGAAAAAACACAAGATTTTTTAAAAACATTTATTCTCGGAAGTGACTGGACCTGACTAAAGTCGTCCCCAAATAAATTTTAAGAGCACGAATACACAAATAGGGCTAAATTTGGCCTCGTTAAGGCCGTCCCGTTTTTATACTAGACGTATTTAACGTCTGAGACGTTAAAGTCGTCTGTTAAGCGCGTCTGAACGACGCACTTAAAAGAAGACGTTAAAGTCGTCAGACGTTAAATCCGTCTGGCGTATTTACCGTTTTTATACTAGACGTTAAAGTCGTCTCGAGACGACTTTAACGTCTCAGACGATATTAACGTCTGTAGCATAAAAACGGCCAATGCAAATAACCCCGGAATCTTCAATATTTTTTGTCTAAAAGCTCTTTAAATATATTTAGACAAACTTAACAAACAAAACTACTTGGGAAGCTTGAAGGCGAGAATAATTTATTAATAATTAGTTACTATCTAATTTCTAATGCTTGTATTAAGCGGAAATTTGATATATCGGATTTGATATATCGGAACCATTTATTTAAATATAAGATATTCTTCAGCGACTGTTCTCAAGTGAAAAATGGTCACTTAAAGGCGCTATGTCATCTACTTTTAGTATCATTTTGAAAAGCTAAAAAAAAAAACACCATAATGGAAACTTTACAAATAATCAGGATTCAGGTTTGTTAACAAATACTCTACCAGTGCACAGAAACTAGTATTTGTTATCTTTGGCAGCGGTTGGCCAGGATGGAAATGGATTGCAACTAGAAAAAAAATGGCCAATTTTTTCATGTTCCTCGTAAGAGTCGTGGAAAAATCGCACTGAGAAAATCCTTAATTATGGTTTGTTCTTCCTTGCGAAATCACTTGATATTTTCTTTTAGGTGTTCTAAGAACGATGTTATGTTCGAGCAATGGCACTTAGTCAACTATTTGGTGTATTTTGACCAAAATACTGTAACACTTGCATGACAATCTGTGGCCCCTTTAATGAGCCCCACATTAGCTACTCCAAAATAACTGGATTACAGAGCGAAAAGGGGAAGTCACGTATCTCGTCAGAACAACTAATTGTAGTTTTGTTCAC
The DNA here is from genome assembly GCA_024195265.1 of Dendrophyllia cribrosa. Lineage (NCBI taxonomy): Eukaryota > Metazoa > Cnidaria > Anthozoa > Scleractinia > Dendrophylliidae > Dendrophyllia > Dendrophyllia cribrosa. The sequence continues at coordinate 25,385,445 of JAJLRJ010000011.1, read as the reverse complement.
TTGTGAATCTGTCGGTCAGTCCTATTTTTCTCGAATCGCACTCTTGGCCACTGCAAACGCCATACACGGGCTTACTTAGTTTGAACGTTTATAACTATAGACGCATTACTGCGCTTTTGAACTGACACGCTAACTTTAAAGTCCCTTAAAGGCCAACCGTATGATTCTATCACTTCTATTTTCAGACTCAGTAGCGACCCCCTACTACTTTATACTACTACTACCACTACTTTATCGGTTTCTGTCGTGATGGTGTCTCGCAAATTTTACCTTTTTTACGTGGTCAGATCAGCCGTGCAGTTCATTGTTTTAGTTCATTCATTTTTTTGGCTGGTTAGGTCTCTCGTAGATCCTACGTATCATTGGCAGCATTATCGTTTGCGGTCTTCTGCAGTTTACTTTTAAAATATATCATATTTTTTCACTTTACTAAAAATCATTCTCAATTTTCGCACTGTTCTGACAAATTTGAACTTTGAGTAAAATTTACCATGGGCAAAATTTTGGATGACATCAGAGATCCCCAGCAGAGGGATGCAACCACACTACTTGTACCACGGTTGGGATATACGTTGGCATATACTTGCGTAGTTAATTATCCAGGCTTATTGTTATAATTTATTTTCTTTGCAGAGCTACATCCTTGTGTCAATGTAAACTGTCTTTACTATGCCAAGTGCAAGGCAAAGAGTGCCAATGAACATGAATGCGTTTGTGACTTCACCTGTCCTTCCTTTGAGGATTACTTGTGTTCTGCTCAAGGTGTCACCTACAACAACGAGTGTGAGTACAAGAAGGCGATCTGCATGAGTAAAAAGCACGTTGGCATTTCTCATCCCGGAAGCTGTAAACGTAAGTAAAACGCATTAGAGCAGTTTTCAATTGACTGTCGAAAGTAATTACACAATTGCTTTGGTTTTGCATTGCTACGCTTTGTGATTGGCTAAAAAATCTCGCGCCACTTTCTCGACCAATCAGAAGTAAAACCAAAACCAATCGTGACTTGCTCGCACGCGTTTTCCCGCGCTTGGCGCCCGCGACATGTAATTGCTTCGAGCTCTGATTGGTTCATTGGATTGTTTACGACTGCTGTGATTGGTCAGAGTAATTACTTTGGTTTTGGTTTTACGACACTCAATTGAAAACTGCTCTAAAACGTCAGGGAAAGCCTTTGGAAATGCAAGTGCTAGCAGTTGAGGTAGTGGTCAGACCTCAAAAGTTTATTGATGTTTTAGAATATGGTAGAGGGGAATCTTTGTTTACCATTTTTGCCTCATTAGTATATGCGCCTCGTTCTCTAACCTACCTACAAAATAATCAACTCTGACTCTTGAAAGGGCAAAGCACAATTAGTTTTCTCTGAAAATTTGAGCCCGATATACTAGATACTCTTCGTGCAATGCTGTTAAAAAAAAGACTCAAAATTTTACAAAGAAAGTATGGCTCATTAGCACTTTTGCTACCCAACAATTTTGCAGTTTTTGATAGCAGATATTTACTTAAATATTGCACGAAGAAAGCTGAAAATTGCATAGATTACTAAGTTTAACAAGCTCTTTTAACTTTTGAAGTCAATTCGTATTTAGCATGATGCCTTCTCTGTGCAGATTCGTATGCTAATGAAGCAAAATGTAAACAATGACGTCAGCAAAGATTCCCCTATAAACATCGTATCAATGAGTGCAAACTTGATTGTTTAAGCTTGCCAAAGTATACGTACTAGCTATTCCATGATAGACATCTCAAGTGTCCTCATCTATATAAGTTCCCCATATCACATATAATTCTGTCACATATCAAGTCATATGAAAATGACAAACAACTCTGTTTAATATGAAGTATTTACTAAACAAGACTTGCTTGCAATCCTGGACGACCTTCCTGGCCATAAGTGGCTCAATGTGGACGATGTGGAGTCTATAATTAACGCATCCACCTTTTTTTCAGCTTTCAAAGTTCAACGTGGATTTGCCGCTCTGGATATGTCATCAGATGAGATGAAATGCAGTGACGTTGTGTACAACTCGAGTGAATTCTACTCACTTCAACCAGTGCATGTTTTGTTGTCGATCAATCATGGAGGACAAGCCAATGGCTTAGTTCACGATGTAAGGACATCCCTGTTTTCTTGGGTATTCGTCGTTGTATTGTTCCCTGAAATTATTGCTTTCTTTAATTTTGTTTAACAAAAATATATGCCTTTATGCGATTAGCGAAATCCGGCCCGATTCACGAGAAAAAAAAATGGCTGTTTCAAATTTCAAGGAAAATAGAAAGGCTGTTTACGAGTCACGAAAATAACCTATCCCACCCTTACAATATGCTTAGAAAAAAACAGAAGGAATGCAGGAAGGAAGTTGTGAGATTCCTAAGGACTTAATTATCATTACCTTACTATACAGAGTTAACGCCTTATAATTCCACAAATCGAAATTAGACTGCAGTTTTTGAATTTTCAGATTGAAATTTTAGTTGTTGTTACCCATTTTATTGTGCGATATACGTGTCTATTCGTGTCTATTATTTTAGTGTATTTTGTATCCATTTTAATTGTTATTTTAATTGCTTTCTCTAACTATTGTTTGTCTCATAATGACAGATACCATGCACCTCTACAGAACCTATTATTTCATTGGACCTGGTTATCACGCACATGTATTGTTTTCAGGGCTAGTGTCCATTGTTCTGTTGTTTGTTCTATTGTTTTGTCAGCCAATCCTGTGAGGCGTTTCGAGATGTGCATACCGCCTCCAGAATGTGGTCACCTTGGATGTGGATCACGGCGTTTCGACCGCATACTTCTGGTCGTTTTCAGGCAATGGGCCTTTATCACGCCCCGCCATTTTGTATTAAAACAAAAGATTTACCCCCCAAACCTCGCAGTGAAAAAGTTGAGAACGAGGTTAAGCAGGGGAAAACAAAGCATTTTATTCTCCTGGGAATCAACATGGCCGCCGTGTGATAAAGGCCCATGGGTCGACTAGAAGTATAACACTCTATCTATTATGGAAAAAATGTAATGTTAATTATTTGGAAATGTGAAAAATAGATAATTTCACATATCTGAGCGTCAATGGACGTGCATGACAGTTCTTGATTTATGAGTTTTTAGGCTGTGAATACATGGGTCGAAGACGTCGGAGAAGGAAAGTTCACTGCATGCGCCATGAAGTCTGGAAGACTAGAACACGACGAACCCCTCCCCCCTGATTATGGATTAGCCAGTGTGGACTGGGTCGCATTCCAAGGCTCACCGCGTGGAGGCCTGGTCGGCAAAGAGCTGATAGAGAACTGGTGGGAAGGAACAAAGTGCAAGCTTGTCACGCTCCCTCCGGTGAGACATTTCATGTGATTTAGATGTAGTTTTCTCCCGGACAATAACAGGTTTCAAATGCACAGAATAATTTTTAAATGCGCTTTTCAGTGCAGGGTTTTTAGCCAAGCTTTCTTCCTCGCTGATCGAGATTTGAACGGAGAGAGGGGTGGCAATCAAATATCCCAGACGTATTTTTCCCCTGAAAATAGGAAAGGAGTCGTTAACGTTCTCCATTTTTTAATATTTTGTGCCAGACATTGTAAATAATCAACTAATCTTTTTGCGTATTCTGAATTTGAAACGACTAGAATAAGTCCAGAACTGGGGGAGCCACGAAGCTCTTGGAACGCCTCATAGGATTGGCTGAGAAGACAATAGAACAAACGACAGAAGAATGGATCCTAGCCCTGAAACAATAGAGCTTCGTGATACCCAGGTCCAATAAAATTAGAGGTTTTAAAGAGCTTAGTGGCTCCTGCAGAAGTGTGTCCTAAATAAACAGTTCGTAACATAACTTTTAACCCGTGAATACGCGAATTGAACGAGTTATTGCTGACAGGGACAATTAATTTTCACTCCCTCCATTTCTTATTTCCGTCAAGAATATTTCTCTTGTTTCAATACAGAGCCGTTTCTCAGAAATTCCATCAGTGCTGCTCACAGCTAAACACGCCGCCTTGAAGCGAAAACGTGACGCGGCAACGCTTTGGACGGAGGACATTACCAAAACGTCCTTCAAGATATGCATCCGGGAACTTCAGAATTTTGACGGAAACCATAAGGATATTAGTGTGGTAAGAAAGAGTTATCTCTTCCTAGGTTTCTACAAATGAGGAAGGTGCTATGAAAATTAATATAGTGCCGATAATCCTCGGATATACGAGAGAGTAGGTGGTTGTATGCCAACCGCCCTTTCGTTTTTCTCCGATGTTTTCAAGAGCATTTACTGTTAGCACATGCCGTCATGGAGATACATTTTAGTAAATTTTGGAGACAATCGGTTTCTTTGGTAACGAGATATGACGTCATAGGTAACATGGGGGCAAGCCAGCTATGAACAAAACTGTTTTTCACCTTTATTCTATGAAAACAAAAATAAACGCAACCAAAAGCAGCACAGTGTTCAATTACATCATTTTTTACGACTCTACCAAAACGTAATTTCAATTTCCACATTTTTCCATGAATTTGAAGTCTTAGTAAAATCCTAGATGACGGCCATCCTATCCACCATTTTGGATGGTGTCACGGATACCCAGCAGCGCCATTACCCATTGTAGCGTCCCCGTTCCCTTGCACCACATCTCTCTCCTCCGCAGAGGCCTCCTAGTCACGCTCCACGCTTGGCAAAAAAACGCGCGTAGGCTGGGTAGAGGTAAAAAGTAAAGCGCGCAGGGAACTCTGGGAAGGGGAAAGAAGGAAGGGAGACTCGCTCTTCCCATCGTTCCCCGCGCTCCCATTTTATATTTTACTGTTCTTTACTGATAGGAGCCTCTGCGGAGGAGAGAGGCACCACATTGAAAATACAAATGTGCAAGAGCCGAAGGCGAATGTGTCAGCAGCCGTTATCAAATATCGCATAATAACCCTATTTACAAAGAAACAAATAACGCATTATTCGCCAGAAGGATCGTTCACCTATAAAGTGTAAGGCGACAGTAAAAACGAAAGAAAGAAAGAGACGGCTCATTTCATCATTTAATTGTCCAAAATGCTCTTTTGAATTTCCCTTCCTAAAGTTGGTGGTCGAGTTATGGTAGACAACGAGTTATGGAGCTTTTCTCGGTCATCCTAATCTTCCTAATAATTTATTCTTTAATGTTTAACGTGTTTACATTCTATTTGTAATACAGTCAACTCTCTCTAAGGGCCGATTTACACGGTACGACTTTGTTGCATGCGACACGCTTACGGCATGCTTACGACATGACTTATGCTGATTTACACGGAGTAATTCATGTTGTAAGCATGTCGTAAGCATGTTTTAAGCGTGTCGCATGCAACAAAGTTGTACCGTATAAATCGGCTCTAAGACGGACATCGTCGGGACCGGCCCCACTGAACTGTCCGTCTTAGAGAGGTGTCTGGCTTACAAAGAGTCGAGGTAACGTGACACCAGTAATCCTGAGATAATAAAGCTGAACCTATGCACAATGAATACATGTCAGTCTTAAGTCTGTTTGAAGTCGTTTACTTAAGCAAAACCTACAAACTGGAACAAAAATAACATTAGAAAAGTGGACTCGTTTGTTCATATTCAGCACCTACATTTCCGTTTTGATGTATTTTTCACCAAGAAAGCACTTTTCGAGTTGTCCGTCTTGAAGAGTTTAGTTACAGTAAATGACTGAAAAACGGCATAGGGACCAACACCAGGTGTCCGTCTGACAGAGGCATCCGTCTTATAGAGGTGTCCGTTATGAGAGAGTTGACTATATATCACCGATATTAATTGTTTGTATATTTTTTTGTTTTCGAATTTCAGAGTTGGATGGCTTATGAATATCTTCCACGTAACACTTTTGCTGAGTTTGACAGTGTTTACTTCGCGAATGGAAAGGCACCAAGAGACTCTGACAACCACGCATTTTGCCAGGTACCGTGATTGAAGATAAAAATAATTGGCTTTTTTTCGGCAGGAGTAATTTGCCGAACGCCCAACGCCCAACGCCCAACGCCCAACGCCCAACGCCCAACGCCCAACGCCCAACGCCCAACGCCCAACGCCCAACGCCCAACGCCCAACGCCCAACGCCCAACGCCCAACATTGTTCTCACCCTTAACAGAAAGTAAATGTTAGCCAATTTGAATCAGTGCTTTACTCTAAATACTGTAAATCAGCGCTACAGTATTCAGGGTTAAGCACTTATTTAAATTGGTCAGCTTTTATTTGCTGTTGTGGGTGAGAACAATGTTCGGTGTTCGGCAAATTACCCCTGCCGGCCTTTAAAAAAAAAAGCGTGTACATTAAAATTTCTGTAGAAAAAGCACAAATATGAAACCAAGTAATTGATGACAACAAATGGTGATAACACAACGAACAAATTAGAGCTCAAAGCAAAAACATGACAGCTGGTGGATCTACATGTAAGCGCGCGAAAACTATTCAGAACTATATAACCAATAAGCCATTTTCGTATTTAAAATTACCGCTGAATTCAAACACCAATGACACATTGATACAGGGTTAGACTCGACCTGATGTAAAATATTCACAAATACCGGCAGAAGGTGCGTGAAATTTGAAAATTAAACAAAAGACAGAGCTCTAAACAGGTCATCTTCTCGCCTGAATTTGTGAATATTTTACATCAGGTCGAGTCTAACCCTGTAAAAATGCGCCTTCAATGCTTTCATTCAGCGACCATAGCGAATTTGAAACTGGTCTATTAGCCAATAACAGCAAATGAAGACATCCCAATGAACCAATCAGAATAGGCATAGGCCTTATGCATGATGACGTCACCAGCTGAAAATGCACCACCAAGCCTCGTTTGTACGAAATTCCTTGCAAACCTTTGACAAGTTCACGTTGTTTTTGAGTGGGTATTCTTTTCAAATTTGCTTCTTTGATTGATGAAATTCGCACGGGTTTTTATACTTCGAAAGCGAGGCTTGGGGGTAAAATTAGCTAGGCTGACGTAAACGTGCATAACGGCTATTCGAAACAAAAAAAAGTATTTTGCCATGGAGCCAAGCGTGCGAAAATAAACACCTAATTCCAAGCGAGGGAAAGCGTGTAACTAGAGCCAAGTGCGCAGAAACATCCAACACATACAACATGCCAAGCATGGGAAACACGTGTTAGCTATTCTGTTTTTACTCTTGATTGAATAGTTAAAACAAAGCATACATATACAAATATCTGCTTTGATTGGTTAAAACATGTTAGGACTTGTTTTGGAAGTCTGTTATGGAGCACACCCGAGTGAAATGAATCCGTTTAATGAAAAAAGCTCTTTATTCTTTCATTAAGAATGTTACATTCAAGGTAAATTACAGGAAGAAACCAGCGGTAATGATCAGTGCTACTCATAATTCCTCGTCTGGTTTGCTGCCTGATTTCAACAGTATTGCGTCATGGATAGAGGTATGAAACCATTCAGGGTTCAGCGGACCGTTTCTCGAATTTCCCGATAACATTTTGTACCCGGAAAGCTATTTTATGTGTGCAATGTTTACATCAGTAAAGGTTCGAATTTGCGAGCTAAAAAGTACACCACCATTCTATAAATTCTTAAAATATAGCTTCGGGTCCGAAAATATTATCGGGACTTTCAAGTAACGCACCCCAAATTCGCCACTTTAGAAACGAGAAGTAAACTGGGCTGAGTGAACTTTTCCAACGACTTCTGGGATCGTTACAGAGGACGCTTCTTTTGTCTCTGTCCCCAGTAACAGTCCCAGAGGTCGTTGCGAAAGTTCACTCGGCACAGTTTCCTTCTCGTTTCTAAAGTGGCGAATAGGCTATTTCAATCCCGTTTCCCGCTATTACCTTTTGACACATTCCGCGGTCAAGTACCGTAGAGTAACGGCCCCCGTTATTTTCGAAATTAGCAGGCTTAAGGTACTGCAACTTTGAGGTAGCCACTTCTTTCGGATAGCTGTTACTTTCGGGCAGCTAATATACCTGAATAATATTGTTTGTCAAATGTGGCATCGCCCAACTAACGTCTGGGAAATGGAATAACGAAATTTACATGAGTGGGATAGACAACTATTCGATCGAGGAGTGAGGTTCCATATCGAAAGCGATTGTATTTGATTTAACCCGTAACTTAGCAGTCGTCCCAAAACAAATTCCAGTCCGGGAATTGCTAGGAAGTTCCGACAATGAACGTTACCGTTTCGGATAGCCATTAGGGAACTTAAGCAACGACGACGGCAACGCCAAGGAAAACGTCACTTGAAAAAAGGATTCGCGCTATTTTAACCCTATTCGGCCTGGGGGGGTGAGGGGGGGGGGGGGGGGGGGGACACAAAGTGCCCGCGCTAACTTTCAACAATCATGACTTCTTTAATATGTATTCAAACGCCATCAAACTTTGTGACTTTACCTAAAATTTATCTGGCAACAATTTCATATGACAATTTTTGATCACGTGACTTGATGTTTTCATGGCAACAAGATTTTGACAGCCATGTTTTTTGAAATTTGCATATTTATACCTTTGAATGTAGAAAAACAATGTTATTACTTGCAAAGCCTTTTTACCTTTGTAGAACATAGACAACGAAGGCTTCCAAGTTTGCATGAAAGAGCTTCACCTGAAGTCTGTGTATGATCCTGTGACCATCACGTGGGTCACAATACCAGGTAACCAAGCCTGTTTTCATTTCGATAGGGCTTGACAGTTCTTTGCTTACATTAAACACGAAGTTCCGGTATAAAAGGAGCCTGGCCTAGCCATTCTCACCTCCAGTCGTCAATCAACCACTGAAGCATTAACAACTGACAAACAACATGCGTCATTACTAAGACCATTGCTAACACAATATGGAAAAACTTTATGAAAGTTATATCAGAAGTCTTTATGAACTTCTATTTCTTTTTTTGCTTGGGTAAAATATTGGTTTAATTATATTTTTGAAGCAAATGTGACGTTTTGTGACTAAAAACTTTTTGTGACTGAATTTGAACGCCTTCTCTATTATAAGTTTAAACACAGCATTAATGGAAATCAGGTTTTTACGTGGCATATTGTTGTAGTTAATGTTTAATGTTAAAATTAGGATTTTAAGGTTTTAGTATGTTAGTCATTGTATAGGAATAAATTGTACCTGATGATTTTACCGTGTATAAATAATGATTAAAGATTAAAGATTAAAGAAAGACGCCTTAACTTGCATTTCACACTCGAAAGGTGTGAAATGGGGGAGTAGCTAAGCCTTTAATACCGGAACTTCGTGTTTAAGTAATGCTTCACATATGAACTATAGTTAACTTCATTGTTTTGCGGCATTGGCTCTTCCCCACATAGAATATCTTTGATTTCAAGAATAGAGGATGGGCTGATGGTTCATAATTATATGTCATTATAAAAATACAGAAAATCCATTTGCGTCAAATATATTTTAGAAAAAGTTCATGCTTGACCAATCAGAATAGCAGAAGACAATAGCTTCCTTGATGAAGTTCTCCAAATACATTATCTTTTAGAAATTGCATGTTGTGCGATTGGGTCTCAAAATACTTCGAACTATAAAAAAATTACGGTTTTTGAGTCTAGGCCAATGAGATCACTAGTTGTAACAATGAAAATAGTTGACATTCCATCGTGCATTGCCGTTCAGCACTATTCTTATGCGGATCATTACTTAAATAACTTTCAGGCTCAAGTATAGTCAAGTGAGGGTCAATAGCTTTAATTTGAAAGGTCACCCTTACAATTTCATGCAAAGAGTGAAATGATGCTATGAATCATGGACAGTACCACACGAGTTCTTTAATTTGACTGCTGACACTTAAGCATTTTATACCCATTTTGAAAAGTTACAACCACTTTCTACAGAAAAATTAACAGAACCACAGTAAAGTGAGTGAAATTTGCGATCCTTGCAGTCTGCTCTCAACTTAAGCAGTTGAAAAAGCAACCTGAAAACAAAAATGCAGGCGTGAACAGGATTCGAACCCATGACCTTGCGATACCGGTACAATGCTCTATCCACTGAGCTATCAAGCCACATGGATAGATGGTATCCATGTGGTATATGGATAGATGGTATCCATGTGGCTTGATAGCTTAATACGCCCCCTTTTTGAGATATAAGTGTTTACAGTAATCAGTACTACAGGTCACACTAAAGTATTTCATGGGAGAGTAAAAAAAAACACATAACATGACTGATGGTTAACGGATGTCTTTCATTGTTTCAGAATGCAATTCACCATTAGGTGTTGGAATGTCAGACAAACGCCGAATCACAGGGGACCAGATGACTGCTTCCTCTCAGATAAGCAACATGTACGAAGCCCGATTAGGCAGGCTGAACAATAGGGCGTTTCCCGGAGTGCATATGGGAGTCTGGTGCCCACTAAACAACACTGATCAATGGCTTCAGATCGATCTAGGCTATCTCCATGTGGTAACAGGCGTGGCTACTCAGGGCCGTAATAGCACTTTGGAACACATGTGGGTGAAGACTTTCGAACTTTCGTTTAGCAAAGATGGTAAAACTTGGGAAAACTACAAAGAGAATAACATCACTCAGGTAGGGCACAGGTTACCATTTTTTCACTCGGGTGTGGCACAGGGTTACCATACTTTCAGCGCGGTATGGCACAAGGTTACCATGCATTGGTGGAGTGGAGTGCTTTTAAAGTGGTTGTAACGGTTATCAAACTGACCTATTTAGTTAAAGGGGAAATTGCAAAAATACAATACACACTGCGGTTATAAACATGACAAAACAACGCATGTTGTAAAAAACTTTGATTAATGACTTGACGTTTCGTATGCTTCAACATACATTTTCAGAAGTGACGGTTGGATATAATACAATAAATTTAAATGCTACGGAGAAAGACTGGAACCTAATTTAAAAGAAATGACAATAGTGAAAAAAAGATAATATACAGACCTATCTTTTAAAAAGTCTGCTAGAAAATATAAACATATATACAAGGCTAGTAAAGAAAAAGTTTTCACTACCCACATTTTCATTTAAAGCTGGTTTTAAATCCTTAATCAATAATGTCTCCTTAATTCTACAATGGATATCCGATCGCTCAGTTGTTAAAATTTCAAAATGATCCCATTTAATGTTGTGGCCCGTTGAAGTCATATGATCTGCAATGGCAAATTGCAACCTCGTTCCCAGGGACGTTTTTCAGCGATTGGCAGCCGCGTTTGTTTTCTGGCAATCTGAAACCAGTGTTTAAACCGACAGGAACGACGATATTTCATCATAAGTGACGCGACAAACTTTGACAAACTTTGGAATGTTGGCGGCCTTGTCCTGGGGAAAACCTTAGATAACCACGGCCTGGACCACCTCGGACGCCTTATTGAGACTTATATGCCGGAGTAACTGGTTGCTTGCAGTTGAGGTTAGGGTTAGCAGTTTATATAGTTAAATTTAGGCCTAAACAACCCGATAAGCTAGGTGGTACTCTGGTACGGTAGGCTATGTAAGCCTAAGCCTAGCTGAGGTCACAGGTTCAATCCTGAGTGGGGATTTTAGATTTTCTTCGAAAATAAAATTCTAAGTGTCGACATTACGTTATATAATTCTCAATAAGTGTCCGAGGTGGTCCAGACCGTTGTTACCTAAGGTCTTCCTTGTCCTGGGGTTTCTTGGCCCGGCTCGCCATTTGGAAAGCGGAGCGAGGCCTGGGAACGAGGTTGTAAAGCATGTGGCTAAATATGTTACTCTCGCAATAAATGATCTTTGAACACCGAGAGAAAAACACAAGTGATTCCTTGAAAGGAAAAAAAAAGAATAATCAACATTTACATTTTTTTACAAGAGAAATGGGAAGAACTTGCGATGCCATTTTTTTTCAATTGAGCGTTCTTCTGCCCTTATTCAATAAAAAGACGCTATAATCGAACAAAAGAATGAAATACCTTGCTTTTTGTTGTGGTAATTTTCTGGCAAGTGAGATTGGTGTTTGAAAACGATAAATGTTTCACCGACTCAAAAGTAAAGAACGAGCAAATTAAACCATTATTTTTTATGATTAAAATGAAAAAACTTTCTCTGGATAAAATAGTTTTAAAATGAGTTTCGTCAACGTCTACAAGATAGGTAGCCGTAAACTCATTTCAAAACTACTTTAACCAGGAATGTCTTTTACATCTCATACGTTTAATCTTGGTTTCGCGTCTATTTTTTACACGTAAACCATTTTAGTTTGAAAAGCCGCTCTCGCAAGCCTAAAATTAACAAAACAAACACACTAAAGAAACAAATGGGAAAACGACAAAACACCCCAATTACTTTATCTGTGTTTAGTTTTTTTTTATAACAACTTTATTACTTCACATTTATTGCAATAAACTCAGTACATTAAAAATAAAAGTACTAAATGAACATAATTGAACAATACTTGAACATATTCTTCCATTACAATTTAAGAGAATAGGTTTTTCTATCGATTTCCGCCTTGAAGATTTTACATTTGTGATAGAAACCACCTACTATTTTTTTAATAGTATAATGATATTTTAGGCCAGAAAGGTCTAAAATAATGCAATTCTTAGCATTTTTAGAAGGCATATGCATACAACTTGTACATCCTATTAGTATAAATCTACTTGCGTTCTATCACGAATGCTGTTCTCTTATTGGCTACGCTACCCACTATCTATTCTGTTGTACATAGTGAGTAGGGTGAGTAGCCTAATGGCGGCCGCTTCTTCGCGTTTTAGAAGTGTCTGTGAAGAGTATTTGCTGTTAACTTTTGAACGTCTAGTAGATTTATGCTAAAACAATTAGATTATTCGCTCTTGATTTCTATGTGTGATAGTTGATTAGGGTTTCCCCCTCATCAACTATCACGCGATAGAAATCTCGAGCTCATAATCTAATTGTTAAATAGAACAGATTCAAGACAAAAAGCTGAGAGACAGCGCTTCAAAGGGAAAGTACAGGGTCGAAATTAAAGAGATTTTCTATGTTTTCAGGTTTGCTGTCACAAAATGGGTACTCCGTCGTAATCTGTAATACCCATTTTCTTTAGCATTGTATTTGTGCCGATAATTCTATGAAAAATCCTATACTGAACACTTCTCTTTCCGTCTTAAGGTTTTTAATGGGAACAGAGAAAGCAACATGATTGTTCAGAACGTTATGAAAGAGTCCTTGCAAACAAGATATGTGAGGTTTCTACCGATGACGTGGTATGGCCATGTGTGCATGAGAGTGGAGGTGTTCGGATGCGAGGCTTACACAGGTAAGTCGACTATACCACAGGCCTAACAACTATATGTACGATTCAATGGAATACCTGTGTAAGAGCTAACCCTTGGAACCTTTGCTCATGTAGTACTGTTGTACGTTTTATGGAGTAAATCTTATTATATAAACATTCAAATGAAAGTTTTTAAGCAGCACTTTGCTGTGACGCTGTCTATTATGGTTGACAACTTTTGTTTTAACTTTTGAGTCCATGGATGATATCCTAAAGTGTAACCATTCAAATGAAAGCTATCGAGGAGTAATTTTCTGTGGTACTGTTTATTATGCTATACAAGGTGGTTCTAACTTTTGAGTCTGTGGATAAAATCCTAAAGTGTGACCATTCAAATGAAAGCTACTGAGTAGTACTTTCCTGTGGTACTGTTTATTATGCTGTGCAAGGTGGTTCTAACTTTTGAGTCTGTGGATGAAATCCAACAGTGTGACCAAGCTTTCGTTGCTTTAATGGTGACCAGTATCGGGAGAAAAGAAGCAAATAAAGAATTACAAAGAAATTGATTTTTGTCGTAAGTAAGGGTTCAAGCAACGATCAAAATAGCTAAATAATGTTTTAATATGATAGAATATTCCAATCGTCAAGACGTAAATGAATATAATTTACATAAATCAAATAATAAATCAAATAAATAGGAATTCCAGTGGAATTAACGGGGGAGTTCTTAATTCTATTGTTCCCTGATCAAATTTGAATTTAGAAATGTTGGTTTTAGTGGAGGGAGTACCAGCAAAAAACTCTCAGAGCAAGTAACAACAAAACTGATCGACATATATGGCGTCGCCGCCGATTTCCCTTTCGTAAACAAGCGATGCCATTTTTAACGGTCGTTGCCATCATTAGCATTCATTGGTAACCAGGCCTTTTGTAATGGTCGATGCCATTTCTCTCTTGTTTATGCCTGGATTGGGATGGAAGTAGGCTATCATTATTATATAAAACTGGGTTAAGGTAAAGCGATTATTAGATCTAAGCTAGATTCGCGGTTAGGTAAGATTTAGGGTTAGGGTGACCCGTTATTGATATATATAAAGAAAAGCACCTTTTATTATTAAAATTTTCTTGGGTATGCCGGATCTACCCAGTGGTCTAGTGGTAAAGGAGATATGCTAGCATGTAGAGGTTCCGGGTTCGATTCTAGGTATTTAATTGCATTTTTCTTTTTATGATAAAAAAAAAATTCTAAAATTGGTGAAAAAGTGTCGCTGAAATGGCATCGCTTGTTTACGAAAGGGAAAATTGCGGCGTCGCCTCTGAGATTCAAACGCGAGACACATTGGTAGGAGGCGAGTTCTCTCACCACTGAGATTCCTGCTCCTCTAAATGGATTCTAAATGCTATTATTTATATTCTGAACTGAAGCTTATAATTAGAGTAATTTCTTTCGTTCTCTTGCAGAGCCAATCCACGTGAGAATGATGTCATCAGGATGTGACGACCCTCCTTCTGAGAGATGTGGAGACTCGTCAATCAGGATTGACGGGATTGAAGTCAGTCCCAAGGTAAGTCACGTGTTTACTTCAGACAGTTTAGTGGTTATCAATAAAGTTCATAATAATGGAATGCTGTTCCCATGGAGAGTTAACCCCAGAATTTGTTAAGGTTTTGTAGCCTTGATGTATCGATTATTCGAGACCTGATTAAGGTTAACCCGTGATTAAATCGGTGTACTTTTGCTTGTTACCATTTTAGCTATAATTTACGATTTATAATAGCCAGTAAAAGCAGCTGTTTCCCATGAAGTGTCAAAAGTGATTTCGCAATTGTTATTGGCTAACAAAACTCGCGCCTCTTTCTCAACTAATCAGAAGTAAAACCAAAACCAATCATGACTTACTCGCACGCGTTTTCCCGCGCTTGGCTCCGGTTGCTTGTATTTACTGAGTTCTGATTGGTTCATTGGATTGCCTGCGTCTGTTTTGATTGGTCAGAGTAATTACGTTGGTTTTGGTTTTATGACACTCAAGTGAAAACCGCTCTAAATGGGAATTTTAATCAGGCTCAAAGTCCCTGGGAATTCCCAGAGTCGCTTTAATGAAATTCTATTTACCTACTAGCTGCCGACTAAAAAATAAGCTAATCGATCAGTCTGTAAATGAATTAATAAATCATTCTTTGCAATAAAGAATAGTCTTAGGCTATTTTGATAAAACTATATACATTGGCAGGCACTAAACTACTCAATTTTAATAGCAAAAATACCGCATATTCTGCACAAATGGCCGCCAAAATGAATTATGCTTCCAGTGCTTCCAAATAATAGCGGAGTTTTCGCGGGCCAAAGGCCCGCTACGGAGCCCCATACTCGTAGAATCTATGCCCGTCATTTTTCATGGTCATGGCTAGCGGAATGTTTCGCCGTCTATCGCCTGCCGGCCGCTGCCCGCTGCCCGCTGCCCGCTGCCCGCTGCCCGCCGCCCGCCGCCCGCCGCCCGCCGCCCGCCGCCCGCCGCCCGCCGCCCGCCGCCCGCCGCCCGCCGCCCGCCGCCCGCCGCCCGCCGCCCGCCGCCCGCCGCCCGCCGCCCGCCGCCCGTCGCCCGCCGCCCGCCGCCCGTCGCGACGATAAATTTGAATTTTTAGTAAAATCCAAGATGGCGGCCGTCTTGGCGGCCATTTCATATGACGTCATGGATCCCCAGTAGCGTCACAACCCATAATATTTACCTTATCTTGTCGAGCAGATCGCGGGCTATCTATTAGATGCAAAATACTTCCGAAATATTGCAACATCGCGAAAACACAAGGGGGGTGGGGGGGGGGGGGGGGAGAGTTGCAATCCCCCCTCCTTTGTACCACGGTGGGGGTATAAGTTTGCGTGGACGTCCGAGGGTTAAGCTTGTTCCGAGAGCGACGCTGTTAGGCTCAGCCTATCTGTATATATCAAAAGAAATAGCCCAATTTCGATATATTAAAATTCAACTTGAAACAAAAGACATCACTACGAGGCTTAGGGGAATAAACCATATAAATCTCCACTATCAGTTCCCTAAGCCTCGTAGTGATGTCTTTTGTTTCAAGTTGAATTTTAATATATCGAAATTGGGCTATTGCAACTACACAAAAAAATTGCAACTACACAAAAATGTTTAAAGAATTTTAACCGTGATTGGGCAGTTTTTACATAATGATTTCATTTCTCTTGTGTTATTAATTTTTTTTCTTGTAATAGTTTATTTATGTATTATGTTTACTTTCAAACTTAATACCGTGCCATTAGTATTGTACTGTAAAGCATTACATCGTGGAAACACGTATCGTAACTCACATTATATTAGCTTCAAACCAGTTTAATGTATAATAATTGTTATAGTATTGTAGACATCTTTGTCTGTTTCTCAAATAAAATAATTTATCAGAAAAATGATAAATAAATAAATAAAAAAAAATAAGTCGTTAATCAATTTATTTGATATTTCTTTTAAAGCAAAGTGGTCACAATGTGGTGGCAATCGATCAAGAAGGAAGCGTAATAGAGGCAAAAGCATTCGACACAAGCGCAGACAGCTCATCCGGCAAAAACATGGCAAATTTCATCACCTCGCTCCCAGACCACACCGTGGTGTTAATCTCAGTGCAAGACACCGGTGAAAGATTCGTGGATGATGCAGATGATGCTTTGAAAAGCCTGGGCGCCACTGAGCCTTTAAACCCAGGTTACCGTGGGTCGTGGCTACTGGTGGGGTATAAAGGGACTGGGGAAAAACCGTCATGGATAAGACAGGCCTCGAGTCAGCGGTACTTTGGACCGATAAATTTAGCCGTTAGAGTGTTCGAGTAACCATTGATAGTAACGAAAACTGTTTCTTTTTTGAGACGAATGATTGTTTAAAATAAAACAATGTTTAATTTAAGAGATGTATGATTTAAAGTCAAAAGAGTTAATATTATTCTTATTATGAATCAGGTTTTGCATTCTTAATATTACGCAATGCTAATTATAATATTCTTTTTCAATGAATGGATGAATAGTTGAAAAACGATAAGGATTTGATCAATAAAACACGCAGTCGACAAAAAAATACTTGTACTATTTTTTTTTAATTATTTATTATCCGCAGAGGTTGTCCATCATTGTAGTGTATGTAGTGTGTTAAATATGCTCTTACAAAACCTTAATTAGTGAGATGAGACTTGTACAGGAAAAGGATTCAAAGACAAATAATCAACAGTCTACGGCGGATTGGAATATCGGTTAACACTTAATTTCCATCTGTCAAACTGACTTTTCTTTTCACTTAAAGTTACATGAAGTAAAATCTATTTCACACTTAAGAGTAAAATTAGAAAAAGGATCAGAATAGTGTATGCATCGAACCCGAGTCGTTCGCTTCATAACTTATATCCTTATCCACTGTACCAACGAGGACTAGCTGCCGGGAGCTGTAATTGTTAACATATTTATAGAGTTACCCATAACAATAAATGAAAGCTAACCGTTTTCAAATCAGTGCTTAACCCTAAACACTGTAGATCAATGCTGAACACCAAAACGTTCTTCTTTGCTTAACCGGAACTCTGTTCTCTCTCTGAGTAATAAATCGGGGTTTGTTCCCGTACATGTCGGTAATACAACGATGAAGAATGCTACATTGTGTAAACGTCATAATGTGTCCTACGTCAGTTTGACAGATGGAAATAAGTGTTAACTTTGAATATCCTTGGCCGTCTTCCTTGCCAACGTCGTCTCCAGGACCAACTCGGCTTTCAAAATGGCGGGCGTAGAAACCATTGGACAAGGTTTCAGGAATACTTCAAATATGCTGTAGTATTCTGTCGCTTAAAACATGATGACATGTCTTCGTTTCGTTTTAACATCAGATTCAGATTGCCTGAAAACAAACGCGATTGCATACCGCTGGAAATAACCTTCGAAAACGCCATTTCACTGTGTCACGTGACAACATACTCCATTTAATTCTTGGAGATTTTTGGCAGTCATGCGCAGGGGGTTCTTCGGCTGCTCCGCCATGGTAGAGTCTACCTTCTATAGCTCAGAAGGAGGTCGGACACTTATTGAGAATTTTATAACGTAATCTCGACACTTCAATAAATTTTTAAGTGCAAAAAAGAAAATCTAAAATCCCCACTCAGGATTGAACCTGTGACCTCACCTAGGCTTAGACTTACATTGCCTACTGTACTACAGTGCCACCCAGCTTCTCGGGTTGCTTAGGCCTATAAATTTAACTATATAAACTGCTACCCCTAACCTCAACTGAAAGCTAACCAGTTACTCCGTTATATAAGTCTCAATAAGATGTCCGACCTCCTTCTGAGATCTTCCCTCCGCCATATTGAAAGCCGAGAAGGCCCTGGGGCCGTGGTTGTTTTCTTCTTCGCGTCACCCAGACGAACATAGTGCTATTGAAAGGTTAATAACTAGGGAAATTTGAGTCTTGCAGGCGCATCAACACTACTGCCACTTCCTCTCAGTTCTTCTTCAACAGCCCGTACAATGATCAGTGAATGATACTCATATCAGTGGATTTCCTTCTCCTTTTGCAACCTCGACTCTTAAGGACTCTCCTTTAAAACTGCCTTAGGCTGAGCCGAATTCCATAAACATTAAAAGAAATCTAAGAATTTCTGAGGCGCTGAATCCAAGTGTAAAGTTATTCTCGACTGCATCATTACGGCCAACTGCTAGATTTACAGGCAATTACTCGGGCATGACAGCTTCCGTCGCAAAACTTCGAATAAAAATGACAGTGAAGATAAAGCAAATAGCTGTTTTCAACCACGAATTTCCACTTACCAGTCAGTCACATGTCCACTAACAGGGAACTTGAGCTAAAAAAGTCGCTACAAAAGTCACTACAAAAGTCGCTAAAAAGGTCGCTAAAAAAGTCACTAAAAGGGAAAAAAGTTTGACACTTTCTGTATGTCACTTATGAGCCACCGCAGGTTTCACATTTCTCATACAGCGGTCAAGACCACATTTGAGGCTGCGTAACTCTGCAAGTCAAGCGTAATTGGAGGAAAATAGAGCTAAGTGCTTATTTTTAAACCTGATTTCGTCTTAGAACAATTGAAGCTAGTAGATCGTCGAAGCATTTGTTTAGAGCTAACTCCTTTAAACTCATCGACGGCCGTGTCGGACAAAACCAGCCGTGATTTTGCAATAACACACATTTCAAATATTCAAAATAGAAAGAGAAAGCTTTAAAGAATACTCAGAAAAAGAAGAGCTTTATGCGATGAAATCTTGCTTCGAGGAACTTCATACGTTTTTAAGAAGCGGAGTTTTAACGAATTTTCAAGCAGCCGAGGGACTTAACGGTAAAGGAAATAACACTTTTTATGGCAATGTATGTTGATATCAATTTGTGATTGCCTTTTTCTTTGTGTTCTCGTTAGTTTTGGAGAAATGTTTATAAAACGTGCTCAAATTCAATCGGATTGACATCTTGAATTTTGTCATGTAATCAGGCAGACATCTCCTTGATGCGCTATACTAATGGTACGCTTTTTGCTTTTAAACATGAACTAACCGATATTTAAAGAAAATGTTCAGTCAAAAAGTAGATTTTGTTGTTCATTTTTATGTGTTTGTTCATTCATTACATAGGTTGAAAAGCGATCTTATGTATACAAAACAAGATTTGGATTTTGTAGTTCTTCACTCGCGTCGCCTTGCGCAAAGATGTCTGTGTATTTTGTGGCAATTTTGATTTCCAAATCAGTTTCTCGAGCACTTTTTGATACGCAACGGGTGTATTTTATTCGGAAATTAGTCATACTAGTTATTCTAGACAGAGAAAAAGTTGTTTTTGTGAACTTTTGTACGGTCTAAATGTACTGTGCAGACGGTCGCGTAATACTGTTTTTGAGAATTGCAAAAATTGAAAAATAGCCCGGTCGTCAATCTTAATTCTTGTGCTTCCGACCGTTCACCTAAATTAAGCTTATCATCAGCTTTCTTTTCAGAGAACTCCGCTGTTATAGGCTAGCCTATCTACATGTATATATATATTAGTATTTATAGTCATACACTTAATAATTATAATGCTGATAGATCATTTTCCAGGATAAATAAAGAAAATTATTATTATTATTTTTATTATTATTAACAACAATGAGTGCGAGGGTTTCATCAGGGTATCCAAACACCGAGAAACAGATGCAAGCACGAGGCCGCTTCGGCCGAATGCTTTTATTGTTTCAAGGTGTTTGGATACCCTGATGAAAACCGAAGCACGAGTTTTTGATCTGGCTTCTCAAAGTATGCCACAATTCAATTTCACAGGGTAGTGTGATATGGCTTTGTTTTTCCTGAGACAATGTGAATAATCTTAGGTTTTGTTTTGAATTCTATTTTGGGTGTTAGAGTGCTTTCATGCGCGTTTGAAGATGGCAGCGTCTGTTGAGGAGCACATCGAAGGCCGTTTTCGAAAAGCCAAAAGTGGAGAAGAGGAATTGAAGTTGTTAGAAGAGAGTATTCCTAAGTCAACAGCTTACAAAACTAAATGGGCGGTCAAAATCTTTCGTGAGTGGCAGATTAATCGGAAAGTTAAAGTCCCTGTACTTGATGCGGGTGGAGCATTCAAATGTTATCAAGAACTGCACAAAGTCCAGCCATAGAGTTCAGATTTAGAAAGAATGGATGCCTGCTCATTAAACTACTGGCTCAGCAAATTCGTCCAAGATTTTACGAATAATAAAGGAGAGATGTATCCAGCGAAGACCCTTTATGGCATTATCTGTGGAATTGGAAGGTATCTTGTTGAAACTGTGGGAAGCGAAGCGCTAAATCCACTACAAGCCGAGGATAAAAGGTAAATGGTAGAAACATTATTTTATAAATAATACTGTTTGCGAAATCTGTATTGATCGTATATTATTTCAGGCGTTTAAAATGACGTTTTACTTCTGCAGATTTGTCATTTTCCGTCGCTGTCTCGACGCCGAGATAAAAGATACTACGAGGAAAGGTGTTATTTATTTTTTAATTCAGCTTCGCTGTCAAATTGTGAAATTAACATTTGATTGTTGTTAACGGTGCAAAATTAGCTTGGTAAAAATAAACTGTTGCTTTGTTTAATTTCTTTTGTTCTGATGCGCGAATCTAGATATCCAATGAGGAATCAGATAAAAACTACGTGTGGTTTGGATATGTGATCCAAAGCACACGTAGTTTTCATCTGGGTTTTCATTGGGTATCAAAACTCATGCACGTGACGAATTTAGCCATTTTATTGGCCGAATAACTCATGAATTATTAATGAGTTTTAGAATTACAGATGAGACGTTGTCATGGAAAATACCAAATACCAAATTGGAATTAATTACCTGAATGATATTCGCAGAAGAGAAATTTTCAAGAAATAAAAAAGCTATTCGTTCCTGAAATATAAATTCATTTATTTATTTGATAGAGATTCGTTTGGAAGACATATCTGTTGAAAGGTCATGTATTAGCCTGCGAGCAAGCTCTCGGGCTCGGGGTTTCGGGTTTGGGAGAGCGGAGGGCGAGAGCTTGTAACGATGTCTCAGAAATTTGAATGCCGCCCCAAATACTTCCGGTGGCTCCCCGCTCTCCGAGCTGTCAGAATTTGGCCAATCAGCGCAAATCAGAACCGAGCGTTAATGTAAATAGACATGAAAATAAAAACAGTGTTGGTATAAACGCAACACACTTTTCGACAGCCAGACTGTCCGCTTCTCCGTTTTCTTTGTAGCGTATCGCTGGACAAAATTAAGACAAGTTTTTCCAAACTGAAGTCTGAAGGGGTTTCTCTTTTGAAATAGTATTACGCAATTAATCAAAGACAAACCATCTAGAAAGATGTTTAGAAAATCACTTTTACTCTGGTACCTTGCTCAATACTAATGAAACATCATCTCTTTTGACATTTACCAAGCTATTTTATAAGTTACAAGTTTTTTGTTTATACTTATATAACTTTAGGGGGCACAATATTAGTTTATCTAGACGTGCCCCTCTCCTCTCCTTCCTAGTATAATGTGATTTAATTTAATTATTAACATCTGTAAAGGTTTGGAGTAAACAAATAAATGAAAATGAATGCGTGTTTATAATTCTGTGAATAGCGAGATGTTTATATTGAAAAGGTTTCAAATTACTTTCGGACTTATGCAAATTGCATGGTGAGCGAACGAAAACAAAAATAAATCACCGGCCAAAACATTAGAGGTTTTTCGATAGCCGTTCAAATGGCTAAAAATCTTTTACCTAAACGGTCTCTAACATTAGCCGTTCAAACGGCTGAATATTTTTCCCAACGGATAACTCTAGCCGTTCGAACGGCTGAAGATTTTTTTAAACGGCTAATCGCGTGAGAGGTCACAAATGTTAGTCGATAATTTCTCGGCTGACCCCCCCAAAAAAAAAGCTGAAACTTCCACTTCGCCGATCTTAATTCTTCATCGGCAACAAGAGCGGCAGACATTCCAATACTTCTGGCTTCTGCTACCTGGTCGTCGATCGTCGATGATGCTTTATAACGGACAGAAAACCAACACTGTTTGATGCTGCCTCCCTTTAATATTTGCAACCGCGGCAGCAAACAGTTTAAATATAAAGCTTTTGCCATAGCCCATGGGCAAAACAGCGAGAACATCGCTACCTTTAAGTAGTGCTTCAACTGCTTGACATTGCTCGGGTTTCAATTACACAGGAAACTTCAGATATTTAGAAACATTCTTGCACGCTTTATGAATGCAATCTCCTCCGCTCTCCGTCATTTTGTCTGTCTTGATCACGACGCACGACGAATGACACCATGACAACGTCATCATCAAATTAAATTTCAACCAATCAGCATTTTCCGAAGATTTTTTCAGCGGAGACATTTGAGACATCGTTGCAAGCTCTCGATCCTTTCCCTTCCCCACCCCCTGCCCCATCCCCTCCCCCAAACCCGAGCCCGAGAGCTTGCTCGCAGGCTTAAGTCATGTATACGAAATGAAACCTCTGTGAATGTCATTGAAGTAATCAACTCCTAATTGGTATTTTGTATTTTCTATGATAACGTTTCTGCAAATAGGTGTATACCAAATGGAAATAGGTGCCGGCTGCTACAAGTACATTGTACGTTTGTCATTTATGTTTTAATGCCATTTTTCAGTTAGGCTAAATTTCCCTTGATTTGTCATAACTAACGATTATATCACAGCAAGCACGCATTTTCTGTGTCCAAGTCATCTTACCATTCTCTTTCAAGCGAGATGATTTATTTGAAATTAGACACCTTACATGAAGCATATTTAATTTTGGTTTATATTTAGCTGTTGAGAAGTTATCAGTCGACCTCATCGTGTGATATATTCTGGCAATAAGCTTTAATTTTGTACTTTAACGTCTTAATTAACATCTAAAGTGACACATCATAAGACACACGATTTCACTTTATTAATTCTGTAATTGTACGAATCAAAATTGTCAACGTAATTGAAATAAATTACAATACAGTAAATAAATTACAGTAGATAGCTATTTTAACATTTTTCTTCTGGTACTATTATAAGTACTGATATTAACGAAGAGAGGTTTCACGGTTCGGCGCATGCGCAAGCTATGACGAAACCCATTTAATTTCATTGTTTAGACCAATCGAAAGTGAGTAGATAACTCTGGCGGGAAATTTGCGGCTGATTGAATGGATGATTATACATGCCCATGTGTGCCATGAAAGCCACCAGAGCGTAGAAAAATCCTACTGCTGGTCAAAGGTTTTATTCGGTGTTGACTAGGTCGGTGTAATCCGTTTACATTTTCTGTGAATTTTGCTCATCCTTGACCTTCCCTTTGTTTGGACCAATTATAGTATGTGATTATTGAAGTAAATGTGAATGGTTTTTTTAACCGATAAAATTGGTAAGAAAGCGAATAAAGCATTTTAGTCTGTGGACATGCGCCGAACCATGAAACCATCCCTTTAATCCTCTTTCTAAATATTAAGTGTCAAGTGAGACAAATATGTTATAAAAGCCAAAAAATATACATCACTCCATGCAGCTTTTATCTGTCTCCTGGGTCGGGTGGGTCGGATCAATAGCAAGTTGCATCATATGATCATGAAGTTCCCGGGCAGGATGTAGCATGTTAGTTGCTGGGCGAGAAGTGCAGCTCATCATTCTCTTTAACTTCTCCCTGAATCGCTCGTTCACCAAAGCGTACACAATCGGGTTGATAGCGGAATTGAACAAGATCATTGTGTAACGTAATTGCCGTGATAGAAATGCGCGTGACGGGGTAAAATAGAGCATGACGTAGGCAGACGAGTCAGTCATATAACACACTGACGGTGACAACCGTCAAGGTGACTCGCTTTCGCACTTTCATCACACCCTGAAAATGAAAACGGAATTAGCATAGATATGTTGTCAGAGCAGTGCACTGTTAGCCCAGAGTGATCGATGAGTTAAAAGGAGAACCACCCATAGAGGCCACTGATCGGAAAAATACCTTCTTCCTGACAAACGGTTCCATCAGTATATTTCATATTGTCAAGCTCTGCTAACGTTTTTTTTTTGGTAATGAGAGGGGAGGGGTGGTAAGGCACGATAGGGTAGGACCACTAGGTTTCTTAGGAGATTCACCTAAGTTCCGCTCGTCTTTTTATTTAGATCAAATCGTGACCCTCATCCCCACCTCCACCCCCTACACCCCAACCAAAAAAAAAAAAAAGAATTCGGTTTATTAGATAATACAAAGATTGCGAGACTTTCCATCAGGCAAACAACCTGTCTTATAAATGACAAAGTGATTAAAGACACTTTTAATAAATACCACGATGCATCATTTTCCGCTAATGACGTCAAACATATTCTTTTGAATTCTCTTGCAATTCAAAAGAATATGTTTGACGTCATTAGCGGAAAATGATGCATCGTGGTAATTATTAAAAGGGTCTATAGAGTCATCAATAGACAAATTCGGCTAACGCATTGTTGTACCCAATTCAAACCTTTTGGGATTAGAACTCTTTGTTCGTCATATTTCCATATCAATGAAGCATTGACATGGAAATTATATGGATATATTGTGAACAAAGAATCTTATTCCCAGAAGGTTTGAATTGGGTACAACAATGCGTTAGCCGAATTGGTCTATTCGTCCCTGTGTCTTGCACGTTGTACTAGCTTTCATTTGGGTAATGCAAAAAATATTTCGTTTGCCAAATTTTACCTCGTCAGTAATATGGGAACGTTTTAAAGCTACGTGACTTTGTGAAATGAAAGTAACTTAATTTAGGAAGAATCAGTCAGATCTAGATATCTTTAGAAAAATTGGCAAAAGTTTTAAAGGAAGACTTTCTGTATGAAATTAAATCCTTGCTAGCGGAAAAAAGGTAGATTTAGGTACCCCAGTTGAAAGCAACTAATTCATGACCATTATGTACGTGAAATCCTACATGTACTGTTTTTCAATCCTCAACACAAAGCTCTATCCATCTTGGCTTTCAGTGCACTGAATTTCAGCTAACAAAAGAAAACCACGTTTGTAATCAGAATAACAAACAAACACACAAGGTGGGCCAAACTGAAGGCCTTGAGAGTGCAATGACCAGAGATGACCGATCTAAAAGAGTGGAAATACTAATAGATTGGTCTTCGACAAGATGTGTGTTCTCTTTGTAAGAAAACTTTCTCAGACAAGAAAATCATTATCTTTTTTTTATTTTTATTTTCATCACTTACTAAACAGTACAATATTTACAAAAACGATGCTTACACTACTTACAATGCGATACTTATACAACTTGCAAGTATAATACTTTCACTATTTTTTTTTTGAACATACACACATACAGTTAACATTCACAAAAGACAATCTTCAACAAAACGGTAACTACGACTTGAAGCTGACAAAAAAGAAACCTAACACAGTAAAAACATTATTGGTAACTAAAATTAAATGGGAACGCAATCAGTCAAGTAAACAGAATTTTAAAGAAAATCATTATCACGTTAAAAAGAAGAAGAGAGGTTGAACAGAATTTTGTGCTCTATAGAGACTATTCGGCACTCGGCAGCTCGAGCAATAAAAATAAAAATAGGGACAATACACCTTATTCCAAAATGGCGGCCATTTTATTATTCTTTTATATCCATGTAAATTAGCCCTCTTGGCCTCGTCAGCGTGTGCAAAATACAAAAGAATTTTCAAGCGAAAGTGAGGCCAAGAGGGCTAATTAACATGCATATAAAAGAATAATAAATTGACCGCCATTTGGAATAAGGTGTATGCGAAATAAGCCAAACAATATGTATTTCCCATGGGCACACGTATCATTACTATGCTTGGCATTCGCAGTTTTTGCCTATTTATACCACTCCTTGATTCGTGCTATCTATTCACTTGACGCCAATCAGCCATCCTACAACTTTGCTCGTTGCTTTTCCCTGTTATGACCGACGAAGCGCAGGGTACCGAAGCGGCGGGTTTTTTTACTAGACCAGCTTCGCCAGCATAAAACCGAATTGTTCGCTCAATTTAGTAAGGCTAGCGAGGCAGCAGACTATATATCCAAACAAGCGAAGTTGTGAGCGGACGTTACATTCAAGTACTCCGGCAACGAGACGAGCTACAAGTTCAACTCCGGGGTTATTGACAAGTTACAGAGTGCGCTTATCGCCAGAACAGCCGTGGAAAAGAAACTATTAATACGCGAAGCTATCGTTTGCTTGGAGGAAAGGAACCGTAAAATTAGAATTGCAGACTCCTCTGAGGCCGGGTGGTGAACAGTGAAACACTACGAGGGTAACGTTGTGGCTCTGAGTCCCGATGACGACAACAAAATCCGCGCGGCGGAGAAGGAGGCGCTACGCGAACGCGGCGGCAATAGGATCAAACGTAACGTGGAGCGATCTCAGGGCAGAAGTTTGCAATATCCTTCATACGGGGGCCGTACGCAAACAAAGAACTCATCCAGGCTTTTCAACCAGTCCTCGCAGTTCAGACATTTCTGCGGAAATTCCCGGCATCGGTGGCGTGAATGTCCAGTCCGTCTTGCTAAATTTAATCCCATTGGCAACACCAATAGTACAGCCTCAAGTACCTCTTCGCCTTACACGACGTCCGCCCGGCCATGATGGCATCACGCAGTTCGTGGACGTATATCAAGAATTTTCTAGGAACTTTAGCAGTAGTACTATCGAGGGGGAATTGGACGCTTTAATGACAAATAAGTGAAACAATGATTTGCTAGAAATTTTTAGGCATAACTTGCAGGGTGCTGCGACTCCTATTGTTAAGGGCGTTTACGAGCGCACATTCATTTTTGGATGGATATCGGTGCACCCGAATGGGTTTGGAATGTCATTAAGCATGGTTATTTCATTCCTTTTGAGGCCACACCTACTAGCATTCATTTAGGTAACAACAGGTCGGCTAAAAGTCACCCTGTTCTTGTGTCACAAGCTATTTCTGATCTCCTTGAATTAGGTTTGATCACAGAAACGTCCCCCCCCCCGCCCCCCCTCTCCGACCGTCGTTAATCCGCTTACCGTTTCTTTCAATTCGGAGGGCAAGGGAGGGCAAGGGAGGGCTTATTCTTGATTTGCGCCACGTCAATAAATACGTTCTGAAGGCTAGGTTTCGTATGGAGGATTGGAGAGTTTTCATGCAGTACATTGTTCCGGACGGGTTTTTATTTAAATTCGATACGAAGTCAGGATACCATCATATAGACATTGCTTACCCACATCAACAATTTCTGGGTTTTTTGTGGCTTCTCAATTCATTAACCGGCAGATTTTTCTGTTTCAACGTGCTTCCTTTAGGTTTGTCATCCGCCCCTTATCTTTTTACCAAACTATTCCGTTCACTCGTAAGGCATTGGAGAGCCCAAGGCTTTCATTTCAGTTTGCACTTGGATGACAGCGCGTGTTGCGAGATTGATTTGCCTTCTGCTCGCTTCACTTAACCGAGATTATTCGTTCCGATTTGGCTAAGGCCGGAATCGTTGCTAACAGCAGCAAATCTATCTGGGCTCCAACTCAGGTTATGGAATGGCTGGGTGTAATATGGATTCTTCGGGAGGGTTTTCTGGCCATACCGCGGGCCCGGCTTCAAAAGCTTCTTCACTTAGGAATCATTTTCCTCACGTCGCTCCCTCTGTTGTGGGAAAGATCGTTTCGCTTGCGCCAGTAGTGGGTAATGTTAATTTACTCATGTCTAGGTTTTTACAATCCATTATTAGTTTTCGGGATTCTAGAGATGCGCCGTGCGACCTAACTTCCAACGAATTTTGCCCCCAGTGTTGGGCCGAAATCGACTTTTGGTGACGCAATTGCTCCAAATTGAATGGCAAGGTTCTCGTGCAGTATTTTCCACCCGTCGTGATTTTCCATTCCGATGCCAGTGATTTTGCATGCGGAGGTCATGCAATATGCGTAGATTCTCACGAATTCGGGCTGTTTTTTTCAAGCCTTTTCCTCTATTCAGACGAAACAAGACAGTAATAGTAGGGATTGTTAGCCATTCTTTATGAGCTTAAGTCCTTTAGATCTTTCATTCAAGGAAAAACTGTCAAAGTTTACACCGACAGCAAGAACGCAGCTATTATCTCCGACAGGGGAGATGGCTGGTCGGCTCCCTCCAATTGTCTCTGGTGTTTACATGGGAAATGTGTTCTATTCGGCTGAGCGCAGCGATAGAGAATAGAAATGATAATGGTTGTGATGATGATGATGATGATGATGATGGTGATGATGATGATGCATGTATGTAATGATTTTTAAAATTCGAATATTTCGATATTTCCGATGCGGCTTCTACTTACAATCCACTGACCTGCACCAGCAAATTAGATGCGAATTTGCAACCGCGTAGTGCCCTACGGTGCAGCAGCAAGTGAGAGAAATGGCCATAAAGAGCCACATATGCTCATGATCAAGGGCCCAGTTGCGTGTTCCATTGTTTCATTTAAGAAAGCGCAACAAACGATCTTCATGCTTTTAAAACCATAACGAAATAAAAGCAAACAAACGTATGCTAGCAAAAGAAGTTACAGAGTATGCGTTGTAAACAAAAGCGAGCTGGAAACGTAAAGTGTTTTGTCACAAAGACATGTATTTAAAGCTAGTCTGAATCTGACGTCATCAACACTGAAAACTGAATTGATTTACTCTCTAAAGAGTTTTCAAAGCGTATTTGAAAACAAATGACAAAAATAATTGAAAATCTTCCAAAACGACGCTTTTCTGGCGAAGCATTAAGAGCGGCCGTCCGTAAATATCGCCTGGAGGTGTGCAAAATGAAAAAAACGAAAATCCCCAAACTTTGTCAGAATATAGGTTTAGGTAATCTCTTTCTAGAAAAATAACTTTCAGTTCGATCAGATTTTTATTTTACGCGAACGGCGACAAGGTCGGTTCGGCGGCTCTCGCATCGATTTTACGAGCTCCACACCACAAGCACACATTCACCAATAGTTTAAATGTTAAATTGTTCAATTCGACCGTTAACTTAATATTTTTGAGATTTTTAATAATTTTCCTTATTTTAACGATTTTCGCGAGTCCAAAAAATGGCAAAATCGAGAGGCCAAAATCATAACTTGGTACATGGCTTGGTGCTATATCAGTCATACCCAGAGAAAGAGCAATGTTTCTTCCTCAAATAAATGCAATAAAATTTTTGGGCAATCGAAAATACGAAATTTTTGAGCGCCAAACAAAGGTGACACAAAAGGTCAAAACACGCCATTCTTTTAACGGCCTTCAAAAGCGTTAAATCGACGATAAGCTCATTTAAAATATATAACAGCCCAACATTCCCAAAAAAATTACTAATATCGCTTAATATCAGTTTGCTTTTGAGCAATTGTGTCTTTTTTGGCGTTTAGTTTGTTTGGAATCAATCGTAAGCGTTAATTTTGCGACAGACAAAGTTCAAGTTGTGTTTACTGCAAACGGCCGACCTGACCGGTCTCGACATCATCAACATTAGATTTATACTTTTAAAAGACGATAACTCCTGCTGCATTAAACTACATAATTATGCCATTTCTTATTGATATTTCGACGCACGTATCACTGATTCTACTTAGGTACGTACCAAATTGTGAGCGAAAAACATACAAACTGTCTTCCCATGGCGTGCTTGCAACTGTTCCGAAAGAAAAGATTGCGTGACAAGCGCCGCAAAGCAGGAAATGCATGCAGTGCAACAGGAAGCTCGCTCATATATAAAGAATATTACTTTATTACCTTTGATATAAAATATAAATGTCATCTTTCTGTCTTGATTGGTTTAAAAGTCCCACAAAACGAATAAGAGGGGTTTTGCGACATCCATCCCCCATAACAAAGGCATCGAAGGACGGGACGGTGATACAGAGGAGAGGGGAGGTGGGGATAGTTGAATTATTAGAATACATTAAGCGTCCAAATCAAGGTTGGTATGGTTTTATTTAAAATAAAAATGAATCTTATAGTTCTCTGTTAAAGTGGTACATGGGTGTGCGACTCAAACCACAGGCTAACCATTCCCTGTTTGTGTGGTGTACTGTGCATGTGCAATGGCCACATCGATTAATAGAACTAGCCTCAAAGCCGAAAATTAGGACCCTTAAAACTATAGATAGCCGGCGATATTCTTGTTCGGAGGCTTCATAACCGGCATACGACATTTTTAGCGAAGAAACGTATTTAATTACCAGACACCGTAAATCCCCCCGGCTCTACAACGTCCGCAGTAGCTTATTTATTTCAAGCGTGTTTGAGGATGGGGGGGGGGGGGGGGGGGGGGGGGGGGGGGGGGGTGAGAGAAAGAGAGAGAGCTAGAGAGGCGTAATAATTTAGCAAAACACAAGCAGTTCACCACTCTTTTTTTTTTTGTAATACATAAATTTCAATAGGTTCCCACAAGTGCATAAAAATGTAAAAAAGTACGTATAACGCCGTCACTCAGATCTCCATGTACAAGTACAAGTACTGGTAATAT
The DNA here is from genome assembly GCA_024195265.1 of Dendrophyllia cribrosa. Classification (NCBI taxonomy): domain Eukaryota; kingdom Metazoa; phylum Cnidaria; class Anthozoa; order Scleractinia; family Dendrophylliidae; genus Dendrophyllia; species Dendrophyllia cribrosa. The sequence continues at coordinate 25,354,295 of JAJLRJ010000011.1, read as the reverse complement.
TTTCCCCAATGCTCCCTGGTACGGTATGCGAATTCATTCCCGGCTGGATTAGTACGGCAAAAATGTACGGATAATACAGTGTTTTCCTGGTTGTGAAAGAAAAAGGAGAAAGGGTGGGGCTTGCATGATTTTGCTCCAAAAAAGGGGGACTTATTATTAGAAAGGGAGCGGGGCTTAAAAGAGGATTTACGTTAGATATACACAAGCTAGGTAGGGATGTCGCGTTTATCCAAGTACTGATAAAAATCGCGTTGGTGCGGAAGTGTTTTTCCTTGTGCGTGGTCAAAACAATGCAACGACGTCCCATATTCGCACTTGTCAGTTTGGTAGGTATTCAATTCACGCTCGAAAATGCTTTGTCGTGTAATAAAGGACTTTAAATATCAAAAGGCACGAAAGCCTGTATATGAGAAATACTAAACATGCTGCGGATGTTCCAAAATAGTTCACGGGAATCTTTTATCCTAAGGAAAATATAAACAAAAATAGAAACGTAAATAACCTGGAGTCAATTTTATAAAACTTTTACAAGTGTAATTTACAAGTGTAGCTATTGTTTTCAAGCTCTGAAACAATGGCTATACTTGTAAATTACACTTGTAAAAGTTTTATTAAATTGACGCCTGGGCGCATCATGTTATTTGCGATGATCCTAAATTAGCATAAATTACCATTTTGCCGGCACGTATCAGAGGTCTGGGGGAGGGTAGCAGGTGCGCAGCGAGTTATGGGATTAGAGTTCGTAATTTGTACCCGTTAAGAGGGTGAGACAATCTACGGTCAGCCTTCGCCGTGTATGGGTGACGTTTAGTTTTCTATTCATATCATATTGCGGAGACTAGGTTTTACGCTTCTCAAGTGTCTAGATACTTCGTATGGTGACCTTTATTTATTAGTGGAAAGCACGTTTTTAAATTAGGATACCCTAAAACCCCAAGGGTGGCACCACTACCTTGGTCGGGGGCACACGTTCCCCGTTTTCTCCACCTGCTGGTTTTTAGGGGTATTCGTGTCCGGCTTTGGTGCATTTGTTCTTCCTTTAATCACAGTTGATATCTGTACATATGTTGAAGTTAAATAAATGGCACGGTGGCTTGGCTGGCCCGCGCGCCCAGATATCATCATTCTTGTGTGTCCGGCTGAGTTGTGGGGGCAAAATTTTTATTTTCCCTTCCAATTTATTCCAAATTGGCTTACCGAAAGAACCAGTCTTCGCTGATAGTCCAATTTGGCAAGGAGATTTTCAGGACGTCTCATTTGACAGTGGGCGGTCGTCTGTCCAAAAAACAGAGGAACACGCAGTAGAAGAAGAGGTAAGTGATACGACCGCTGACCACGAGATCCGGCTTTTCCCTTGTCCAGTTGAAGGATACGTTAGAACCTTTCAGCGCCACCGTAATCTTGAACGACACATGCACTATGGGAAATGCAAGTTCGTGGAGGAAAAGCCCCAGGGGGACTCCCAAACAAAAATACCGGGGATGCCCTTCGTACCTTTAGGGGTCAAAATTTGTAGATTGGTACCACTTAGGGTGTTAAAATCTAAAATGACCACCGTTAGAATTATCACGGTACCTTTTAGAGTATTGAGCCGAAAAACATGGCAGAATATGACATGTGTTGTTCTCGAAATTTCCGACGAGTACCCCCGTCATATTTATATGGGAGTCCCTCCCCAGGAGAAAAAGCACACCCTTCTGGACAAAGCAGAGGTGGGAAGGGGCCAGTGCACAGCCATTGTCGGAACAGCGGAAGATGCTGTTCGGTGTGATTCTCAAGCTGTGGCAGAACAAGCTGCGTACTCTACTGCTCGTGCCCGCATCATCCAAGAATACCAGCTTGTTTATCCAATCACGCGTGATTCATACAATATATGCGATATGCATGCAACAAGTAAACTGAACAGGCTCAGCATCGCCATGTTGCGTCTTAATATATATGCGGTTACTATGATCTAAAGATTGATGATCTTTCACTGAAAAGTAACGGCACCAGGAGCCCATGCTGGGGTCCTAAAAGCACCTTATGTGAAGTTACTCGAAGGTCTTGTAAAATCATGGTCTTGTACTTAATCATCGAATTTCGCATGTATGGAACTCATAACATAGAAAACCGACATCCCCCTCCCCCTCCCCTTCCCCCACCACAACCACCACCACAAACACAATATTATCCTCTTTAGCAACATTTATTCATCCACGCATGCGGTTTAATTTCCTCCCTTCTTCAAAATATTTGCCGGAATATGATTTGGAAGAAGAAAAACTTGGATGCGCGTTGTCAAATTTTCTGCATCTCGCTCAAGCGGTTATGGCCCTCGTCATCAGCTAGACGTTAGGGGAGGGGGTGGGGGGTTGTTGTTGGGGATGGATGCATGTCGCAGTTGCACCAATTTGTTTCAATAATCGTTCAAGAAGAAAGAACCCGCTTATTCGTTTTTAGGACATCTCAACCCATCAAAACAGAAAGATAAAATTTATGAAAGGGAGAGTAATAATCACATAGGAGCGAGTTTCCTGTTTCACTGCATGCATTTCCTGTTTTGCAGCGCGTTTGGCGCTTTAGGTCACGCAATCTTTCCTTTCGGAACAGTTGCAAGCATACCATGGGAAGACAGTTTGTATGTTTTTCGCTCACAATTTGGTACATATCTAAGTAGAATCAGTGATACTTGTTTCGGAATATAAATAAGAAATGGCATAATTGTGGTTTACTGTAGCAGGAGTTATCGTATTTTGAAAGTATAAATCTAATGTTGATGATGTCGAGACCGGTTTGTCGGCCGTTTGCAGAAAATAGTAAATACAACTTGGACTTTGTCTGTCGCAAAATTAACGCTTACGATTGATTCCAAACAAAATAAACGCCAAAAAAAGACATAGTTACTCAAAAGCAAACTAATATTAGCGACATTAGTGATTTTTGGGGAATGTTGGGCTGTTATATATTTTAAACGAGCTTATTGTCGATTTAACGCTTTTGAAGGCCGTTAAAAGAATGGCGTGTTTTGACCTTTTGTGTCACCTTTGTTTGGCGCTCAAAAATTTCGTATTTTCGATTGCCCAAAAATTTTATTGCATTTATTTGAGAAAGAAACATTGCTCTTTCTCCGGGTATGACTGATATAGCACCAAGCCATGTACCAAGTTATGATTTTGGCCTCTCGATTTTGCCATTTTTTGGACTCGCGAAAATCGTTAAAATAAGGAAAATTATTAAAAATCTCAAAAATATTAAGTTAACGGTCGAATTGAACAATTTAACATTTAAACTATTGGTGAATGTGTGCTTGTGGTGTGGAGCTCGTAAAATCGATGCGAGAGCCGCCGAACCGACTTTGTCGCCGTTCGCGTAAAATACAAATCTGATCGAACTGAAAGTTATTTTTCTAGAAAGAGTTTACCTAGACCTATATTCTGACAAAGTTTGGGGATTTTCATTTTTTTCATTTTGCACATCTCCAGGCGATATTTACGGACGGCCGCTCTTAAAGACTTTTGACGAAACGTTGGGCTAAGAAAATCGTGAGCATCCCCAAAATCCAATTGCAAGTGGCTCTCCCAAAATGGCTCTTAACATTTTGTAACCTTCTCCCTGCTAAAGTCTGCTAAGTCCATAATTCTGTCCTAGTCAACTAATGTAAAACGGAGGACTTGAGAACTTGCAAAAGTAGCTAACTAGGCTACTTAACGGCGTTTACGACTAACTTGATGTTTTGTATCAATGTTTGGCGTTAAGTTAGGCAAAAATGGCGTCTATGCTATGAATAATGTACAAAAGTTTTAAGGACTTGTTTCAAACCTGTTGTTGACTAGGCTCTGAAGGTTTGAACCACAATGTGTACACAATTCGGATGTATAGAGCAGCCATCAAACAGACTGGAAAAAATGCCACCAGTACAAACCAAGCCATACTATAAGCCTTGCTCATCCATTTTGCAGGCCATATGTCACTGCATTCCCCCAATTCCTTGGAATACTTCTCAACCAGGACCCATGGAATGATCATAAATACTCCAAAGATCCATGAACAAGGTATGATCACCTAAAATGATATCAAGTAATATGTATCATGCGGTTTCCTACTTGTTTAAAATTATGTTCAAAGTAGGAGGTTGCAGAGAATTTTTTATATAAATCAAACCAGCCCTGCTCTATGCCTTTTTAATCAATAATGATGCAAGAGTTTTCAGAATAACAGAAAACAGAACACGCCGAAATATTCATTTTCTCGTAAACGATGTTGGATAAAAGCAGTTAAGCTTATGCCACAAGAATGCCAGCCTTAAGGGGAGCTTCCAAGATAATTATAGTGGTCTGGCATAAATATATATTTTAATATCTAATAATTAATAATTAAAATTATTTCAGTTTTGATTTTAGTCTTCACTCATAAATTATTATTGGGGGAAAAATAACATTGCAGGTTTTCGGAATCAACGTTTTCGAGAATTTCAGGACTCGGAATCGCAATGAATTTAAAAACCTTTTTTTCGATTTAGTATGGCTAGTTACATTCTATGGGACTAGTGTATCCAAAAGATAGTAATTGCTGTGGTAAATTTATTGTAATAATGCTGTTTTATCGCCTCGCTGGTATTACAGAATTTTCTCTTTCGTTTTTTGAGGGAAGGCAAAGCAAATGTAACCGGGATGAATCGACGAAAACTTCAGCTGATAAGACTAATTTTGTTTTGTAATTCACGCATCAAGTTCTTGCAATGTCTGTAGAATATTGTTGAGCAAAGGACGCGTTCACCACGAGGAAGGTGTGAAAATTTAGGTTTAACTTAAAGTGCCTATGAAATGAAATTTATTTTTTGATGTATCGAAAGTTTCACCTTTTTATACCTTGGAATAAAAGGTTTAAAGTGTTAGGGACGATGCGAAACGCTTTTTTTATGGTCTCAAAGTTAGGTTGTTGGCGCTAAAAAGTGGCTCCAATTTGTGCGCGGCCAAAACCAGTGTCATATTACACTGTGACGTAAATAGTTGTACAAACTGCTGCGGGAATATAGAGAACAAGAGAGCTGACAAGAGACGTCGCTAGAGGTGGACAATATTATGTGGCGAGCGACCTCAAATATACGAGATATTAGAATTCTTCGATAACAGAGGGTGTAACAAAGCTTTATTTTGCTCCAGAGGAAAATAGGCCGGATGTTGTAAAGGAGGATATTACCATCTTCCCAGCGTGCTTTGGGTAAAATTCGGGTGAATGACTTCCGGTGGAACCGAAGAACGCACGTATTTTAGTCAAAGTTGTACATGGATTTTCTCGCTTTAATGTAAAGCCTTGGAAATAAAACAATACGTCCCTTATTCCTCTATTAATAATGTGCCAGGAAATGTTTTTCTTAAAGTGGAGTGGACCCGTTGAAAAAAATTATCGTGGTATAGTTTGACTGTTGTCGTCCATGTCTGTATGTAGTCATCGGTAACGCATATTTCAAATTGGTTGGATCGATTAAAAAAAGGCGAGTCAAAAGCCAAATAATACCCAATTCCAGTCATTTAAAGCATAAACTTTCTCAAAAACCTAATTGACTCCAATTGACTCCACGATTTCATGCTAAATTTTGAAGTTGAAAGTGATCTATTTCGGCGGCTGTTTGTTTTTATCGGCGTTGAATTGAAAGTGACTACATCCGGCAAGCTCCAAGTGGCGCGTCGTTTGTGAGAAGATCTATTAGCAATTGTGGAGCGATTCGAGTTTTATTTTGGTCACAGCAAAATATGAAATGAAATGAAGCTGAATAATTAGTGCTCGTACCATAGAAAAGTCAGAAAAAGCGAGAAAAGCAAAGATCGATTTTGAACTAAAAATAACATAACCGTAAACAAACACAGCAGGACAGTCGAGTGCAGAGTGAGTAGCTGTTGTTTTATATTTTCAGTTTTTTTTAGCAGTGGTTAGCGGGAATTATTTCACCGACTCTGTTCACCAGTGTTACGTTCAATAAGTCAAAGCAAGCAAATATACGGATATTTCTTCTAACATAAGCCGGTATTGTTTTGAAATGGAGAGACGGTTTATTGATTCCATGAATCTCAGTGTGAAGAGATTTCAAGCGTCTACCACGCGACGCTTTAATATCGCGGAATATTCGGCCCGTCTTAAGCGGCCTTAAAGCAAACTGTAAACATAACCCGAAATGGAAAATATTCTGTAAAGGTGAATAGAATAAATAGGTTAACGTAGATTTCTTTTAAAAGGTTTCCGCTACGACCAACTGACCTCCAACCTCAATGGTGTCTGTGTAAAATGAGCTGCTTGCGGGTCGCCGCCGTTTGATAATATAGTTTGTTTGCAGTGCATGCCGGGAAGATGGTAATATCCTCCTTTGGATGTTGTTTTAAATGAAAGCGCTTATTGTTAAGATTAATATTATTTTAAAAAAACAAAATAACATTCCGGCCGGTGAGGCCGTTTAGTCAAGCATAATTTTCCAATCCATATCCTGTTTAGAAGTTCCTTCAAGCCTCAGCTGGACTGAGGAGCCGTCGAAGTCAGTGAGGCCTACAAAAATATACTGACTTGATCGGCACTGACTGGCAAGTAATATAAATGTTTATACGTACGGTATTCCGAATTATAAAATTCAAAGTGCAGCGACGCAAGTGTTCACTAGCAGGCTTCTTTTCTACGGAACATCTATCAAAAATCGACATGTACAAATGCGTAAGACTATTCGTAACAAAATACATCGCTGAACCATTGCGTGTTCGATCAGATCAATTTTTATACAATGAAATATAAATGAGACATATAAATGTAAACACGATACTTTGAATTCACTTACAAGCCCCCAAGTGGTTAAAATTTCCAGAAACGTTCAAACGCTGGCAGAACACTGAACAAAGAAACTTGTTTATTACGTATATACTTGAGTTCAAACATTTTGAATAAATAAATACGCTACAAGGCGCCTTGTCGCTAAAAATACACCATTCACATTCAATTCAGCAAGCCGCCTGAAAAACACCACCTCGGATATGCATAACATATCAGTATAATTTAGAAACTTTCAACTAGCAAACCGCCAAGAAGCTAAGACATATATCCTTCGCATTGAAAAAAGAACTTTAAGTAGACGGGCGAACTGCCAAGCCGATAAAATAAGCTCATAACCTCCATGCGCGATCAATGAACTTCAGAGAAGATCGGCCGAGTCGCTAATACTACAAATATATCGTTCGCGTTCGATAAACGCTAGTCAACGAGCCACTAAAAAGAAATAACAAAAACGCCTCTGCGTTCAATAAGCTTACAACTCAACTGGCGAACCACTGAGACGCTGTGCTACTGAAATGTATACCTTTCACGTTCATGTTCACTTCCTTCGCTCAAGCGGCACATTCTGTTCGCCTCGCTACGGCAAAACTACAGTGGACACGATCATTTCATTTGATCAAGAGTGATCCGAAACTGATCCTCTTCACCTTCAGAGGACTGTAAAGAAACATATTAGGCGCTGCCTGACATTTGTACAGCCAAAAACGTTGGCAAAATGACCATCACGCTAAAGGATTCCAAGGGAATTATAGCGTAAACAAACCAATGTGTCATACTATTTACGTAATTTACGTCATCACGCACTCCCACTCGCCCCAGGCTCTCCAAATATTGGAGCCACTTTTCAACCGAAGTGACGCATCTTCGAGGGGCTAAAAAACCGATTTTCTTTCTTTTCCTCGAGGAATGATTATTGTTTTCGTTCTTTGGACATAATAAACTAATGAAAAACGAAGAAAAAAAATACATTTCATAGGCACTTTAATTATTGATAATGAATATGTTGCGTTTCTAGCTAGCCGTATCGTATTCGCGTCTCCACGCGCTCAGTTCAGGTTTCGCGTCCCCACGCGCTCAGCTCAGTCTCATCGACCGCTGTCGGAGTGATTTCAAAATAGATTTGTCTTTTATTCCGTACAATCTTCGAAAATCTTTGCTATCCAACGGTCCTATCACCATGCCTCACAGTCCTCGCTCAACTCGCGGTAGTCTTCGACACTTCAGTTCCGATTACGCCTGGCACATGTTGGACCAAAATATTACAAATCTCGCAGCCAACAGCTTGAAGCAGCAAGCGAGGCTATTGTTCGTGGCGCAGTGAATTCTGGCCCAAAATGTGTGCGTGGCGCAGTGAATTCTGGCCCAAAATGTGTGCATGGCGCAGCGAATTCTGGTAAAAAGCGATCAATCGAGATTTTTGCTGCGGAACGAGCGTAGCGAGTGAGCAGCAACATAATTAGGATTTAAGAGAAATATATGAGAAAAAAATATAAGCTACGAAAAATCTTGATTTGATCGCTTTTTACCAGAATTCACTGCGCCACGCACACATTTTGGGCCAGAGTTCACTGCGCCACGCACGCATTTTGGGCCAGAATTCACTGCGCCACGAACAATAGCCTCGTTTGCTGCTTCAAGCTGTTGGCTGCGAGATTTGTAATATTTTGGTCCAACATGTGCCAGGCGTAATCGGAACTGAAGTGTCGAAGACTACCGCGAGTTGAGCGAGGACTGTGAGGCATGGTGATAGGACCGTTGGATAGCATAGATTTTCGAAGATTGTTCGGAATAAAAGACAAATTTTATTTTGAAATCACTCCGACAGCGGTCGATGAGACTGAGCGCTGAGCGCGTGGGGACGCGAAACCTGAGCTGAGCGCGTGGAGACGCGAATACGATACGGCTAGCTAGTAACGCAACATATTCATTATCAATAATTAAGTTAAACCTAAATTTTCACACCTTCCTCGTGGTGAACGCGTCCTTTGCTCAACAATATTCTACAGACATTGCAAGAACTTGATGCGTGAATTACAAAACAAAATTAGTCTTATCAGCTGGAGTTTTCGTCGATTCATCCCGGTTACATTTGCTTTGCTTTCCCTCAAAAAACGAAAGAGAAAATTCTGTAATACCAGCGAGGCGATAAAACAGCATTATTTCAACAAATTTACCACAGCAATTACTATCTTTTGGATACACTAGTTCGTAGCTTATATTTTTTTCTCATATATTTCTCTCAAATCCTGATTATGTTGCTGCTCACCCGCTACGCTCGTTCCGCAGCAATAACATCTGCTTTTAAAATCATCGAAAAAAAAAAACACCAAATATAACACAAACTTAAAAGGGAAAGAGCCATACATTCAACATGTTAAAATCAAAACAGCTCAACAGATTCACTTATGTCCTAGTTCCCTGTTTGGAATAAGGTCGGGCCCAGCAGATTAGCAAAATAAACATTGGTGGAGGCAAACTGTAATCCTAAAATTCCTAGTCAGGAGAAATAAAGCAGAGATTCTCTAAACGCTCGTTTATAAAATTGTCATAACGTGTACATGAATGCTATTAAATGCATCAAAAGCACTGAATTAAAGGAATTTCATTTATGATTCCTTCGCCAAACTTTGGTAACATATGCATGTACCTTAAAGGAGCAGTATCACGAGGTTCCACGCGCGGCACTGTTCATTGTTCTTGCACCGGAATTTTGGACCTGATACTGCCCCTTTAATTCAAAATGCAGGTTACAAAGATGAGAGAAGCTTTAATTTACTTCACTCATCTCTTCTGGTCTTGAAACAAAAAGAAACGAATTACTGCTTTTTAAAGCGTCGAAATATTTTGTCCATAACTACACTCCTAATAATTCTAATGTCTTGGGTCTGAGACCTGTGTCCAAGTGCAATACCACGATTCACTCAGTTATCATGTTGCTTGTAATATTTTATATCTGGCTTTGCAAAAGTAAAGAAAATATTCCAACTATTGAGATTTGTAACTTCCTTGTTTTTCTGTATCCAAAGTTCTTTCTGTTCTTTTCGTTCTATTTGGTGACTTTTTTCTTTTCTGACATAACTCAACGCATGCGAAAAATATGGGCCCGATATCAGATATATTCATTAGAAGCTCCACTGTTAGGCCCACTTATCTATCTTCATTTAGGTTTACAATTACCAATATTACCTATCGATCACGTTAGCTAGCTACCTAAGGTCTTCTTACTGTAAGCATCAGTGTTAATTAAAATACCTGTGCTTTATTGCACGCTATTGAGCGGTTACAGGCACTGCAAGAATGATTCAGGTCGACACACAATTTATTGCATCTCTTAAAAATTGAGCATATGTGCGTGTAACGTAAGTGATTGTTTTACAAATATAACACAGAAAATTTCATATACCTTCATGTTGCGCTTAGATAGCCTTCCTTTATTTCCATGGGGATGCACAGCAGCATAGTACCGTTCAATTGCTATGACAACCAAAGAGAATACAGAGGCGGAGGCCCCAACCCAGCCCCAGGTTCCACCCGTCAGCAGTTTGCATAGCACATTACCAGTTACTCCATCTGGGTGGTTGAAAGTATGGACAAAAATGTAACGCGGTGCTAAGAATATGCCTACGATCATGTCTGCGACAGCTAAGTTCATCAGAAGGAAGTTGATTGATGTCCTGTGAAAAATGAGCAATCGATATGAAATCTGAGTCCGCATATTGTTTGTTAACTTTTTAAACCTGCTTTGGAGGTAATTTCGACTTAGAGGCTGCCCAGTTTCTTGGTGGTAGCCTCACCAAGTGTAATTGCATTTAAGTAACAATCCGTGTAAGAAGTAGGCAACCCAAATCCACGGAATGCAGAAAGGTGTGAATTGTGCTATTGTTGAAACCGTCCACCTCATTGGCTAAAACATGAAAATCTACCATAACTTCATCAGGCAGCGCATTTATTTATCTCTAGTTTACTAATTGATTACCTTTTAGTAAAAACTATTGTGATTTTTAATGCAACAAAAATTCTATGTGGGGAACATGGAAAATTAGAAGTCTTTCTTGGCCATTGTTTTGGAGTCTCACGATTGGATGAAATCTTGTAACACAAAAGAAACATCGCTTTAAAATAAAGTTTCAGTAAATTTTATTTCAAAACCATGTTGTCCATAGGTTGACGTATTCTCAGTACGAAAATCTAAACATTCTTATGTGGGGAAAGCGAAATGCTTCGGAACAATAGAGAATTGCCTACTTCTTACACGGATTGTTACTTAATCAAATTCTGAAATGTATTAAAAATTAATAAGGAAAATACAAAAGGAAAGAACATTTAATGAATATCTGTAAAACTTGAAACAGATCAGCTACCCTTTCTCGATGATATAATATATAATTATTAGCTTGGGATAATGTTTCTTTACTATTATTGTTTTATATATGTGAATATTCGTGTTAGATCTGATTTTGCCTCCAATATTGAATACATACCTACGAAGGAAATAAAACAAATATGTAGAAGTAAAAAAACAACATAAACATAGAATTTTCCAATGATGACAATGCATTTCATCAACAGCGATTTCTATCGGAGAGTGAAGCTGTATTGTTTGTTTTTCCGTATTCTGTGGAATGAAACCTGGGATTTTTCTTGAATTTTGAATTTAGCTGATATCCTACCACTCGGGCATTACATAGTTAGCTTTTTTTTTATCTGTCTAACAAACGTTGGGCCTCAACGTTTGTGCCTTGTTGTGACTTACCTCATGTCTTGATTCTTCACTATTATAACACAAACCAAAACGTTCCCGGCGATGTTAAAGATGATGAGTGAGGACTGTACCGTTACTGTCGCTATGTGATCTGATTCGGACATGGTTTCATGAGGTGGTTCGGTTTCTTTGCACCAGTGCTTTTTGTTATCTAAGGATAAAGATTTCAAAACCCAGTTATTGTTAATAACTCTATTCAGACCAGACATTCTCAAACTTCTCCCCCGGTTTTCAAAGTGGTGGGGAAAAACAACTCTGGGAAAAGGAACATTGTATAACCTTTAGATGACTCATTAGCGAATCTTAAGACATTTTGAATTTCTTAAAATGTCCAAGATATTTGGAAGTTTATAACACCCTTTTTTTAATGACTGTTTAATTTTTTACGGGTTTTGTGATATTACTCTCAATAGTCATTGTTACATAGTCAAATGTAAACAAACAAACAAACAAACAAATTACTTTATATTTGTCCTTTTTTTTACTTCACGGGTTAAGTGAAACCACTCTAACACAATGGACACACACCATAGGCACAAATGAGAGTTTGGTTGAACTTTAGTTGGCAAGGACACAAAACACGGCTACTAAAAACAGCATCTGCTAATAATAAATATTCATGAAAATAATATGGGAGAAAAATCTAAGGGGGTGTTGGGATGGCATCCACCCGCTCTTGCACGTCCGAGGGTTAAGTTGCCTGAGAAAGGAAATCATCATAGACAGACGCTTACGTGGTATGTGAAATGCTAATTCAGTCAAAAGTAAAATTATCCATACCTTGCTAAATGTATACCCATTCAAAACATGATGGAAGGAGCCGAACGGCATTGAAAAACGTGCATGAGGTAAAAAAATTGTGAAGGCCCTTCACCTTAATTTTACAAAGTGATTGTTTTAGGTCCTTTAGGCGGGCCCCGACATTGTGCACCCCCCCCCCCCCCCCCCCCCCCCCCCTCGTAACTTCAAGAACATTAAGGCTATGACAATGAAACCTAGAGGGTATATAGTACGTCCAAAACTGTCTACTTTGCGGTCCGCACAATGAAAAGATGACGTCATATGACGTAATTGTTAGGTAATTAGTTATACGGCCGCCATCTTGGATCCGCCATCTTGGATTTCTGAATTTTTTTAAAACCTCTTAAAAACCGTCCAAATTCACTCAAAATTAATCAAAACCAATAAATAAACGCTAAATGACGTAAAAATATAAAAGTTATAGCAATAAACATTGTTTTATCTTCATTCAAAGGTATAAATATGCAAATTTCAAAAACATGGCTGTCAAAATCTTGTTGCCATGGAAACATCAAGTCACGTGATCAAAAAATTGTCACATAAAATTGTTGTCAGATAAATTTTAGGAAAAGTCACAAAGTTTGGTGGCGTTTGAATACATATTAAAGAAGTTATGAATGTTGAAAGTTAGCGCCCCCTCCCCCCACCAGGCCGAATAGGGTTAAGGAAGAGAAAATCCAGCAATACCCACTAATTTAAAAGCACCATCGCGAACTTTAAAACGAGAATGTAGTAACAGAATGCGTCACCATTCCCAAAAATCTTTCATTCGGCCGAAGAAAGAAAATGCTTAGCTTTTAAGAAAATGTTTCTCAAAGAAACACGTGCTCAAACCTCAAGAAGAGATCAGTAAAAATATATATATTTTAGTAATGGAAGCATCTAGAAGCTTAAAGCCCGTTAAGCGTATTCTTTTAACCCTATCCAGACCGGGCTTTTTTTGACCGTCTGGGACCGGGGAGGGGGCTCCAGAAGCCCCTCCTATGTAACTTTGCAACCGCTTATGCTATGGCCACCAAATTTACACAGGATAATGTTGTCATGAATTCTAGTAACTACAGATACTTTGGTGTCATAATGACGTAACGTGACGTCATTATGACGTCATATAGTCGATTTTATTGGCTAAAACAGTCTTTCATCAATATTTTCTCAATTCTGAACATATAGCAACAAGACTTTAACAGCTACCTATTTAATGAAAGTCTTACGTTTACTAACACTTTTGGTGTTGTTAACAATAACAGTGACGTCATTATGACGTCATATACAATGAAATAACCAACTGAAACGTTCTATAATGCATATCTCTGAAACAAACGGTAGTGTTCATACCAAACTTTCACATATTGATGCAGGAGTAAAAGTAAATGAATTCGTACACTTTGCTACTATGGTAACAGCGTGTGACGTGATGTGTACATGTTCTTAAAAGCTGGAACAGTTATCTTTGCAAATTATGGTTTTTCATGTACGTAATGAATTAAAAAAAGCTTTCTCAAGTGAAAAGTACATTTTTATGATATTTTGACAATAAATGTTTAGAGATAATGGAATTACACAGACACGTAATATACTAGAAATAAATTCTTGGATCCGCCATCTTGGATCCGCCATCTTGAATTAGTCCAAACGTGTTTATTTTGGTAAAAAACACCGAAAACTAAAGCAAATGGACTGCTAAAGCTTAGTTTATTGTGGGCAAATGTTTTACAATCCAAATATGAACCAATAATAATATTATAGAGAGAAACGACCTTTAGTAAAACTTCGATCCGCCATCCTGGATTTTGACATTTCATATTCCACATTTTCCTAAAGTTACCGTTAATTAACCTTAATTAACAAACAATTATACATAATTTGATCAATTATCGCTAAATTAAGTGGAAAATATTAATTCAATAAGAAATCTTTGAAATAATCTTGATTAAAGCGAAAAATGCTAATTTTGTAAAACATATGTGTCAAAAAGCGGTTGCTATGGAAACGTCAATGTCGGTGGACAAAGGACGCTAACGTGAAAATGTTCCCAGATAAATTTTAGGAAAAGTCACCAAATTTGGTGGTCATTGCATCGACCGTTTTGAAACGTCACAACTTCAAAGTTCGAGCGGGCTCCAAAAGCCCCCCCCCCCGGTCTGGATAGGGTTAAACAAGGTATTCAAATAAACATAAGTTATAAAAATAGTGTAATTAACACAACTCCGGCTGTTTCTACTGAGGCAACATCTGCTGGTATTTACGTTAAAGGCGCACAAGTTGATCTTTCTGTAGAATAAAATAAAACTACAGAGACCATAGGGGAACTGTTTTTAACCCTTAAAGTGCTACTGCGATCAAATTTTTGATTTCCTTTTTTTACATCTTCGTGTACAATTATACTTTCTTACTCGTCTTGCCAAATTTCAATCCATTACGAACATCAGAAGTCATTTTATTTTAACATTTATGTTCGAGAATTTACGGCCGCCATTAATCAACCGTGTTCCATGCTTGGTTGCGAAAGGGATAAAGTGACGTCAAAGGCTCAAACATACCTCACGGGTTGAAATTATAATAACAATAAGTATTGAAAATCACGCGAAAACGCAACAAAAACATTGGACTTGTTCTTCGTGCAATTTTCTATGCTCATTGTTATTATAATTTAAACCCGTGAGGTATGTTTGAGCCTTTGACGTCACTTTATCCTATTCGCAACCAGGCCTTGGAACAAGGTTGATTAATGGCGGCCGTAAATTCTCGGACATAAATGTTTAAATAAAATGACTTCTGATGTTCGTAATGGATTGAAATTTGGCAAGATAAGTAAGAAAGTCTAATTGTACACGAAGATGTAAAAATATGAAAATCAAAAATTTGATCGCAGTAGCACTTTAATACCCGTTACGGTAAACAAAACTCATAAAAAAAATGTTGTTGTAAAACACATTTTTAAATGTCTTAGGACCATTCAGGAATGAATAACAGTCTTAACAAGGGATGGCAAATGATAAATCGTAGCTAGAACATCATTTTTTACGGTTAACATTTTTTTTACACCCAACGGTTAAAATTTTTCAATTTTTACGCCTAAAGACTTAACCCCATTGAGACCCTCAAAATAGGTTTCCGGGCCCGAAAAGGTATAGAGAAATGTGCCCTAGAATAGCCTATATAAGGCGTTAGAATCGAATTTGAAGAACAACAGTCCGGTCCACTAATTGCAACATAAATATGTTTTTACGCCAAATGACTCTTTAAGGTGGCTCCATATAGTTTTTTTGGCGCGCAAAGGCATGGGCATGAAAATGGCGAAAACAAAGGGGTTTTGGCAGCTAAAACGTTTATTGCGCGCGTTTCACACGGTCAATTTTTATAAAAACTGGCAAATTGGTAGGATTTTCTTGGTTCGCAATTTTTGTACATACACAAACCCAATAAACGTAAAAAACGAAAAGTGCGTAAATTGCTACTGAAAATGTACCAATTTTTTTATGGCTTTGTCAGGTTAGACTTACTGAATGTTTCTTCTGCTTCACCAAAAATCGTGAATTTTAACCGTATAAAAACCGAGAGAAAATCCGTTGAGAGGTTTGCCAGCCTTTAAGGACCCATTGCACTATTCCGTTGCTAAGTAAAATGCGGTTCCTATGCGGAGCTAAATGAAGTACAATTTAACTTTCTGTGAAAGTAACAGGCAGCTTTGCGCGAGAGCTCGTATGTAGTACAAGTTCAAAACTGTGCTAAATATTATCAAATTTGAAGTTCGTCTCGTTTAACTCCTGAATTCTGGCTTAGTACAGTCAACTCTCTCTTAAGCGACCACCCTTGGTGCAGGAAAAAGTGGTCGCTTAATGGAGGTGGTCGCTTAATAGAAAAATCAAGACAATAAGCCAAAAACTGCATGGATCCACTAATTATTACTATTTATTGCCTTATCAGTTTAAATGTAGCAAATATACAAAGCTCCTTTGAGAAAAGTTATTCTAAATCAGACAATATACTACAACTACAATACGCTACTCGCTTATTCATTCTTGGTTTTTGAAACATGCACGTTTGAACTTCGAATTGTGTTCCGGAAATTCCTTGTTGTAAATCACTTAAAATCAGTTTACTTAAACTTCCAATTATAATACTATGCATCTGTTTTCCTCGTGGCATTTTATAGCTTCTCCATGAAACCTAGATTATCATGAAGGAATTCGCAAGGATTTCGTAACAATCTTGGGGGTGGTCGCTTAACGGAAA
Organism: Dendrophyllia cribrosa; assembly: GCA_024195265.1. Classification (NCBI taxonomy): domain Eukaryota; kingdom Metazoa; phylum Cnidaria; class Anthozoa; order Scleractinia; family Dendrophylliidae; genus Dendrophyllia; species Dendrophyllia cribrosa. The sequence continues at coordinate 25,337,701 of JAJLRJ010000011.1, read as the reverse complement.
CACAAAACAAAAGAATTGGTCAAATTTTTGGCCTCGAAAGTGGTCGCGGTCGCTTAAGAAATTTGAGAAGTGGTCGCTTAAGAGAGAGTTTTCTAAACAGTATTTGACTGAGAAACAAAACGGTTATTTACAAAGTGGTCGCTTAAGGGAGGTGGTCGCTTAATAGAGTGGTCGTTAAGAGAGAGTTGACTGTACTTAAACTTATTTGAAGCCGGATATTATTGCTATGGACATATTAGTCTTGGAGGTTTTCAAGCTGATTCAAAACGAAGGATGAATTAACTGAAAGAGTAAGGACGCTCAACTGATCAGTTCACATGTTATCGGCTGAAAGTTTAATATATATACATAGCCTGAGCCTAACAACGTCGCACTTTAATATTGAACAAGCTTAACTAAGGTGAAAGGTCGGAAGCACAAGAATTAAGATTGACGACCGGGCTAGTTTTCAATTTTAGCAATTCTCAAAAACAGTATTACCCAGCCGTCTGCACAGTACATTTAGACCGTACAAAAGTTCACAAAAACAACTTTTCTCTGTCTAGAATAACTAGTACGACTACTTTCCGAATAAAATACAGTTGTTGTTTGTCAAAATTGCCCGAGAAACTGATTTGAAAATCAAAATTGCAAAAATACACAAACATATTTGCATGAGGCGACGCGAGTGAAGACAGAAAATGTAAGTCTTGTTTTGTTTACATAAAATCGCTTTTAAGTCTATGTAATGAATGAACAAACACATAAAAATGGACAACACAATCTTCTTTCCAAAAATCTTATTCAAATCTCCATTAGTTTATGTTTAAAAGCAAAACACGTACCATTTATAGCGCATCAAGGCAGAGCTGTCCTAGATGGTATTCAAGATAACAACACGACTTAATTTGAGCACGTTTCATAAACATGTCTCCAAAAGTAAAGAGAACACAAAGGAAAAGTCAATCAAAAATTGATATCAACATAAATTTCCATCGAAAAATGTGATTTATTTTGCCTTTAACAGTTTAAGTCACTGGACTGCTTGGAAATTCGTTAAAACTCCGCTTCTTTAGTTCTGAAATCCGTAATAAAAACAAGGCATCTCCCCGCATTGCTTCTGCATTGATAAAAGCGCATGAAGTTCCTGGACGCAAGATTTTATCCCTGAAAGCTCTTCTTTTTCCACTAAAGCCGCTTCTGAGTATCCCTTAATTAGTATCCCTGTATGAGTAGCAAACCGCGAAAAAATGCAGGGAAATAACGACTTTACTGATCCGCTTAACACTGCGAAAGATTCAACTTTTAAAGTGTTTATCGAGCTGACGGCTGTGTAGCCGCGCTTGTGGCGTCATACAGATGCACGCGCATGTTTTGCGACGTCATACGCGCCCGCGAGTTTGCCTTGCGCGACATACCGACCGACACATGTCACGGAGGCGCGCCCGCGAAACATTTCGCTAGCCATGACCATGAAAAATGACGGGCATACGTTCTATGAGTATGGGGCTTCGCAGCGGGCCTTCGGCCCGCGAGTGCTCCGCTATTACTACTGCTTCAGTCTTCGTACCGTTTTTTCTCTTCTTTGAGAACTTAGAGTATATCTGGAGCCAACATGTGAGTAAGAGGTTAACACTGATTTTCAGAAAGGTGCTCGAGTTTTTAACAATTTCGACGGGAAGCGTAGTGCGTTTGTTTTTCGCGTAGTTTATTTATCAGGGCCGATTTCTGGTACAAACTTAAAAGCCGTCATTGTTGTACAGATTTCAACGAAGTGCGAATAAACAAAGTACAGTGAGTTCAAACTAGTTGTTTCACGGAAGTTTTGAATGAAAGGAAATAACTTCCAATTCGACCCAATTCGTTTAGTTTTATTCCTCGCAAGAAGATTAACTGATAAATTGTCATTTTGCGTTTATACGATGCAACTTCAGGCAAAACATTCAGTGAGAAAATTAAAAAAACTTCAAAAGACGTAAAGACAGTGGGTTATTGGCTCTCAACTGACCCTTATATCACCATGAAAGTAAACTATAGAGAAAAATTGGAGAAGATAAGGTGTGTTTTAAATTGCTGGAAATACCGACGATTGACCTTTGTTGGAAAAATTCTTGTCCTCAAAAGTCTTGCTGCGTCACAACTAACCTACATACTAGCACCTTTGACAACAGATGATAAAACACTCAAGGAGATAAATGATTTATTTTATACCTTTCTATGGAATAATAAAGGAGATAAAATTAAACGCAATATAATGATTAACGATTACGGGAAAGGAGGATTGAAAATGATCGACATTTTTTCGTATAACAAATCGCTTAAAACTACATGGATAAAGAAATATCTTGATGATGAGAACAGTGGAAAATGGAAACTTTTTCTTGAAAGAGAGCTAGAAAAATATGATGGAAAGTTGATTTTTAGTGGTAACCTCAATAGGAAGGATACTTTGGAAACATTCCACGTTACTAACCCTTTATTTAAAGAACTTTTATGTATATGAGCTGAAGTTAATTTTAATCCCCAAATAAACAGTAAGCAGCAGTTTCTTGAACAACCCCTATGGCATAATTCATTAATCAGAGTAGACAACAAACCCATCGTTTTCAAACAGCTAATTTCGAAAGGCATTTTGAAAATAAAACACCTAATGAAAGATCAGGACAAGTTCTTCTCTTTCGCTGAATTTAGGACCACCTACAACATACAAATGCAACCCTTAACTTTCCATGGCCTCATATCATCAATTCGAAGTATTTCAATTTCTTCAAAAGCTGTATCTAATGAAACAGATTATGAAGATTTCTTTTCTGCTTTCATCAAATGCATAAAAGCAAACAAACTTGTTTATAGAAAGCTCGTATCTTTGAAATCTTTTAATCCTGAAAAAAGTCAAACAAAGTGGAATGCTAATTGTGAAATCGATAACTGTTGTAAACCAGATTGGATAAAAGCATATACGTTGGCTTTTAGCTGCACCAAGAGCACTAAAATTATTAATTTTCACTTCAGATTTTTGCATAGAATCTTACCAACGAACAGCTTTTTATCAAAAATCGGCATTAAAGACAATCCTAACTGCACTTTTTGTGGCAAAGGTTCTGAAGAACTCACACACCTTTTCTGGCATTGCAATAAAACTGCTTCTTTTTGGGATGATTTACTTCTATGGTTGAAAACAAAAACACTTATCCCCAATGATTATCAAAAGAACATGGCTATTCTCTTGGGTCTGAGGCCAGATAACTCTCGACACTATTCAGTACAGCTCAACTTATGTTTCCTCTTGGCCAAATATTTTATATGGTGTTGTAAGATTAAAGAAACTTTCCTGAGCATCAGAGGATTCTTGTTCGTCTTGAGCACTCAATACAAGATAGAATTGAACGCTACCAGCAATAACAATAAGAAATGGGCTCCTTTAGCACAACACCTAAGATAAAAGCACACAAACTTAAAAGTGTATAGTGTACTTAACCTTTTCTTCTGTTTTCGCTACACACCCTTCTCCCTGCCACAATGAGAGATATAAATTTATTATATATATATATATATATATATATTTATATATATATATATATATATTGTATGCCTTTTTTATTGCTTTGCTCCTACTTATTAAGTGCCAATAAGCTAAACATTTATACTGTTAACAATGCACTGTTGTAAGTAAAAGTCTTATTGTCTTGTATTAGCTGTTATTCTATATTTGTTAAACCATGTAATTTTTTTCCTTTAAAAAAAAAAAAAAAAAAAAAAAAAGACAGTGGGTTATACCTATTAAAAATACGTCTATGTTTTAAATTCTGCCTTCCACTTTAACCTTCCTAATCTGCCTTCCACTTTATTGTTAATCCAATACTTCTTAACTGTTTGATTTATTTTGAGCTATTCCGTAAAAACTGGTCACTTAACTAAGATAAACTTTTGCACGTAAACAAATTCAAAAACCGCGGCGCATAATTTTGGGCAAACAAAATAAAATAATTAACATTTACATATTTCCCGTTTCGATCTTTATATGACTTTAAAACATTGAATGTGTCAAAAGCATATAACTGTTAAGCTTTTGATAAAAGACCATAAAATAAATAGGACCGCTTTTATAGCTCTGTTTTTTTAGAGAGGGGGGATAATAAGAACTAAATTGAAAAAGTTGCCAACATTTGGAACTCTTTGGACCCTATTTTAAAATTTAGTAAATATGTCTCGATTTTTAAGAAAGTTTTAAAGCGCAAGCTTCTTAAAGAATTTTTAAATTCTTAACTTAATTAATTCAATTTATCTTTTGTAAATACGACTTATATTTATGATTATAATTTTTCAAACTCATTAATAATTCATCATGTTACAAGCCAATCAGGATACGCCAGTTTGGTCAGGTGCGGGTGGTTTGAAACCCTGATAAAACACTGGACAGAGGCCTTTCCACGATAGTTTGATGAAATATCAAACTCTAGAGTTTGATAAAACGTCAAAACCATATGGTGCAGGGTTTTTTATATTAATGACACAAACACCGAAGTGAATAGACAAGCTTTAGTTTTCCCAAAAGGCAATTACAGAATATCCAAAACCAACTGAGCAAAATAAGTATAAATTGCTTTCCTTACGTTCATTCACTTTTGGATAATCCGTTTACATTAATGCGGAGGGTAACGTTCTCTGGATGGCTTCGCAACCTCCTGGACGAATTTGGTCAGCCAATAATTAATGGACAACACACTCATCTCGACCAAAGGTGTATCCACCGACTCAACATGATGAAAATCGTACGTTTTAAATAAACCTGCGACCTCGACAATTGGTACTTTCACCAGTCGCTGCCCTTGCCACTCTTCAAATATTCCATATGCCCATTTATTCTTGTACTGAGTCGACTTGGGTACCGCATTTCGAACCGGATTTACCTCCTCAGTCGGCTGTTTTGACTTCACGAAAACGTGACAACGCCATATCTGATTAACAATGATCGAATTGAGATCATCGAGGCCGCTTGTATTTACTTTACAAATTCAGAAATAATTTAGCGTATGTAGATAATGCTGAACTTCAGGCAGTTGCATATTCTTCCACACGCTCATTTGGTCATGCTCATAAGATCCCATTTGCTAAGTGTGATTTTTATAAGTATTTTATAAGTATTCTTTCTTTGTGTTGGTCTGTTCCGCATTCAACTTTTGTCGCGCGTTGACATTTATTCGTTATTTCGGGGTAGATTTGTACATTTGGGCTGCCGGATTGTGTTCGTTATAACGAGTATTTCGTTATATCGAGGTTCGTTAACTTATATCGAGGTTCTGTTCTATACATTTTACTTGAAATTTTGTCGGGCTGGAGAATATCGTTCGTTATACCAAGACTTCGTTATAAAGAGGTTCGTTAAATCGAGGTTCCACTGTATTGTAAACCAGTTGGACAACCGTTAAAAGTTTCTTACTATACAAAAAGTAAAACAGTTTTTTTAACATTATTAGCTCTAGCCTCTGAAAACGCAATTAAGTAAAAAATGTTGGTGCACTGTTATCTTCTTTCTTGAAATTATTAAAAACTCGTAAGGGCTCATTATTGTTTTTTGTTTCTATTTCTGTAAGAACTCGGTCGAACCGGTACGAGGCTGGAGAGAAGAACGCAAGTCAAGATGCGCACGTCGAGTTGATGTAAAAAATCGTAATACGCTCTCCTTTTTTCAACTTTTTAAAATAATTCGAAATATTATAATTATACGATTCTCATTTGTAACATGGCAACATATGCCACCGACAAAGAAATCAGAGCATGCTTGTTTTTTCTTGAACGGGCTCAGGTTCATCAATAAATAACGCTTTTATTCTCTCGGTTAAAGCATCGACGTTTTTTAAAGCATCATGAAAAAAAAAACTTACCAAATGGAGCTAGATTTTGTGTATAAGCTAAAGTCGTTTGTTACCTTGATATGCAGTAGCAATGCAATTCAGTCAAGCGCCCCAAACAACACAGGCCAGCAATAGTACTGGCACGGAGAAACAACAGCCAGCCATACTTGGAGCCGTGAACTGAACCGTTCCCAATCACACTTGGTTAATTTACAATAAAGCGGAAGATATAAGCTGGTCACCCGTTGACACATTGACTTTTAGTAGACATTTTATTCACCATAATAATTTTTCGGACAAAAAATAAATTTGTTGGACGTCTGATAAATGTGAAAAACCTCTTAACAAAAGTCATTATTATATAATTGCACGGCTTTTTGTTTTTGTCCCCACTTTCAGTTTTTATCTGTTTGGCTTTTAAGTCATTCTAGTGATAATGCTAGGGCAATTAACGGTTTCATGATAATGACATTCAGTGCAGTGCCGACGGAAAAGCAATTTTGCAGGTCGAAAAGGGTTCTACTTTACAAAAACGGTTTTCTTTTTAACATACGATTTCAGATTCATAAGCACGATTCATCGAGATCAGTTCTTAATCGGTCTATCGTTTAGAGTTGGCCTCATTTAACGCAGAGACATGTTAATCCTCAAATCACAAATCTTAACGATATTAACGAGCGGATCCGTACGGATAGTTCGCAGTTGTTTCTCAGAAAGTGGTGCTATTTTGTCTTCGCTGTTACTGTTTGTTGAGTTGAGAAATCGGGAGCAAACTGCAGTGAACATCACAGTGCATTTTTGTTTATTACATGTAATAAACAGAAACAAGCTCAAATTCAACTTTTCTGTTCGTCAGACTGCGTGTCGCCAGATGTTTATATAAAAGAAGACAAAGAATAAGCATTTGGCGACACGCAGTCTGGCAATTTAATTGCGGGATTGTCAGACCAAAAAGTAGTTGAATGTTTCGACAAACACATCAAAACGAAAATTCTTTGCCTTCAATTGCAGCAAGATCCACAAATAAATTTTCCTTTATCTCTTTTATCACACGTCGGAATGTCTCATCATATCTTGTATCCACAGTCACGTAATACAGTGTTACAGTAATCAGCCAACAATTCCCTGCTTTGTTGCCGTATAAATTTTTACCAAAGCAGTCCTCGAAGAAATAGCGAGGCAAAAATCATGTTTGCTTTCCAACAAGGCTGATAAATAATATTCTGTCGTGACAGTTTGAAAGTTCTTTACCGAAGAAACAGCGCCAAACTGTGAGAAAACTTCTCAAAAACCTGCCTCGAACGTACACCACTTCACGCTCAAAAAATAGTTTATGCATACACCGGAACTTTACGCATACGGCGGAAGTGACGATGATAGCTCGTTCAAGTAAGCTAAAATATTGTGTCCAACAGACAACAATACAAAGACGCGTTGGGCTCAAGATATACTATTTCGCTTACATGAACAGCCGACCGCTCTCTCGAGTGCCCTCTAAACTTCGTAGTTGCTATAGCAACTACGAACTAAAAATTTAACAAAATCCTGAGAGATATGCACATGCAGATGTTATCGACTAAACTTGTTCAGTGCAAGAGACGGAGGCTAAAGTGACTGCCAGCAAAAAAGATAATAACAAGACTAATATTTTTACTAACACGGACAGAGCAAGCTAGTTCAATAAATGTTTATAAACGTGCACGTGATACAGACGAAATTAAGTTACATGTAACTTAAGTCAAAGTTGTCATGCCATTTTCGCTCGAGTTTTGCGAGGATTTTAGAATGGTAAGATAGGCAGCCAGAAAAGGTCTTTTTTGTCCCTTTTCTCAAAACTTATTAGCTAAATGTTGGTACTAACCAAAACAAGACGCAAGACACTACAGACGCTCCCTTCTGAATTTGTTGGCAAAAGAAAACTAAGGTAAAATTTGCATTTATAATGAGCACTCATGGCATGGCTCAAATGTTAATGACTTTAATGCTGATAATATTTAATTAGATTTAACACGACTCGGTTTACAGCTGACCCTTTCTCCGTTGATGTCCAGTTACAATGCAGTTCAGCCAAAAGCTCTGTCAAAATTACACACCCCAGCAGGAGAAGAGAAGCAACTGAGAAGCAACGGCCTGTCACATTTAAAGCCGTCAAACAAACCGTCCCCGATCCAAGGTTTGGTCAAAGCGGAATATATTGGCTGGTCACCCGCTGACGTCTTGACATCTCAAACTTTTTGTTTAATTCTTCAAGTTACAAATGTAGAATACCCCACAACAGTCATAACTGTAGAGCTTTATATTTTTTTCTTTCAGTTTCCCTCTTTTTAATTTATAGCTTTATTTCAATTTGACGGAGAAAATTTGGTATTCGATCTACACTCGAGTGAAGTTTTGGAGCGATTTGGATCGATTAATGCAGATTTTTAGCTTCCATTCGTCGGCTAACCCTTGGGTTATTTTAGGTTAGAGAGCAATATGAATTAAACCAGGCTAAAGTGTGGCTTTGAGGATCCAGGACAGTCAAGAAACTTCACATAAACAACATGCCGAATCTAATGCAAATGAGCAAAATATATTGTTCTTGCTCATTTGCATTAGATTCGGCACATGTGAAGTTCGACGTTTGAACTGGGCCTAAATCAACAGCAAAGTTCCATACAAATCCTTATATTTCAGATATTTGGTCTGTTCTGATCATGAGTATCCAAAAACAACAACAACAACAAGTCTTTATTAAAAAAAAAAACAGTTACATTTTAGCTGTCGCGTTTAGCAAAGGTTATTGTAGGCGAGCAGAATAAAGAAAAAAAAAAGTACACGGAGAAAATTATATTTTTTTCATAATTAGAAAGTTTAGAATTGAGAGAAAATAAATGAATAGTAAATAAATGAATAATTGTTGTTGAATTTAACTAGAAATCAATTATTTTATTATCAAGGGCGTTTCAATATAGTCATTTTCGTTGTAAAATATCAAGTAGCAAATTATGTTGTGTTTTTATCCTGTGGTCTTACAAGGAAAAAAATATACAGTTTCCTTTGAAAATGTATGCAATTTGGCACAAGAGGCGACTTGGAAATTGTACCCTGCAGTAGGCCTATTATGTCTTGTAGTTTTCAGATAATTCGTCGTAAAAAGATCGAACTTATGAAAGGTTTAATTGAAAAATTGAAATTGTATTCAACAAAATAAGTCTTTCTTTAATAGTTGTACTGTCGGTTAGCTCGGTGCAGCTCGTATCCACTCATACCAAAATATTGATCTCTCAGATGAGACATTTGCTCCGGGCGTGCGCGCTAGCTATTAATGTTTTGCTTTTGGATTTCTATTGTTTTGGCTTTTGTAATCGTCCCGGTCGTCCGAGTCGTTTCAAAAGTTTTTTGCAAACGACTCAGACGATCGGAACGACTCAAGCGATTTCGGTTCTCATATGATCGTCCCGGTCGTCGCGAACGTCAATAGCGCGGTCGTAAACTGGGTCCGACAACATGTTTGGGCGCGAGAATTGTAAAAAAAAAATGGCGGCTGAGAAATAATAGTGCATTCTGGGGTAGATTTGAATCGCTTCGATCGCCTCAGTCGTCCCGGTCGCCTGAGAATAGTTCTCATATGATCGTTCCTGATTTTTTTACAATCGTCCCAGTCGTCCGGACTGAATACAGTTCTATCCAAGCGACCGCGATCGTCCCAGTCGTCCGGGTCGTTTGCGATCGTCCCGGGTCGTCTCAGAAGTGTTCTCATATAATCGTCCCGGTCGTCCGTGCATTTTTTGAAACGACTCGGACGACCGGGACGACCGGGACGATTATATGAGAACCAGCCTTTAGGTAGACTATTTACAACTGAATTATCTTTTTTCTGTCCTGTTGTTTTACAGCGGTCAAAACTCTTCAGAAGGTCAGACATTATTTTTTGTATACTTAAATGAAAATCCGTAACTCCATTTTCTAACTAAAATTCCCGCCAACTTGCGCGAGAGGTAAAATATGCAAACTTTACACGGCTAACCAGGCTGATTGTTTAACCACAAGCGCCAGTTCTAAACGGGGTTTTAAAGCCTGGATTCTAAGCTCTGTTTGAATACCAAACATGGCGGGTGAATGAAGAAGATGCTCAGTGTAAAAATTCAAGATTATCTGTGTGTAAAATCGAGCTTCCACTCGCTCGCTTCGGCAAGTCACGATGGAATGTTTCTCCTTTTGTAACTTCATATATCCGTGTTTTCATCGTCAAAGTGGATGCTGTTTATCATTTTAAATCTCCTCGAAGATCGCTGTGTATGTGGGACACGATGCCAACTTTATGGAATGAAAATCGACCAACAGAAACTTGCCCAGCTGCAGTGGCGGACTGCTGCTTCAACAATTTCCCACAGAAAATAGAGGGGCAAAAACGCGAGAGAACGGCTAAAAAATACGCTAAAAATGAAGATATGCATTTTATATAGAAGGAAAGCCATAGTAACGAGACAAGACTGCCAAATTAGACTTCTCCGTAAAAGAGAAAGCCTAAGCTACGTATATGTATATATTATGCCTGGTATCGCGAAATGAAACTCTCGAAAGACAGCAATAATATCATGTATATTTTATTTAGACGACTGGCCAATAGCTACAGGGATGATATCTGTTTACAAACATTCTTTTTGTTATTCAAATGTGCCAGCCACTGGAACAAAATAACCCTTTGTTTCGGCAGCCAATAAGGCTCTGGTTGGCACATTAATAACAATTGGTGACGTCATTGATATCTTCCCTATATGGAGCCACCTTAAGAGATCACGGAAATTACTTAAAGAACAAAATATTTTTTTAACCGAGTTAGGTTTTTTCAAACCACCTCGCTAGGTAGTTTAGTGCAGGTTAACTTTCCCGATCTCTCAATCATTTTCGGTTACGCGGTAATTTTTGGCTCCCTGTTGAATTCGTAGGGACGACATTCAATTTTAAATGGAGAAAGGAAAACCGTCTTGTGTTTACGTTCTCCACAAATCATATAATTTGATCATTTGACGATGTTGTTTTCCAGGGAATACAAAAGTGTAAAATGCACGTGCAGAGGCATTGTTTTCGCTCATTAATCCTATTGTTTTGTCATGGCCTCTCTCGCTACCTTCGCCGTCGTGGGTGCTGCCTGACGGTTGCTTTGGCAGGCTTATTTCGCTCCTCGTTCCCATCAGATGAATAAAAATTAACAATGTCACAAAAAAGAAAAAAAAAAAGAATATAGCAAATGATAACATGATCTCTCAAGTTCAAAGTTCAACCTTCTGAAGTGCGGCCGCTCAGAAAAATAAACTCGGTTATTTCATTACAAACACCTTTTCACCGAGTTATTTTATTTTGGAATTTTAACCGGGTTTCTAAAAACTAACCCAGTTAATACAGATTATGTTCCGCACATTAGTCGGGAGCGTACGTTTTTTGTAAATACGGAATATTGGGGGGTACGTTTTCACTGTGCCTTTTTAGAAATAAACACCGGTCGCCTCTTAGCCATAATTAACGTACAGTCCCCTAAGAAAAATTCGAACCACAACAGATGTACAGTAATGATATATTTCCTATAGCTTAACCCTCGGACGTACGTTTTTCTCCGATATTTTCAAAACCATTTAAGATTAGCAAATGCCGTTTTCAGTAGCTGTTCGTTTATCCTTTAGCCATTGGTAAAGTGTGGCGACAACCGGTTGCTATGGTAACGAGATATGACGTCATAAGTAACATGCGGTCAACCCATTTTGAAAGAAAAATGCATGTTTTTCACCTTTTTTCAGCGATAAAACATGTAAAATGCTACCAAAAGCATCAAAATGTTTAATTGCATGTTATTTTGCAACTCTAGCAAACAATATTTATAATTTTCGCATTTTCCCGATAAATTTGAATTTTGAGGAAAATCCAAGATGTCGGCCATCTTGGCGGCCAGTTTGGATGACGTCACAGACCTCCAGCAGCGCCACGACCCATAATATTTACCTTATCTTGTAGAGCACATCGCGGACTATCTATTATATGTCAAATATTTCCAAAATATTGCAACATCGCAAAAACCCGACGGGGAGGGGGGGGGGGGGGGGGTTGCAATAACCCCCCCCCCCCCTTGTACCACGGTTGAGGTATACGTTTGCGTGTACGTCCGAGGGTTAATAGACATTCATAATTTGTAAATGAAAGGACCACTCGACAAATTCGTAATACGGGATCCCTGGGAAGGATCTAATCAGCGAAATTAATTAGAATCAAATGAAATGAAAGGCTGATCATACAGTAAAGGAATTAATCGGTTATATATATATATATATATATATATATATATATATATATATATATATACAATGTGCCCTCCCGGTTGTTACCATAATGGCTTTATGGCAACTCCTGAACTTGGGCACAGGATGTACGGTTACACATTGTTGGATTGCATTGTGGAGTCACGAGAGTGCTCAAACTGCAAGCAGTGAGCGAAGCAATATGCCAATAGTGAACACCTCTTATGAGGCTCTCCACCCAGTCCAGAGAGTGCTCAAACTGTATGAACAGTGAGCGTAATATACAATCATGTATACAATGTGCCCTCCCGGTTGTTACCATAATGGCTTTATGGCAACTCCTGAACTTGGGCACAGGATGTACGGTTACACATTGTTGGATTGCATTGTGGAGTCACGAGAGTGCTCAAACTGCAAGCAGTGAGCGAAGCAATATGCCAATAGTGAACACCTCTTATGAGGCTCTCCATCCAATCCAGAGAGTGCTCAAACTGTATGAACAGTGAGCGTAATATACAATCATGTATACAATGTGCCCTCCCGGTTGTTACCATAATGGCTTTATGGCAACTCCTGAACTTGGGCACAGGATGTACGGTTACACATTGTTAGATTGCATTGTGGAGTCACGAGTGTGCTCAAACCGAAGCAATGAGCGAAGCAATATGCCAATAGTGAACACCTCTTATGAGGCTCTCCACCCAATCCAGAGAGTGCTCAAACTGTATGAACAGTGAGTGTAATATACAATTATGTATGCAATGTGCCCTCCCGGTTGTTACCATAATGGCTTTATGGCAACTTCTGAACTTGGGCACAGGATGTACGGTTACACATTGTTGGAATGCATTGTGGAGTCACGAGAGTGGTTGCCCACTCATCAGGGGATTTAACAAGAATATTTTTTACCATCGCTTCTTATATACAAACTAATTTACATAATAATAACAAACATATATCTAATCTATGCGGCGCGAAGTTTAACAGTTCAGCTGTTGCGTAGGAGGGCTTTGTTTCTGTGGCGGCAAGAAGACACGAGTTCATTACGTTTGTTAAGTGTAGAAAGTTTCGGTCGGCAAATGATTAGAAATTTTTCCTTTAGGCAGAGGTTGCAACCACCCGCCCATCACTACAAAGAATATTCCCGCCGGCATCAACAAACGCCTTTCATCCCTATCTTTCGACAAAGCATCCTTTGACCAAGCCGTCCCCCCATACCAGAAAACACTCGACGAAAGCGGATACCACTACACGCTACAGTATGAACCTCCAACAACAAACAGACGGAAAAACAGACAACGCAACAACATTATCTGGTACAACCCTCCATTTAGCAAAAACACCAGCACCAACATCGGATACAAGTTCCTCGCCCTAATAGACAAGCACTTCCCTAAAGATCACAAGCTCCGAAAAATCGTCAACCGCAACACCATAAAAATAAGTTACAGCTGCATGAATAACGCCAAACAGATAATTGATAACCATAATAAGCAGATTCTAAAGCCATCCACGCAAACCAACGACGCCGCCACAGCTAACTCTAATACCACTCAAGACAAGAAGACATGCAACTGCCGACAAAAGAACACATGCCCACTCGACGGAAACTGCCTACAATCATCAGTCATCTACCAAGCTACAGTCACGCGCAACGACAACAACACAACAGAAACATACATCGGACTCACGGAAAACGACTTCAAAACAAGATACCGAAACCACACCGCATCATTCTGCCATTCTTGTGCTTCCGACCTTTCACCTTAGATAAGCTTATCATCGGCTTTCTGTTCAGAGAGCTACGCTGTTAGGCTCAGCATATCTATATATATTACACCACAGAGAAAATGTGTAGTTAAGTTTCTTGTGAAAACAACACGACGGCCGCGACCAGGCCTCGAACCACCGACCTTCAGATGTGAAGTCCAACGTGCCACTCACTTCGTACATCACCGCACACTGGCTAACCACTGCGTACACCACCGCACAGGCTAACCACTTCGTACACCATGGCACAGGCTAACCACTGTGTACGCCACCGCGCCTCCATTGTGACTGCGTTGAGCGTACTTTATTTATCGAATAGTTGACCTACTGCGTACACGACCGCGCCTCCATTGTGACAACGTTGAGCGAACTTTATTTATCGAATGGTGGGTGGACCTACTGTTTGGGTGGAAACATGACGGTAACGCGAAAGACAAGAATAAGCTGGCTGCTGTGGTCGCAAAGTACCCACGTTGACTTGAAACGTTTTTAATTTTTAAACTGCAACCAACTCCCACCAAACGTTGAACTGGGTCGATTTGCAAATTTAATTTAATTTATCAATTAACTGTAGTAATGTTGCCAAGTTTGATGGTGTTTAGTTGGACATCAACAAAGTTAAGAGCCTTCAAATATGGTTCCAAACCCATTCAAAATGTTTCTAGAAGAGGGCATCCCCAGAATCCATAGAAACTTTATATTTTGTGATACTCACTAAATCTTGTCATATAGCTACAATTCAGTGAAAATTGAATTCAAAATTACTGTCTCATAGTTTTATATATAGAGTGAGACTTATATAGCGCACATATCACACATGTCTCATGGCGCCACACTTATGAGAATGAAATCGGACGTAAGCTTATGAAGACGCCACATGCAGCCGCTATCGGTCTATTGTTGATCTTATCTCACCCACCCCACCCATGAACAATGTATGGCACTGAGGGTGGTCACAGCCAGAGTTTTGTTACGTCCTCAGTGGTTCTTTTACGTCCCCATGGGAGACGAAACCGCCATTTCTACGTGATCATCCGAGCCACGTGAAAGTCTAACGATTTGCCGATGTCATAGCAAAGGCAGCACCTTCATCCTCAGTCATTTTAAGAACCTGAGAGTTGGTCCGGCCGGGGTTCGAACCCGAGACCTCCCGCTCTGCAGACCGGTGCTCTACCAACTGAGCTAACCAGGAGGCCTTCAAATCGGAAAAAAATGGCCTTGTAAAAAGGAAACAAATGGACCTTTTGTAGATTTTTTAAAGTTTGCAGACTCTTGTCTTTGTTTAAAAGTAAAATCTGCAAAGGACCGCAAACGATAATGCTGCTAACGGTATACGTAGGATCTTCGAGAGACCTACCCAGCCAAAAAATGAACAAACATACAATAAACTGCAAGAGCTGATGCGACTACGTAAACAAGTTGACTTTGCGCGACACCAACACGACAGAAACCCGATAAAGTAGGGTTGCAACCGTGGAGAGCTGTTTCGTTATTATTGGAACTGACGTCAGCACGGTGTAAGAATGCCAGCGCAAATAGATTACACAATGACCCGTTCACCATATCGGGTTCCGTACTCACTTGTCACCCAAATCACGCATGACACATAACGTATACCTTTAGCAGCATTATTGTTTGCGGTTCATTGCAGATTTTACATTTATTTCTATATATTTTGTCAGCATTGGTCCTTACAGATCCGATATGCTGTGTTTTCTTTAAGCATGGTTTTGTCCATGCGTTTCAATGTTCAGATTGGCTTTGTCCATCTACATTTTTCTTTGCGAGACACCTTTGTGACATTTTGTGCTCCTTGTTCACCTGAACACGTGATGTGGCACGCGTGATTCTGGTGACACCTGATACGGTGAACGGGTCATTGTGTAATCTATTTGCGCTGGCATTCTTGCAGTCGTCATTTAGTTTGCTACACCGTGCTGACGCCCTTGCAGTGTATTGTATATATCTTTGTTCAATTTGAAAATACAAAACTGAATACAAGGCTGGCACTACGGCAAAGGACAGATTTATTAAATGGCCAATATTTCGACTAATATAACTAGTCTTCCTCAGGGCCAGGGCTATTAACTGAAAGAAAACATTGTAACGGCTCCTACAATTTGAAAAATACATGGTTATAAATGATTGGCTAATACATGACATGTAGACCAGTAAACATAAGATAAAAATAATATATAGTGTATGATACAAAACTGGGTTCAGCGTTCGTTCCTTCGGTTAATGCTTTCTGGTGATAAAGTGTTCCCTCTATGAATTAAAACCACGGGAAGCATTGATGGTATTTTGCAATTCAAGCGGGATGAGTCTCATGTTCTCATGTCCGCGGAAAAGTGGCATCGTATCGTAAGTTGAAATGTTTAGGGACCGCTGCTGTCGAGTTGGCGTGATGTGGGTTGTTTGTCATTTGTTCGTGTTCTGTGAAGCGTTCACGAATCGTGCGTTTGGTTTCCCCTATATACTGTTTTTTTTTTTTCTCATTTTTTACATTCGATCATATATGTGAGGTTACTAGAATTACAGGTTAAATGTTGTTTTTTTTAGTCGAAATATTGGACATTTAATAAATCTGCCCTTTGCCATAGTGCCAGCCATTTTCACATCCGGCAAATACAGTTTAATTTATGCGTCGTATGGACCTCTGCATTCAAAGGTTTTTCTATTTGTTCACTTTACCCAAAAAAAGGTGCTGGATTTAAAATCAGGCTAAATACCGTAACAATAGGACATGTACATGATCCGTTGAGACCGTTTCATTCCAATGAGACCATTTGATTCCATTTGATTCCATTTCATACCATTTCATTTCATCCCAATTTCATTCCATTCCATTCCATTCCATTCCATTCCATTCCATTCCATTCCATTTCATTTTATTTCATTCCATTCCATTCCATTCCATTTTATTTCATTTTATTTCATTTCATTCCATTTTATTTCATACCATTTCCTTTCATTCCATTCAATTTACATGGTTGCCCAAGTTTAATTTCTAAACAACTCCTCTTATAACTTTGAGGAATATTCTGTTGGCTTGCCATCTTCCTGTTTTTGAACTCTACTAATGGAGATAAGTTGCGCATTATAAAGTTTTAGCTTGTTCTTATGAGACCTCTTAGTATTTATAATCATACACTTACTTACTCGTGGCGAAGCACACGAGTTGTAAATCCAGCTTTGACTTTTCTTGTTTTTTTTTTTCGTGTCACATTAGCGCATGCAAATTTATGCATGCATATTTTAGTTTATGTCGACGACTATATGGCTTTCAGCCATGAAATACATACCGCAGAATTTCTCCGTGTGTTGACAGTGACAAGCAAAGTAAAGAACTACAGCGTACAATTGCACGTTTTCAAGACAATGCAAGGCGTTCATGGATGGATAGGACCGTTTGATATTGTGTTCGCCGCTTATTCCTGTGGGATTTTTGTTCCGGCAAGTTTTGTGTTTTATATAACTTGCAATTTGCTTAGCGATCGAGCTTTGAAGTGTCGGCTACTGAATGTAGTGAATGTAGTGTAGTCTTACTTTTAAACCCGTGTACACACGCAAGCATAATGCACGGGTTATCGGAAACGGTGACTAAACAAAATTCTCTCACTCACGTTCGAGACTTCTTTTTTTTTTTTTGCCCTGTTTTTTTTTTCTTCGGACTGGACATTATGAAAGTGATGTTCTGTTTTTTTTCCCGTTCGTCAAAAATCCTTACGTTTCATTTTTTTTTTAAATATCGAACCGTGTCAGTGTGGAAACGTAAGCTTACGGCAATATTGCGTTACGCGTTCGCATTTCTTCTACACGGGTTGGCTCTTAGGAGCCTTTGATTAGACATAAATTTAAGCTTCTGTTTCTCCGTAAAAGCACTCAAAACACTCGGGAAACAATGCTGCAATAATTTAAAAACGCCACGAGTTCAAGCTGTGTACAGCTTCTTGTTACAGATGAAACGTTGCCATACAAAAATACAAAATACCAAATATGAATTAATTACCTGAATGATATTCTCAGAAGAGAACTTTTCAAGAAATAAAAAAGCTATTCGTTCCTGAAATAAAAATAGATTCATTTATTTAATAGAATTTTTTTGGAAGAAATATATGTTGTAAGGTCATGTACGCGAAAGAATACCTCTGTGAATGTCATTGACAGAGGTAACTAATTCGTATAAGGTATTTTGTATTTTCTATGACAACGTTTCTGCAATTAGGTGTATAACAAATGGAAATAGGTGCAGGCTGCTACAAGTACATTGTACGTTTGTCATTTATGTTTTCATAGACCTATTTCATAATGGCGGCCGATTCATTTATTCTTTTATATTTATGTTAATTAGCTTCACTGGCCTCGGTAACAGGTGCAAAATTCAAAAGAATTTTTACTCTAAAATGAGGCCAGTGAGGCTAATTAACATACACATAAAAGAATAAATAAATCGGCCGCCATTATGAAAGAGGTACATGCCATTTCTCAGTTAGGCTAAAATTTATTTGATTAGTCATAACTAACGATTGTATCACAGTAGGTCATCTTACCATATTCTTTCAAGCGAGATAATTTATTTATTATTATTAGACACTTTACATGAAGCATATATTATTGAGGTTTTTAATTAGCTGTTGACAAGTAACCAGTCGACTTTATCGTGTGATAAATTCTAGCACTAATCTTTAATTTTTTATTTTAACGTCTTGATTAACATTCAAAGTGATACATCGTTAGACACACGATTTCACTTTATTAATTCTGTAATTGTACGAATCAAAATTGTCAACGTAATTGAAATAAATTATAGCCGATATATAGCTATTTCAACATTATTTTTATAGCACTGCTATTTGTACTGATACTAATGTTAATCCTCTTTCTAAAAAGTGTCAAGTGTCAAGTGTGACAAATATGTGATAAAGGCCAAAACATATACATGTACATCACTCCCTGCAGCTTTCAACTGTTTCCTGGATCGGGTGAGTTGGGTCAATAGCAACGTCCATCATATGATCATGATGTTCCCTGCAGCTTTCAACTGTTTCCTGGGTCGGGTGAGTTGGGTCAATGGCAACGTCCATCATATGATCATGATGTTCCCTGCAGCTTTCAACTGTTTCCTGGGTCGGGTGAGTTGGGTCAATGGCAACGTCCATCATATGATCATGATGTTCCCTGCAGCTTTCAACTGTTTCCTGGGTCGCGTGGGTGGGGTCAATGGCAACGTCCATCATATGAACATGATGTTCCCTGGCAGGATGCACCATGCCAGTTGCATGGCGGCAAGTACAGCTCATCATTCTCTTCAACTTCTCCCTGAATCGCTCGTTCACCAAAGCATACACAATCGGGTTGATGGCAGAATTCAACAAGACCATTATGGAACTTGGTTTCCATGTTAGAAATAAACGTGAAGGTTGATAATTGCGCATGAGGTAGTTAGATGAGGTAGTCAGATAGCACCCAGCAAAGATTACACTGACGATGACAACCATCAAGGTGACTCGCTTTCGAACTTTCAACACACCCTGCAATAAAAACAGAATTGCTATAGGTAATGCTTTCTTGTGCAATTTAGAATGAATAAGCACGAGTAAATACAGTTTTCTAATAAGAAAAATCATGTGATCACTTGTTGATAATATACATGAAAAATAGAGACACCAGGAACAAAAGACATAAAATAAAAGCCCCTCTAACTTACAGCGCGACACAGCGCGCATTTTAGATATGCATTCAACTGATTCTGAGTTGAAATACAATGCAAACGGTTTTAAAATATAAACTCGGAAACGTAAGGAATAATCAACAAAAGCCGATGTTCATTTGAATCATCCTCGATTGTAAAAGCACGGCGTTGAAAAAAACTGGATGTTGGATGCTACCAGAGAGAGTCGCTGTTGCTGTTGCTCGTCGGCTTCGTCGAAGTTGTCAAGAGACGTTACACTTCTGTGGCCTGTGACTTCAACGATTTCTAAGCGTTCCATGATTGTTTTATTTAAATCGATTTCCTTGCACGTTGATTTGTGAACTTTTTCTCACCTTCTTCAAGGCTAGTATCAGATTCCGCTACCATGGTCTCGAGCGTCTACAGCTGGGCACTCTTAATTAGTCCATAGCAAAAATGATTAAGAAGATTACTAACACCGCGTTTGGCATTAAATCAGGAAAAACATAGCGTCAATACTATAACAAATGTACAATGATGAAGAGATATGTAGGTTTTAAGCCGTTTAAAGGGCTTATTTCAAACCTGTTGTTGACTAGGCTCTCCACGTTTGAACCACAAAGTGTAGACGACTCGGATGTATAGAGCAGCCATCAAAGAGACTGGGAAAAGTGCCATCAGCAGAAACCGAAGTAAACTATCAGCCTTCGCCATCCATTTTTCTGGCCACATTTCACTGCATTGTCCCAATTCCTTCGAATACTTAGTAACCAGGAGCCATGGAATATTCATAAATACTCCAAAGATCCAGGAACAAGGTATAATCACCTAAAATGATAAAAAGTGGGAAGGGGCCTAGAATTATTTTCATAAAACAGCCCTGCTAAATGACTTTATAAGGAATAAGGATATAAGAGGTTACAGAATTACAGCAAAGTCAAACAGGCAGAAATATAGTTAGATGAAAGCGGTTAATTAATAAAGCTTACGCCACAAGAATGCTAGCCTTCCAGGGATTTGGCAAACATGACTAATTAATCAAGTTTGGATTTATTTCCTCACTCTTAAATTAAAATCGGGGCAAATAACCAACATTTTTTGAAAATTTCTTTCGAGAGGCTGTCAGTGTATTTAAAAGCGTTCTTTCGTTTAGTCTAAAACACAAACCCACTTAATATAACACCAACTTCTAAAGGACAAGAGCCAGGCATCATGATTAAATCAAAGAAGCCCAGCAAATAAGCATAACAAAAATTGATGGAGGCAAACTATAATTGCCAATCAGAACGCGCAGAGATTCTCTGGAATTTCGTGATTTCAATTGATTTCATAAAAACATGCAACAAAAGCACTAAATTAATCGAATATCAGATGAATCTTTGTTCAAAATACGGGTTACAAAGCTGAAAGAAGCTTTTTTTTTTACAGTTTTACACAAAGAACCAGAGAACATAACTCATCTCTTCTGGTCTTGCACGGAAACAGAAACACTTTCCTGCTTTTTAAACCGTCGAAATTTAAGTTTGTCCTGATATCTGCACTCTTAATAAAACTAAAGTCTTGCTACGATAAACTCCGTTATCATATCACTTGCAAGATTTTATATCTGTCTGACTTTGCGAAGGCAAAGAAAATATTCCAACTCTTTACATTAGCCCTCGGACGTACGAGGTCTGGATGATGGATGCCAACCCCACTGAAAGTTATTCTTCGATTTCTTCGGGACCATTTATTATTAACATCAGCAGCTATTCGTTTATCGTTGAGACATATTTTATATAAAGTTTGAAGATAATCGGTTGCTATGGTAGCATGAGGTCAAGGCATCTTTGAATGAAATTGCGATTGAAAAAAACATATAGAACGCTACAAAAGGCAGCAAAATGTTTAACTATATCATAGTTTACAACTTTAGCAAAAAATATTCTCAAATTCCGCATTTGTCAGAATAATATACATTTTCAATAAAACCACGACGTCACAGATCCCTAGCAGCGTTATAACCCTAATACCTACCTTATCTTGTAGAGCACATCACAGGCTATCTATAGTGGCAAATTTGTTCGGAAATATTGTAACACCACAATATTGCCACAGCCAACTCCCCCCACCCTACCCCCTCCCCCTTCACCACCGTCCCACCGCTCCTTGTACCTCGGTGGGGATATAAGTCTGCGTGTACGTGCGATGGTTAATACCTTCCTTGTTTCTCGTGATATTAAATAACACCTTTTTGTACAAGCTAATATCCAATCGATCTTTCGATTATTTACTTTTTATCTGACCAATTTACTTTTCTCATCTGTCTCAAAGCATGAGAAAATTTAGCCCCGAAATTGTAATTTATCCATTAGGAGCTCCGCTGTTAGGCTCGTATTTCTATGTACATTAAGGTTTTACAATTACCCGTATGAACATTCGGTCACGTAAGCGAACTAAGAGATGTTTACAGCAAGCAGCTTAATTAAGCTATCGAGCTCTCACTTGCTCATGGACGATTTATCTCTTAATAAGGGAACAGATTTACGTGTAACGTAAGCGATTATTTTAAAAATATAACACAGAAACTTCATAAACCTTCATGTTGCGCTTAGATAGCCTTCCTTTATTTCTATGGGGATGCACAACAGCATAGTACCGTTCAATTGCTATGACAACCAAAGAGAATACAGAGGCGGAGACTCCAACCAAGCCCCAGGTTCCACCCGTCAGCAGTTTGCATAGCACATTACCAGTCACTCCATCTGGGTGGGTGAAAGTGTGGATAGGAATGAAACGCGGTCCGAACAGTATGCCCACGGTCATGTCTGCGACAGCTAAGTTCATCAGAACGTAATTGACTGATGTCCTATTAAAAATCAGCAAGCCATATAAAATATGAGTCTATATGCCATTTGTTAACTTATTAAACCTACTTTAGAAGTAATTACGACTTAGAGGCTGCCCAGTCTCTTAGTGATATCCCCGCCAAGTGTAATTGCATTTAATCAAATTCTGAAATATAATAAAAAATTCATAAGGAAAATACAGTGAAGTCCAATGCAGTAATGAATATCACAGAATCATGATGCAGCTTAGCTATACTTTATCGTTGATATGATATATACTTAGTACTCGCGAGTTATGCTTAACACTTTGACTTTTCTTTTGTGTGTGTCACGTTAGTTCATACAAATCTGTGCACACATATTTTAAATTCAATTTGTTGACACGCGAATTTTGAAGTTTGAATTCAGCTGCTATCCTACAACTCGGGCATTACATAATTAGCTTGTTTCGATTTGCATATCAAACGGTGTGCCCGGTTCAGTGGCTAACATACCTCATATCTTGACTCTTCACTATGATGACACAAACCAGAGAGTTCCCAGCGATGTTTAAGATGACGAGTAAGGACTGCACCGTTGTGATCGCTATCTGAGCTGATTCAGACATGGCTTCCAGAGGTTGTTCGGTTTCTTTCCACCAGATTTCAAAACCTAGTTATTGTTAATAACCCTACTAATAGCAGACATCCTCAACCTTCTCCCTCGGTATTCAAAGTGGTGGCGAAACACAACCCTGGCAAAAGGAACATTGTATAACCTTTAGACTGCATGAACTCATTGGCGAATCTTAAGACATTTTGAATTTCTTAAAATGTCCAAGATATTTGAAAGTTTATAATGACTGTTTAATTTTTACAGGTTTTGTGATATCACTCTCAATATTCATTGTTACAAAGTCAAATGTAAACAAACAAAAACAAACAAACAAACAAACAGATTACTGTCTATTTGTATATTTTTTACTTTACGGGTTGAGTGAAACCATTCTAACATAATGGACACACAATAAGCACAAATAAGGGTTTGGTTGAACTTTGGTTGACAAAATCATACCTTCTTTGGTTAAAGCATTGCTGTAAAACGGCTTAACCTCATGCTACTTGTTACCATAGCAACCGATTCTGGCCAATTGCTTTTAAAATGTGTCGCAAGGATATAAAAACGGCTACTTAAAGCAGCATCTGCTAATAATTCATCCACCCGCTCTTGCATGTCCGTGGGTTAAGTTGCCTGAGAAAGAATATCATCATAAACGGACGCGTACTTCGCATGTGAAATGCTAATTCAGTCAAAAGTAAAATTATCCAAACCTTGCTAAATGTATACCGATTAAAAACATGATGGAAGGAGCAAACGGCATCGAAAAACATGAGGCAAAAATCGTGAAGGCCTTTCACCCTAATTTTACAAAGTGATTGTAATAGGCGGGCCCCGTTTTACCTTGTGTGAGATCAACACAAACAAACTCTCATATCGAGAATATTACGGAGGAGAAAATCAAACAATACCCACTAATTTAAAAGCACCATCGCGAACTTTAAAACGAAAGTGTAGTAATCAGAAAAACTCCTCGATTCGGGCAAAGAAAAAAGTGCTAAACGTTTAAGGAAATGTCTCTCAAAGAAACAAACGTTCAAGCGTCAAGAAGGGATAAGTAAAAACCACAGTACACTACGCGGTCAACATATCATTTCGGAACCTATCACTTTAGGAAGGAAAACTAGGGATGTTCTAAAGCTTTCTCACAAGATTGTCAGGATACGAAAATAACCCAATAACCGTAATAGTAAGAAAAAAGAATGGCCGCTAAAAGCGGTGAAATTGTTCACGAGCAAACACAAAGTAACTCATGGTGTATGATTTAGTATAAAAAAAACGTTAAAAAATGTGTGTCATTGTGCGGTCAGCTTTTCGGACTCCACTTAGTGCGAAGTTTAGTTTTCCTTCATTGTAAACTTTTCTTAGTTTGTTCACTCGATTAATTTTAACCACCTTAAAATCACACCTTGGAGTATTTTCCTCAGATCCACGCGTGTTTCAGACTACTAAAAACATTATCTGCTTATTTTTATTACAGTTGTCTGTTTTGGATTTGTAAATTCTTGTAGGATGGGAGGTCAGCGTGAGCCATCTTTCCTACCCAGATTTCCTGCAATGTTTATTCCCCACGGGCTCTTTCTGGCCTCCGTACTATTACGGCAGTGAGTTTGTAAGCGGTTTCTCAGCCTGCAAATTCATAACCTTTGTTAGACTTTCCTATCGTACTACGTTTATTGGGGATCAGGGTGACGAGGTACCGTTTTCCTCGTGTATCAAGTCATCGTAAATTGAGATATTGTGAAAAAAGTAGCCTTATTTTCAGGATATAACGTCCATACATTCCATAATGTATTTTAGAGCCTTTTTTTGCAATGAACTCTGTAATACCGGCAATATGGGGCAATAAAATGGATCTTGGGCCTGACTGACAAACGCGTCCATGACTCTAAACCTTTTGAGCGTTCGGTTGCTTAGTGGAGGTAAAATTAGTAGTTTTAAAAACAAATAGTATAAAAATAGTATTTAAATTACCCTTTTCGAGGGATAAAAGCCCTGGATCGTTTTGGAAAGCAGATTGCACGATCGATCTTAAAATGTAATGATCGCTGTCACATTTTAATACTCTCTGTAATTTGCAATAACGTCGCAATTTTAATGTCTTTTGTAAACTGTAAAAAAAACCTGTCATAAATTGCAATAACTTTCACGTCGCGCGTTATTAAATTTATTTCACTGTGGTAAATTGTAATAACCGACGTTGTTATTTTTTGTTATACAGGTTGTAAATTGTTATAACTGTTGTCGCATTGTGTTACACCTATTGTAATTAGAGCTTGTAAGAACTGTTCTGACATTTTCTATACGTGTAATACGTCTTGTAAATTTTACAAATACAAGGTCTTGTTTTTTTGTAATATACTTGTAAATTAACATTTTCGCATTTTGTAATAATATCATAGTACATGTAATGTAGACCGTCTGAATACATATCAATCGGACCCTGTCATATTTCGTAATATATCGAACTTTTTCTTTTTGTAATTTTATTCATTTCAACGCGATTGCCGTTAATACTTTTCTCTCTCATTCATACACACAATTAACTATATGCTTCAGGGATATAAATGTGTAAACTCCAATTTTCACTAGTGGTCGCTTTGTACTCATTAAAGATCACTAAAGATGAATTATTTTTTCATGTATTATTCGATTGGCACGGCGAACATTCTTAGAAATAATTATTAGAAAACTAGTTCAGAGTAACGTTACGTCTTCCATTGCAGCTATTTACCGGCCCGTATATGGGCCACAGTACATTCAAGCTGGCATCAAACCTACCAAGAAAGCAAATGTATCAGAAATGTGTTTCAAAATCCCTCGTTTTCTCGCCACTTCGACGGGATCAGTGGTGCCGCAAAAATGACAAGAGTATAGCAAGGACATAGACCTAAGAGCTGTGAAGCTTTGAATGAAAGTAATCTACTTTCGGCTTTTATTTCGTTTTTACCGTTTGATATTCGTTCTTCACATTTGTTCTTGCATGCCTTGCCACTTCGTTCAAATGACGAACCACAATTTTCATTTAAATGGCTGATTGTATATTGAAACTACCCTTGAAAGTCCCAAAATATATTTTTCATTGGTACATTAGTTCTATTTTATATTAAAGTATATTTTATATTTTTATCTGCTTATAGAGCAGAATAACATCGAAATGAAAAAGTGCATAATTTTGAATTTGTTGTCTGAATTCTACACATGTATTCCAACACTTCAAGCGAGTGTTGGGTTTATACTCTCGCTATATCCTCTCCGATCACAACAAATAGCGCACATGCTTCTCTTACTAACGAGTAAAAAAAAATTTGAATTATCAGACAAGTATGGTTTTCGATTGAATATTTGTCTTAAAACACGGAGAAGTTGTTATCGAATGGCGGTTTCTTTTGTTATTTCAATTTAAAGGCTATTTAGTCCACGTTCGGAAGCTTTGATCCAGGTAGACCGTATTCATTTATTTAACGTTGTAGAACGGTGTTCTCTGAAACATAACAAATGACGAAAAAGGCGTAAAACTAACTTCAAATTCGAAAGCTTTAAAACAGTCAAAATGTATACTTTTATTAAACTTTTAAAACGGTATTTAAAATCACAGACTAAACATGTCGCTTTCGAGAATCAGAATAGCGTCGGGGTAGTTTAGAATTTTGATATATATTAAGCTGTCGCTTTGACTTTACTTTATTCCGTGGATTACAAAAGTTAGTGCGTATTCTAAGACAATATATCAATCGTGTTAACCGATTCCGATTGTCAAACTCACTTACGTTGGATTTAAACAGAATGACCTACTGTCTGAATTGTGTCATGGCTGTCGTTGTTTTGTTTAGATTTGCCTGTTTAAGATGAATAGGTGATGATATAAACTTGCAGTTATAACAATGATGATTTGATATGCACATTGTTCATGCAAACCGACATGGTCTACTACTAAAATCCGTATTAGAAGACTTACCACGGTATAGCAACGTCAACTTTTGGTAGCTACAAACCTCAAGCCTTCTCTAATATGAAGCATTTAGCACGTCGACTTCATTTTTGAAGACACTAATTATTAATACCTTGGAAGGTTTAAACGCAAATGTGTAAACAAAGTTCACCTGTTACGTCCACCGTCAATTTCGCTTAATTTACCATATTCATTGAATGTGCTACAAACATTAAGCTGAAACAACTTGAAAGATCGTGTCTTGGATAAGTTTCCTTTAGCGAATTAGTAATCCCATGATATCACAGTTTCACCAAGATGCCATGTTAAAAAACATATTAAAATACCCGCACAAAATACCAGAAAATTTGATAATTTATCCGTCCGATGCAAATACATAATTGGTTTTTAAAACGCTACCTAGATATATTATTCATAGAAACTCTTAATTAGCAAGAGAGCTCTGTAAAACGTTATAGGTGGCTATTTTTTCACACTACTTTTAACGTCACAGATTTAACGGTACATCAGTACGTACTTTTTAGACCGCGCTCATGATAGATTTAATGCACATAATGCATATTATCTTTGCCAACAAAGCAATTCGTTCGATCGGGAAAATATCCACTCGAAGACCTTCGAGCCCAGTATTTATTGGCGACGCTAGGACAAGCAATTTATTAGAGCCTAACGTGCACTTCTCGGCTGAGGCATCTTTTTTCTATTGTGGTTGGATGGTTGCTTTCGGCATTATATGCATATTGGTTGTTATGTAAGAAAGGTATGGACTTCTTTAGCTGTTCTCTTTGAAATGACAGGATCTGAAATGTTAACAACGGTAGTTACTTCCGCTTCCGGTACCCAGGCCAAGCTCGGCTCAGTATTTTAAATTGTACTTTTCGCGGGAAAACTAGTGTGTACTGGCAGTCGTTATTTAGATCTTGTTGAAAGTGAATCTCATCTACCTACTAGTAAAATTATTCGTAGGAATTATGTAGCCTGGATATCCAACCGATAGGTTAGCATTTCGCTTCCTCGGTTTTCCTTTCAAATTACTTTTCAGAGACCATCGTTAATCACTTTTGGTAAACATCTGCAAAGTCTACTAGTTACTTCACACATACACGTTGGGTCGCTACAGTTTCGAACATGGAATTATCTTGGCTTCCGTCGGATATGGATGCGCATGAATGATTGAATCTTTACCAACACGTCCCGTTACACGGACGAGCAACAGTTCGATGAATCATTAACGCGGTTAGACAAATAAGTTGACGGCTCGATGAAGGTGTTATAACAGAGAAAATGTAATTTGTGATAATCTTGATTGGCATAAATTAATATTTTGCCGGCATGGTACAGAGAACCGGGTACTAGTGTAGTGCGCAGAGGCTCACGGTTCGTGAGTTTGAAAAGTGTCCGTTGATAGATTTGTGTCATTCTACGGTCAGCCTCGCCGCCTCTAGTACTGTTCAAACAAGTTAATTTTCCTCATAGTTGTTTATTGTAATACCTTAAGACTTATTATCGGCAGTTTTAGCCGCATATTTTAGTCGTATATTTCTTAGTTAAAAACGCCTTAACACCCCAAAGGTTGCACCACTGCATAGGTCGGGGGTACACGGTCCCTATTTTTTCCAACAGTTGTTTTTTTGGGGTTGACGTGTCCGGCTCTGGTGCGCTTAGAGTTATTGAATTATTATAGTCCTTTGTCAATGATAAAATGTATCGTGGGCCTGGCTGACCAGCTTAGAGTTATTGTAATATTATAGTATAGAATATTATAGTAATATTGTAATGTTATAGTCCTTTGTCAATAATAAAATGTATCGTGGGCCTGGCTGACCAACGCCCCACGCCTCTTAGTCTTGTGTGTTTGTTCGGATGTGTAGTGGAGGCAAAATATAGTGTTTTTAACGTGATCGAGAACTGGCAACTCGTGTATTTGAATTAGAAATTTTGATCGTTAAGCCTTAAAAATCCTTCCCTGCGTGTAGGTCCGATGGTTAACTTGTGACAGGATTTCAGGGTGTCAGAGTAAAATGACGGACGTGAAATTGTTAAAATTATATATTAGTAATGGAAGCATCTAGAAGCTCAAAGCAAGTTAAGCGAATTCTTTTAAACACGGTATTCAAACAAACATGTTATAAAAATAGTGTAAAAAAACAACCCCCGCAGTTTGTATCGAGACAACATCTGGTATCTATGTTAAAAGCGCACAAGTTTATCTTTCTGTCAGAATACATTAAAACCATGCACAGAGACCATAGGGGATCTGTTTTTAACCCTTTAGATACCCAAGATCAAAATGCAAATTATCATTTCTTGTCCCCTTTTGTGTCTTATAGAAGTGGTTTGGATAATTTGATAAAATATGAAAAGAATTCATCCTGGGTGATCATGTCCTTAATTCTCATCACCTCCCTGATTGATTAAGCAGTGAATATTACAAGATGATAATTGATGCTGATCACTAGTGGGGCTTAAATATCAAGGAATTGCGAAGGAGCAACAGGAAAGTAAAAAATTTCAGAAGACAACAACACTTTTAAATTTGAAAAACACGTTTCGGATGGTCAACATCCTTCGTCAGCTGGATTTAGCTGGATTTTTTAAAACCATGCTGCCCTAAGTAAAAGTCTGTGAGTGTGCTTGCAGCTAGGCCTTGTTTTTTTTTTTGTCGTTCAAAAACTCCACAATATAAAAACTAAAGTCTCCCTTTCCCTCTTTTTTCTCTTCTCTGTGATTTTCGGGTTGATCGGGGTCATTAAAACCCTTCTTTGGCCTAGTTGTAGCGAAATTGCTGTAATTTTCCTCGGCTATGTTTTAAAAAATTCAGCTATATATCTCACGCAAACGCTGTGGAGTGATCCAAAAAGCGCTGACGTTGGCCGGAAATCGCTTATTGGCACTTTTCCCGATCATTGTCGCGATTAACTATCGAGATATAATTAACTGAATATTTAACTGTCTTTAACTGTCTTTTAACTGTCTTTAACTGTCATAATCTTTACCTATCTATGTATATATATTTGAGAAATCGCTGTAGGTTGGTGATCCAAAGATCATAAGGCAGTTAGTTGTCCATATCTCCCTTCCCACACAACTTTGTAATTAATATCCCCTTGGGGAGTGGACTGTGAATCGCTAAACGACTGGGTAAAGTGACGCGATCCTAATTGCAGAATTATGTGTTAATGTCTCCCAAGAGCTTTCCACCATGAAGCCGCATTACAGTCACCTTAGTGTAGTTGTCTCACTGTCCTAGTGGTTAAGACATCTATCCGGTTATCAGGAGACCCGGGTTCAACTCCTGGCTGGGGCACATTTTAATCTAATCTTTGTTGTGAAATTTCTGTTTTCAATTTAACTGTGTATATAGTTTGCACCCATTTTTCATCAGTTATTGTCCGCAGAGGTTGCACACCATTGTAGAGTATGTAGTGGGTTAAATATGCTTTTATAAACCTTAAAGGACCAGTATCACCGAAAATGCATTGCCGGCCCACTGCCTCGACGCAGTCGAAAATTCCCGAAAGAGCCAATCTCGAGCGAGCTCGTCATTTGAAAACAAAAACAAACGACCGCAAAGCCGAATGGGTGATTCCGCGCTTCCATTGTGATTACGTTGAGCGTACTTTATTTATCGAATGGTGGACCTACTGCGTACACCACCGCGCCTCCATTGTGACCGCGTTGAGCTTACTTTAATTATTTATAATATACTTAACAAAATATACAGTTTCTGATTGGTCAATGACGAATGCATAAATAGATTATAGAGTGCAAATTAGGTTATAAAGTGCAATACGAAAGTTGCCATGGAAACAACTTGAAAGCGCCAAATTTGAAAACAAAATGGCTGACAGCCGGTTTGCTTTATCGGACCAAATTGTTGTTGAACAGTTCAAAGAAAATGCAAAAACCAAAAACATCACGAAAGCTACAAAAACGTGGCTGAATATCTGGGAAAACTGGGCGACTGAAAGAAAAGTTAACCCTAAACTTGAAGATTACGAGCAAAAAGACCTCGATAAAATGTTACAAATGTTCTACGCAGAAGTACGTACTAAAGATGGATTGGAGTACGAACCTGAGAGTCTGAAATCCATGCTGGCAGCCCTCGACCGCCATTTAAAGGAACATGACTACAAGTACTCCATTATACGAGACCGAGAGTTTTCTCAGTCAAAGTTGGTACTGGAAGGAAAAGTCAAACATCTGCGTCAACAAGGCAAAGGAAAAAGACCCAACGCAGCAAACGCACTGACGACGGAAGAAGAAGATATGCTTTGGAGTGAGCAAAGCCTCGAAAATTCAAGTCCAAGAGTTCTTTCCCAAACGATGTGGTGGATCTTAACTCAGCATTTTGGCTTGAGGGGGAGACAAGAACATCATTCAATGGAAGTTGAAGAATTCACCTTTTGTGTGGACGACAGTGGCACAGAGTACATCACCTTTAAAGAAAATCCTACGAAGACGAGACAAGGAGGACTGAACACAAAACATCGAAGTGTTCTGCCCAAAATGTTCGCCACTGGTGGTCAAAGATGTCCAGTTGAATTGTTCAAGCAGTTCCTTAGTCAGCGTCCTCAAGAGCTACGAGACAAAGGTCCATTTTATCTTGCCGTGATTGAAACTCCCAAAACAAATGTTTGGTACAAGAAGCAGCGGCTTGGTGTTAACAGGATTGACCATATGATGAAGAACGTTATCAAGAACACATCGCTGGAAGGCAGTGGCAAGAGGTTGACTAACCACAGCGCAAGAAAGACAGTCGTGAAGAAACGTCGGGCCGCCAACGTAGAGAGGCAGTCCATAATTCAGGTGACCGGCCACGCAAATGAGAATTCGCTGAACGACTACGATGAAGGAAGCGAAAAGGAGCAGCGACACTTATCCAAAATCATTAGCAAAGCTCCTTCTCTTCAACAAGTAGTCTCCAACAGTTTCCCTGGTCCGATGTGGTCTTTTCCGTCAACATCTCAAGCATCCAGCAACTCATCCATCACAGAACAGGTGGTTTGATTTCACGCATGGTTTATCTGTCAAAGGTTGTTATTCTGATTGGTTAAAAATAAAAATCCGATTGGTGTGGTGAGCATTCTAAAGAAGATAAGAAAAATAGTTAGAGCAGAGTACGTCTTTCCTTCGTAGCTTTATATACCGACCAGATCAAAACGTGCAATTTGCGAGTAGCAGACTTTACTATAATTCATTTACACGCTATGTTCGAAATAATAGAGGAAGATTGCTTTTTCTTCGTCTACGCAGAAGCTAATGCACAAATATGTTTATAAATTCGTTATTGCAGAAGGGAAAGATCCTCTTCGAGGTAATAAATATTGACTTGTATTTATCCGGTTAATCTATATCAAATGTTTACCACTCGATGAGTCCCAAAATCCATGGCAAATGCATTATTTATTTAACATTTTGGGTCCACTCTACTATGTAAAAGTTACAGTCAAGGAGCTTAAAGCCGCGTACAAACTCAGCATTAAGATAAAGTACCCAGACCTACATAGCAATTAACATTTTAAAAAATGAAAAACAAAACGCTTTTGATTGACCTCCAGGTCCATGTCGGGGAATTTCCAAACATGTTTTTAAAACTAATTGAAAGCGATGCGAAGACCACTGGCAATTTTCGACCCGATCATCTTTCCTCCCAAGTCAATAACTTCGAAACTAAAGCCAATTTCGAAAATTTCCGACACCCTTTAAAAAATACCATCGTAGAAGCAGTGAGCGATGTTCATGTTTCGCACGATGACTACTGAGCACAATCAATTGGATAGGAATGGTTGTTGAAAATCCTCTATGGTAACAATAAAACATGAATGTATGTATCTGTGTATATTATCCATGCTCAATGTTGTTTTCTTTAGCTGTGTCACTGCAGAATTTGCTTTGCTAAAAGACAAAACAGTCAAGTCCGGATAATTCTCAGTTGCAAGATATTTTACAAGTATATTTTCGTCCATATATTTTTAACCCCCCCCCCCCCCATCAAGGCATAATTCATGAGAGTTACGCGCGAAAATAAAGTGCTGTGCTGCTATGGCATGTTGCGTACAGTTAGTGAATGTATTTGTTTGTGTCGAAAATGATGAAAATCCGTTGGTTTGTATATTGCAGGTGGTGTTCAAATTCACTCCACAGCGCTTAAAAAAAATTACAGTTAAATCATTCCTAGTGAAGCAGGCCAAATATACCCAGAAAAATGTTGAACAACACTGTCTTCCAATCCTCAATATATTCCCACTTCAAAATTCGATCTGAATAGCTATATATTACCAACAAGTATCTCACTTTTGTATTTTACAAACAGTTTCTTACTGACACGCCGAGTTCCCTATTGAGCAACAGTTATTTTGCTGGCGTTTTATGCTTTTTACACTTGAAATTTATCGGCATTTTCTCAACAACCAGGATTTTTTGTTTCCCAATGCTGTAATATTGTCCTAACCTACCTATATTTGCATCTTGTATCATTGCGGCGATGCTTTCATGTGTCAAAAGATCAAATACATCACATTTAGCCAAAATAACATGACGAGCCAGATTAGTTAGCGGTTTTTTTTTCTTGCGGAGTGAGAAGTTTTTGACCCCACTTTGAAAATACACAAATATAGAATTTGCAAACACTATGGTATCATTTCATCAAAGTCAGTCCGCCATAACCAGTTAGATTATTTAATACCTGAAAGATGGCAGTCCAATCCAGATTCGTAGAATTCCTCTCGGTTACAGTTGCTGTTTCTAGCACAAGCAAGACCTTTTTCAAGAAGGAAGTTACAAACCTCACAAAACAGTTTAAACGTTCGAAGTAGCTAGCTAAAATTAAGTAGCTAGCTTTGAAAGTGTTGTCCCATTTTGTCTTTGTGTCTTGTTAATAATGCAACGTTTTCAGCTACTAATTCTTCAATCTGACTAAACTGAGATTTCAATGCCTTATTCGCAGTTTATATTAAAAATATAAACGCCGAAACTGATAACTACCTTATTAACTTATTTCTCCAAATGCATGCAATATTATCCAATATGGTCCTTCCAATAAAGTGGGAACGTCAACACGGAAAGAAAAAAAATATATATTGCAAGCTAGAAAACAAACGATTTGCAGTTTTCCACCCTTCTTTCGATTTTTCTGTGGTGTTTTTTTTTATGTGTGTGTGTTGTTCAGCGGTCTTACTTTTCATCTTGGATGAAAACAGTGGTTGGGAACGATCTCAAAATAAATGTAACTTATTGGAAAATGAGCTGATAAGTCGTTAAATTCTCATTTCTAAAACAACATCCGTCCTCACGGCTTATAAAAGGCAGCATCGATGTTTTAATAGTGTTTTCATTTTCTTTCAATTTCGGGGATAATTAAACTAGTGAGACGGTTCTTTGCCTTACCCGTTATTTCAAAATGTGTATGATTTGATCTCAATTTACGCTTGCGTTGCCCGGCTTTTTGAAAAAAATTAGCATTACTTAACATTACATCGACATTTGCAAACGCAAATAATCACACTTTATATTGCAATTATCGTTTACCTGTTAATGTCTTTGTTTTACTTTTGCAAATGTCAAAGTTCAGTAATATTAATAAAGTCATTGCAATAGGGATGATATCTGTTTACAAACATTCTTTTTGTTATTCAAATGTGCCAGCCACTGGAACAAAAGAACCCTTTCGGCAGCCAATAAGGCTCTGGTTGGCACATTAATAACAATTGGTGACGTCATTGATATCTTCCCTATAAAGAGAATGGCTTAAAAAAATAAAAATAACCGCGTATTCCATTGGCAAATTTCTGCTTTTTGACTTAGGGTCTCAAGGGTAACGGAAAGACCGTCAGTTTTAACTACTAAACTAAACAAGTGCGTATTTTTACGCAAGTGTCAAAGTATACGAAAACCTGTGTATCCATACAATGAAGAAACACATAAAATATTATTTTGTCAGTAGACTACAAATTGGACCCGACACGGCAATTTTTAAAACGCAAAATGACCACATTTATATCATTTCCCTCTAAAAAATGTCCGATAGTTGTCTAAGATTAGGCGGGACATTGTCCTCAAAACCGTGCCGGGAATTTTTCTTATCTAGTTTTGAAAAACCAATCTAAGCCAATTCGGTGGCTACTGACAATTTTATTTCCCATCCGAAACGAAAGCGAATTTCAAAAATACCCGACACCGTTTCAGAATCGAACAATCGTAGAAGCAGTCAGGCCGATTTTCATTTTTGTGCTACGGATACCGTGCTAAATCAATGAGATCGATAACGCCAAAACTAGGATACTTTATAAAGCTGGGAAACACATGAAAGAGAACAAGGTACATATGTTACATTCCGCGCTACCCAAAGCATTAAAAGGTTAATAGAAACTTTATTAAATTCGCCATAACTTCAAAAGAAATTAAGGTGGCTGAACACAGTTATGAAAGGTTTGATTACCTGTACTAAATTATGGCATCACATTTAAATGGTAATAGGTGGCGAGCCCATTCTTCGTACAGTTAAAATACAGTATCGGGAGAGTCAGTTTTTAAAGGTGTTCTTGCGAATTGAGCCGTTTCCATGGCAACGGAACAGATTGAATACAACTAAAAAAAAAAGAGTTTTTCGCACTTTACGAAAAATCCACTCATTACATTTTTATATAAAATTTCACACGTGTAGTCGAGCCTGCCTTGCCATCGTGACAGGGATTTTGCATGATTCTGACAGACAGTTTTTTTTAAAAACAAAAATAATTTTTACTAATTCTTGAGTTGTATTGATGATTTCTTCTGTCAGATTTTGATTTTTACGGTTTTAGTGACTGAGTCGCGATCTTGTCTGAAATTATGCAAAATTAACGAATTTCTGATTACTGGATTTTGAGAAATTGACATTTGTTTACATAACTAAGCGCTCACAATTTTGCAACAAACTGCGCATGCGCAGCATTTCGCTGGCTTCGATCTTGACAGTTCAATTTGCATTTGACAACGACGGACAAGAAGAAAGCGTTTACAGCGGAAAATTAGTGTACGGGAGCTGTACTAAACCCCTGGCAATCGACCTGTGAAATGATTTAAAATCTTATGTAAAGCAACCATATAAGAAGTTCCAATAATAAGCATAGAAAATTGCACGAAGAACAAGTCCAAAGTTTTTGTTGCTTTTCGCGTGATTTTCAATTCTTATTGTTATTATAATTTCAACCCGTGAGGTATGTTTGAGTCTTTGACGTCACTTTCTCCCATTCGCAACCAAGCCTTGGAACAAGGTTGATTAATGGCGGCCGTAAATTCTCGGAAATGAATGTTAAAATAAAATGACTTCTGATGTTCGTAATGAATTGAAATTTGGCAAGACGAGTAAGAAAGTATAATTGTACACGGAAATGTAAAAAAAAAATGAAAATCAAAAATTTGATCACAGGGGCACTTTAAGGTGTAAACATTTAGTAGAGGGAATTATTTCTCTTGGTTGTAGCTATTGTGACATGTTAAAAAAGTTGTTTATTGATTGTTTGAGAGAGATTGTCCGAGGGTAGGCGTTCTTGTAATTCACTGATAAGTTTTAACAATTTATAAGCTCTTTACCAGATTTGCAGTGTTCACAACTTTGTAAGGACTGTTACAGTAAACCAACATCTACAATTCTGTAACCAGACAACGCGATGGGGGGTTTAATTATTTTCTTGTTCATCTCCAGTAATGCAAGGCTGTAAACAAATACAAAGATAAACATGTTTATGAAGTGTGGAGATATCCCGATAAGAAAAAAAAATACAAATAAAGTGCCGGTAATAAATTTCTAACCATTATCATATGTTGTTATTTAATCTTATCAATTTTTCTGCAGAAGTTTGAACTTTCTGATTTCTTTGTCGAAGAACTGGTAGTTCAAATAGAGAAGGTGACAGGTCGTTCTCATCGCTATTGGCTTGAAACAAGCGGCGTTTACAAATTTCTGCTCGTGCGGCTTGTATCCGCGATTTTCTCTTTGCAGCTTTCAATGATCGCGACCGAAAGAAGGGTTGCTGCGTTAGTTGTTTTTCAGGCGTTAAAACATCGCTATCGTCATTTTCTCCACATAAAGCGGTGGGTCCAATCATCAAGGAAAGTAGGAAACCAGCGAAGGGAAGACTGAAGAAATGTAAAGTATGCTTGCGCTTGCTTTGGCAACGTTTTGTCACGCAAAGATCGAGACTCGTTTCGCGATTATCGTAATAAGAACTCCATCCCGTTATTGGCCTCGGCCATTTTACACGCAATAACCACACTAAGTTCTTTACTTCAAGTGAATTTCTCATTTTGGAAATAAGCGAAAATAAACACTGTGTTTTACCAGCTGATGAGTACAAGAAAAAGTTATTTTCGCCGCCATGTTTGTTTACAAATTTTAAAAGCCACGCCGTGTGGCGTGACACCGCTGACCAACCAGGAAAACTGTGTTCAGCCATCTTTTTTGTTGAAAATTTATTAGCGTCTTTCACTTTAAGAGCCCAAATATTTTGATAGGCATATCAACAGAAACGTTGATCTGAGTTTTTCCTTATATCAAACTCCCCACCCATCTCTTGTACCACGGTTGGGGTATAGCTATGTTTATACGTCCGATTTTTAATTGTGCCCTTAATTTAAAAAAAATCCCTGTAATTCATGTTCGAGCAATAAGCCCGAGAAACAATTTTCGTGAAATAATAAAACTTATACCTTTGTTTAGTTCAACGAAGAAAAACGTTTTCATTCGCATAATTGCTCGATACTTTCGGTAGATCGATTGAGGCTCAATATCCGTTCAGGTTACCAGCACAGGATAATTTAATGCAAATTATACATATGCTCTTTGCCAACTAAACGATATCTAGATTGAGAAAATATCTGCTCGAAGTCCTTTGAGCCCGGTATTCACTGGCGACCCTAGCAATTTATGAAAACCTATAGCTAACATGCATCCCTCAACTGAGGCGTTTATCAAAATCACACCTATACTGCATTTTAAAGAAAATAAGTTATTTTTTTAAAAGTAAAATTAGGAATAATATATAAACATTTTGTAACGCTTCGATTCGCTCGACTTTTGAGCGAGTCGCACAGTTCAGTTTTAAAAAAAACGCTTTAAACAACATGGCAGTGATTTGAACAGTTTTTTGTTACATTTCGTCAGTTTTAGTAGCCCTAAATTTCGCCTTTGGTGAGGCTAGTTTGATAAACCGATATGTCCGTTACAGATGCGCAGTACACAACACAGAGGATGATAGCCTGAGTGTGTGAAAACATTTAAAAAACGCGGCATACAGACCCCCGTTTTCAAATGAAAATGATCGACAGCTCGGTCATTTTATTGGACTGCGTTTTAAAGATTAATGACAAAAACCCACATTGTTACGCGCATACGGTTAAGGATGCTCAGCCACCTTAAAAACATAAACAGGGATAAAGCAATCGAATATTTGTAAGCGTGAATGAACATGATCGAAAAACAAAGAACATTTGAAGACCAATCATACAGCGCACCGCTCACTGTGCGCCCTAAAGGCCCTGTCACACTATTGCGTATGAGAGAAACGTATGAGTTGCGTATGGAAATTCATAAAATAATTTTCATACGCACAAAATGACCAGCTTACTTGACCTATGAGTAACGTACCTCTAGCGTAACTCTCGCGTATTCAGCGTATGCCTAGCGTATGCTTAGCGTATAAACCATACGTCCGAATACGCACAAAATTTTTAAGCATGCTTAAAAAATTTTTTCTGCCTCGCCGTATGCCAGCGTATGTCACCGTATGCGACCATGCTTGAAACGTATACAACCTATGCCTAACGTACCCCTAGCGTATGACAGCGTATACCAGCATATGAGTGATATTTTTCATACGCTGGCATACGCCAGTACGATACGCAATAGTGTGACAGGGCCATTACGAAGGTCGATTATTTCTAAGAGGTGAGAGAAATATGCAGTTTAGGATTTTTGTTAAGGAAAGTCAAGCGAGCAAAACACATAAGCAAGCGCGAAAATCACCTGACGCGACATCCCTAAAAAGTAAAAGGGAGTGCTTCTGCGTATGGTTTGTTTTTAACAGTGTTGACAAGTAACAAGTCGACCTTGACGTGTGATAAAACTTCGCAGTAAGCTTTAATTTGTATTTTTTTTGTAGGTCTTGATTTACATCCGAAGTAACTACATCATAACACACGCGACTTTCACTTCATTATTTTATAATTGTACAAACAAAAGTTGTCAACGTCATTTAAATTATTGTCGATAGCTGTTTTAACATTTTTTCAAGTACTACTGTTAGTATCAGTACTACTATTATCCTCTTTCTAAAGAGTAGGTACTACTATTATCCTCTTTATAACGAATAGGTGTGAGATGAAACAAATATGTGACGAAGGCCAAAACATAGACTTCGCTCCTGCAGCTTTAATCTGTCTACTGGGTCGGGTGAGTGGCGTCAATAACAAGTTCCATTATCTGGTCATGAGGTTTCCTGGCATGATGCATCGGGTTACACCATGATGCACCAGTGTAGCTCATCATTCCCTTGAGCTTCTTCCTGAATCGCTGGTCGAGCAAAGCGTAAACAATCGGGTTGATGGCGGAATTGAACAAGACCATTACGGAACTTGCGTTCCACGGTAGAAATGCACGTGAAGGGTGATAATTGTAAATGAAGTAGTTAGCTGAGTAAATCAGATAGCACACTCCAAAGATGACACTGACGGCGGCAACCGTCAAGGTGACTCGCTTTCGCACTTTCATGACAGCCTGCAAATAAAACCGCAATTAGTATAAATGTGCTGTTAGATCATTGTCGGCCCAGAGTGCTCCATGCGCAAAGTGGCCAACACAGTAAAGAGATGCGACTTAAAAGGAAACTACCTCCTCCCTGGCAGAAACTGGTTTCATCAGTTCATATTTTCAGGCTCTGCTAAACATTCCTTGGTGCCAAAATCTGTCAGCCACCCTATATTGTTTCCTAGCCGCGCACGCGCTGTCCTGAGTTTCAGTAATTTTGCGAACTTTCGCATGAAAGTGTAGGTTAAACTGCAAATTTTCTCTAAAACTTTTATCTAAAACTTCTCAAATTTTGAAACCATTTACATACTCATTTTGGATAAAACTCTGTCGAACAATCTATTTAAATAGTTGAATATACAAAATTGCGTGATATTGTTTACTCTAGGGAGTCATCTAAAAACGTTTTTAGTCAAATAAAATAATAAGGTTAACAAGGTTACAAACTCGATCTTCTACTGTTTCCATAGCAAAAATGGCTAACAAGGTTATTAAAACGGCGTTGACGACTACTGGATGTTATTTGTTTTTCAATTCTACAAACGTGAACAGAAATGAAGTTAGTGAAGCCGTTTTAAAATCTTATTTCAAACCTGTTGTTGAATAGCCGGCTCTCCACGTTTGAACCACAAAGTGTAGACGACTCGAATGTATAGAGCAGCCATCAAAGAGACTGGCAAAAATCCCATCAGCAGAAACCAAGTCATACCATAAGCCTTGCTCATCCATTTTTCAGGCCACATTTCTCTGCATTCTCCCAATTCTTTGGAAAAGTTGGCAACTGGAACCCATGGGATATTTATAAATACTCCAAAGATCCAGGAACAAGGTATAATCACCTAAAATGTTATCAAGTAAAATGTATTATGCGGTTTCCTACTTGTTTAAAATTATGTTCAAAGTAAGAGA
This sequence comes from Dendrophyllia cribrosa, assembly GCA_024195265.1. NCBI lineage: Eukaryota > Metazoa > Cnidaria > Anthozoa > Scleractinia > Dendrophylliidae > Dendrophyllia > Dendrophyllia cribrosa. The sequence goes on along the minus strand of JAJLRJ010000011.1, from coordinate 25,297,078 downwards.
TGACATAGAAATATTTATATAAATCATCTCAAAACAGCTAGTCCTACTCAATTACAGCAAAGAGAAACACGGGGAAACATTGCTTTTACAAAGCTCGCAAGGATGACAGTGACTTGGCATGAATGAATAATTAATTAATTAATTAATTAAGTTACTATTTATAATTAATAGAGTCTTCACTCATAAATTAATATCGGGAAAATTTTCAAGTTATTCGAAAACAACATTTTCACATCCTTCGAGAGCCTGACAAGGAATTAAAACAAATGTTTTTACAACATGGTCTGGCTAGTTACATTCTGCTGTAAAAACCTACATCTAAAAACCTATGGAAATAACAAAAAAACGCCAAATATATCACCAACTTGTGAAGAACAAAAGCCCTTCGTCATTTAACCTTAATTGGTGGAGGCGGAGTTTTATTTCTGTCCATTAAAAATACGGAATAAACATCTTCCGGTGACACTTTCGCCACATTCATCCCAGTGGGGAGAGTCGTCTTTTTGTTTTATAATTAGCAGTACTAGCAGGGGACTGGACATGACTTTTTGCTCTTACCAGCTGAAGACGAATTTCAAAAACAATTGCGATTATCTTTCCTGCCAACGGTTGGCCAATAGTCCGGATCTCTTAGCAACGGCCGAATCTTTTCCAACACAGTCATTTTTGAGTTAACACCGAGCGCTTAGCACCCACGCCTTGGATTCGATAAAAAACGCTTGGTTACCAAGACTTGACGAATGCTGGCACTATTTCTAAATCGAATGCAGTGTTTTGAAAGCTTTCTCTATAAAATGTATGGAGAAAGGACCAAAAAAGACACATGACTATTTAAGCAGTGTAAGTTTGCACTTTCCCTAGAGCCCATGATGTAGCTTTATTCTTTTCTCGTCTTTCTGAAAGAACGCGAAAATTTAGTCCCGAAATATTGGACAAGGTGCTCGAAGTTAGGAGCTCCGTTGTTAGGTCCGCATATCCATGAACATTAACCCTCGGACGTAAAAGGCGGGGGGGGGGGGGGAGGGGGGGGGGGGGGGTGTGGATGCTGTCCCCCTTAAGCTTTTTCTCCGATTTTTTTAAGACCGTTTAAGATTAGCACATGCCGTCTTCAGTAGCTGTTCGTTTATCCTTGAGACACATTTTGGTAAAGTTGGTGGCTATGGTAACGAGATAATACGTCATAAGTAGCATGCGGTCAAGCCATTTTTGAATAAAAATGCGTGTTTTTCGCCTTTTTCGATGAAAAAACATATAAAATGCTACCAAAAGCATCAAAATGTTTAATTTTATGTTATTTTGCAACTCTAGCAAAACATATTTGCAATTATCGCATTTTTCAGATAAATTTGAATTTTTAGTAAAATCCAAGATGGCGGCCATCTTGGCGACCATTTTGGATGACATCACGGACGCCCAGCAGCGCTACAACCCATACTATTTACCTTATCTTGTAGAGCGCATCACAGTTTATCTATTAGACGTAAAATATTCGGAAACATTGCAACATCGCAAAAACCCAAGGGTAGAGGATTGCAAACCCCCCCCCCCCCCCCCCCTGTACCACGGTGGGGGTATAAGTTTGCGTGTACGTCCGAGGGTTAAGGTTTAAGGTTTACAGTTACCCGTATAACCTTTCGGCCACGTAAGCTAACAAAGTGCTTCTTATAGCAAACAAAGTTAATTGAAATACCTGTGTTTCATTTTAGTAAGCGATCACATGCACTGCAACTGTTATTCCAAGGGCACAAAATGCATCTCTTAAAAATTGAACATATTTACCTGTAACTTTAGCGATTAATGTTATATATAAAAAATGGTAACACAGAAAACTTCACATACCTTTGTTTTGCTCTTAGATAGCCTTCCTTTATTTCCATGGGGATGTACAACAGCATAGTACCGTTCAATTGCTATGACAACCAAAGAGAATACAGAGGCGGAGGCTCCAACCCAGCCCCAGGTTCCAGCCGTCAGCAGTTTGCATAGCACATCACCAGTCGCTCCATCTGGGTGGGTGAAAGTGTGGATCAAAATGTAACCCGGTGCTAAAAATATGCCTGCGGTCATGTCTGCGACAGCTAAGTTCATCAGAAGGAAGTTGACTGATGTCCTATTAAAAATCAGCAAACCATATAAAATCTGAGTCCGCATATTGTTTGTTAACTTTTTAAACCTACTTTAGAAGTAACAAGAACAACAACTCTTCGAGTAGTGAAGTCGTGCTGGCCTGGCGCACGCTACTGATGTACACGGCTAAAATTCACACTTAATTTAGCTCTTTTGAAATTATGAAAATTCAGATTAAGTTGAGATTTGGTGAAAAAACTAAAGTTTATTAATGTCTTCCCTGTGAACAATTTTAGTTTTGCATATAGGCCGGGTTGAACAAAAGAGAAAATTTTATAAAAGTCACCAAAAATGAGGCCATTTTGGACACTACGCGTAATATTTACAGTCTAACCTCGCACAATTCATAATTTCTCTGTTTTGATGAAGTGTAAGCATTTTTTTTGCAGTTAAAGTTAATAGCTAATGAGCATTATGTATTTTAAGAATGACTATAAATGATCGAAAAATAACAAATTTATAGCAATTTGCAGCACCTACAAAAACACCCTGGTCAAAAATTTTCAAAATCGATTTGGTTTTAGTTCCGTTTCTTATGTTAACGAAACAAAAAGACTTTCGAAATGCTCATTAATTCACCTTATTTCCTGGGGTAACATTGTTCAATTTGGAAAATCCATATTCAAACTACAATCCAATTTTCTCGGTAAGACAGCGTTTCTTTTACATAAAAATACGTTTCGTTGTGCGTAGGATCGAATTACGGATTCTACAGTGTGCATTGGTACGCACAAGTTGTGCATAAAGTGCGCCCAAGTTGTGCATAAGGTGTGCATGACTAGCTTTTTTTCGTGCGTAAATTGTGCCTAAGGGCCTGGTCGCACTACAATCAAAAACAAAAATCCGCCCGTGCCAAAATCGAGGAAAACAAAAGAAACCGCTCCGGTGGGACACGCTTTTTGTAGTTTTTGTTTTTATGTCATTTTGCTCGGGCTAATTTTTGTTTTTGACTGTAGTGCGACCAGGCCCTAAGTTGTGCCTAAATTGTGCGTAAATCGTGCCTAAATTGTGCCTTTGAACGGCTCATTATGATAAACATTCCGGGGAAATATTATTTTCGGCATCGCGCTCGTGTCACAGCGCGTTTTGGTCACACACCGTTATGACGATAAATGACGATTAGTTGCAAGATTGTCCTCATACAACGAAATATTTTATTCCAAGCGAAAGCGACGGCGGGAGATCAATTATCGTGTTTACTTGTATTCTTCCCGCACTGCCGCTTTCCCGGCCGTTTGGAGATGTAGAATAGTACTTAAGTATTAGTTTCTGACCATTTGTCATCTGCTTTAGATAAATACTGCCAAACATTCAAAACGTTGTTCGAACAAATTGACTTTGTAGAGTTTTTTCATTCGATTTGGGTTTATAAAATGGAATGGGTCATTTTCATCGGATGCGCTGTCTGCACGCTGGCCAAATTTCAGCAATAAATTTGCATACATGTCGAAACGTGTGGATCACATTTCAGCAAGAGATTTTCGTGTTTATTGACAAAAAGATCTGTCTCCAAAATAAGTAACAACTAGGCATACCTATCAATAGAGTGCCAACGAGGAAATGATTTTGATTTGTGTGGCAACGGAATTATGTTTTTGACAGTTTGGTGGCCCTTTGACCACACTCACCGAAGAAATAAAAAATGTCATGCTTTGATCGGCTAACTGAAATCAAAATCGCTGTAATGTTGTAGTAAACATTTCATATCAGACAATAAAGCAGCCAAGAAACGTTTTAAAAGCTATTGAAAACGTTTTAAAATGAGTAGAACGAGTAGAAAAAGGTTTGGAAATATGAAGCGTGCTGCAAAAGTTGAAATGGAGAATTCTTGTTCAAAGGCTAACCCTTTTACGTGTTTGTTCAAGCGTGAAACATGCAAGTCCGTTGTGTTACCGCCTTCATGTTTCTGCACGTGTAATCAAGATTTATTTTGTACAAAAACTTGTTTAGTGCCGGTTGTTAAGCCTTTTCACTCGTTCGAATTATCGTCAGTTTGCTCGACAGAACGAATTTCCCTTGTTTGTGTGTGAAGAAGCGCGACGGTTTGTCTAGACAAACAAAGTTGCATATTTTACGCTTGAACAAATACCTAAAAAAGCGAGCCGTTCACGATGCTTTGTTTGGAAGGGAATTGTTGCAACGAAACACGTTAATTAAAATGAAGATTCTGACGCTGACATTATTTTAGGAGTTTAAAACATGCGATATGTGCAAAATCTTTTTAAAATCAGTTTGTAATTTCAAGAATTTCACTTCAGGAAGATTTTGGTCACGTGCTAGGCAACGGGTTCTTGGTGTGGCAATAACACGTCTTTTCATTGGCTCTAATAGTTCCCGCCTTGCAATTGGCTCAAACCAAAGTCTACATTACATTACATTACCTTACACTTTTTCAGGCTCGATCGAGAATTTTTCTGCCTTAGCACTTCCTCGCGCGGCACTATTCTCTGCCGCCTCGCCAGCCTCGCGTCTTCGCTCGGCTGGCTCGTTGGCAATAATCACAACGAGGAAAACAACGCATATTTCGAATTGTTAAAAGAAAAGCAATTCTGCTGATATTTTTTGTTTTGTTTTGGCGATTCAAAAATTCGCTTCTTAGATTTTTTGATTTCCTTTGTGAATTTTCGTCTGCGAATTTATATCATGAGAACGGTGCGAAAGTACGTACGCTCGAAATGACAGCGATATTTCGTCGAATATTCGCGAGAACAAAGAACGAAAAATCAAATCAAACTACAGAGAAGGTAAGCCTTAAAACTGCCGGTTAAACGTTTTGTTCAAAACGACTTTTGTAAAGCAACTCTGGACCGAACGAATAATTTGAACGACTTTCCTAACGCTTTCAACGCGTCAACGGCCTGGACAAAAACAAATCTTGAACGCTTTTTTTAAACGCTTCAAACGGCATGGAATAAAAATTTGCATGGTTTTTCCAACGCTTTTAATGCTTTCCTTAACCATTTTAACGCTTTCAGAACGGTGATCGAACGCTTTAGGACGTTTAACGGATAACCGTTCTTAGTGTACGTTTTTCCGCGGAAGGTCACTTTTATTATTATGTCTTGCCATTCCCGCTCAATTCTCGTAATTTGTTTGTCTTGCTTGTATCACTATGTCTTGTCACGTTCGATTCTCGCTGATAAGCATATTTTTTTACGGACTGAATCTGGCTGGTCACTCGCCGAGAATTTTCGTACAGGCTTGCCTTTACTCGGACGAGTTCAATATAGCTTTGAAACGTTTCCAAAAAAACGTGCCTAAATGTGCGTAAACTGTGCGTAAACCGTGCCTAAGCTGTACCTAAACTGTGCCTAAACTGTGCCTAAGCCTTCTGCAAAACGTGCCAAACCTGTGCCTTGTCTGTACCTAAAATGTGCCTAACTTGTGCCTCTATGTTTTTTCCCTGTGCTTTTGCACAAAATTCGTGCCTTTCACAGAAGCGTGAATTAGTGCATAAGCACGGTGTTACGCTCGTGTACACCAGTAGCGTGCGTCAGGCCTGCTTTAAGAAGCTTTAAGGGTCTTGTAAGTCCCCCCAAAGGTACGAGGATTAATTCAATATATTGTTATGATTTGTTTTACATGTACAGTCGCTTTTCCGGTCACACTAGGTGATCCGTCACGAACGTTACTACACTGTACGTCATTTGAAACCTTTTATCAGTCTTTCGCAATCACTCGTGCATGCAAGGTCAACTTTAACTTTTATATTTATACTTCCATTTATCTGTTGCTCGAAAAGAAAGAAAACGAAATCGTTATCGAATGGAACTCCAACCAAACCCGGCGATAATGTAAGTTCCTTTTACTTGATATGCTTCGTTTCGTCATTTTCCTTTTTCTTATTTTGTAAATAAATCCAATCATCCACTGAGGAGCTTGAAGTTGCTATATCAACTGATATGACGTCACTAACACTTCGCCTCAGGCTATAAACCACTTGAAAAAGTGAACTTTTTTTACTTTTTGGAGCCCATTTTATAAGTCGTGCTCTCGGCTCGTAGCCAAGGGCACGAGTAATTACGACTTAGAGGCTGCCCAGTTTCTTAGTGATAACCTCGCCTAGTGTAATTGCATTTAATCAAATTCTAAAATTCAATAAAAAGTTCATAAGGAAATACGGTCCAGTCCAATGCAGTAATAAATATCATAACATAATGATGCAGCTCAGCTATACTTTATCGTTAATATAATAAATACTTAGTGCTCGTGGTTTAGTGGTTAGCGCTTCGGACTTTCAACCTGAAGGTCGGTGGTTCAAGCCTAGTCTCTGCCATCGTGTTGTTTCCTTAGACAAGAAAGTTTACTCCACTTTGTCTTTCTCTACCCAGGTGTATAAATGGGTACCGGTGACAAAATGCTGGGGGTAGCCCTGCGATGGACTAGCATCCCATAATATTCTCAGTTGCTTCATGCTACGGAAACCGGGTTAAGCTCGGGCCGTGTGGGCATCGTTGGCTCGTGTGCGACTTTACCTTTTACTCGTGGCGTTGCCAACGAGTTATGTTTAACGCTTTGACTTTTCTTTTTTTTTTCTTTTGTGTGTGTGTGTGTGTGTCACATTAGTTCGTGCAAATTTATGCAAGCATATTTTAAATTTAATTGGTTGACACGCGCGACCTCGTAATCTCGCTCTTAATATCAAGATGGCGGAAAAGTCTCTCCGTGAGTTGACTTGAGAAGCAGATCGAAGAATTACAGCGTACAAGTTTTTAGGACAATGCAAGACGTTCATGGACGGGTAGGGCCGTTTGATATTCTGTTCGCCGCTTATTGCTTTGAGATTTTTAATTTAATTGGTTGACACGCGCGACCTCGTGATCTCGCTCTTGATTCCAAGATGGCGGAAAATCTCTACGTGTGTTGGCGTGGACCGTTTGATTTTCTGTTCGCCGCTTATTGCTGTGGGATTTCTGTTCCGGCAAGTTTTGTGTTTTATATAACTTGCCATTTCAGTTAGCGATCGTGGTTTCAAGTGTCGGCTATTGAATGTAGTAATTGCAGTGTGGTCTTACTTGTTAGACATAATTTTAAGCTTATGTTTCTCAGCCACAGAAGAACTCAAAACGCTCGAAAATCAATGCTGCAATGGGTTAAAGACGCCGCAAGTTCAGGCTGTGCGCAGCTTCTTGTTAGCTTGGAGAACTAATAAGGTTCACTGCTATTGTTTTATATACATGAATATTCGCCTAAAATCTGAATCTGCCGCTAATATTTTACCTTAAAATGTAGGAGTAAAAAAACCGTAAACATTAATTTGCCAATGATGATAATGCATTTCATTAACGGTGAACTCTATCGGAGAGAGAAGTTGTATTGTTTTTTTTTTTAATATTTTGCAAAATAAAACAGGAATTGTTCTTGAATTTTGAATTCGGCTGCTATCCTACCACTCGGGCATTACATAATTAGCTTGTTTTTATTTGCATAACAAACGGTGTGCCCGGTTCAGTCACCAACATACCTCATATCTTGATTCTTCACTATGATGACACAAACCAGAGAGTTCCCAGCGATGTTTAAGATGACGAGTAAGGACTGCACCGTTGTTGTCGCTATCTGAGCTGATTCAGACATGGCTTCCGGAGTTGGTTTGGTTTCTTTCCACCAGTTCATTTTGTAATCTAGGGGTAAAAATTTCAAAACCTAGTTATTGTTAATAACCCTACTAAGACCAGACATTCTCAACCTTCTTCCTCGGTATTCAAAGTGGTGGCGAAAAACAACCCTGGCAAAAGGAACATTGTATAACCTGTATACTACATGTTGTACTCATTGGCGAATCTTTAGACATTTTGAATTTCTTAAAATGTGCAAGATATTTGGAAGTTTAAAACACCTATTTTATAGCGACTGTTTAATTTTTTACGGGTTTTGTGATGTCTATCTCAATAGTCATTGTTACATGGTCAAATGTAAACAAACAAAAACAAAACAAACAAACATATTACTGTCTATTTGTCTATTTTTTACTTCACGGGTTGAGTAAAATCATTCTAACATAATGGACACACACAATAGGCACAAATAAGGGTTTGGTTGAACTTTGGTTGACAAAATCACACTTTCTATGGTTAAAGCGTTGCTGTAAAATGGCATAACCTCATGCTACTTATCACGTCATATCTTGTTACCATAGCCGCAACCGATTCTGGCCAATTGCTTTCAAAATGTGTCGCAAGAATATAAAAACGGCTTCTAAAAATAGCATCTGCTAATAATTCATCCTCCCGCTCTTGCATGTCCGTGGGTTAAGTTGCCTGAGAAAGGATATCATCTCAAACGGACGCGTGCGTGGCATGTGAAATGCTAATTCAGTCAAAAGTAAAATTATCCAAACCTTGCTAAATGTATACCAATTCAAAACATGATGCAAGGAGCAAACGGCATTGAAAAACATGAGGAAAAAATCGTGAAGGCCTTTCATCCTTCAAGTGATTGTTTTAGGCGGGCCCCGTTTGACCATGTGTGAGATCAACACAAACAAACTCTCATATCGAGAATATTGCGGAGGAGAAAATCAAACAATACCCACTAATTTAAAAGCACCATCATGAACTTTTAAAAGGAAAGTGTAGTAACAGAATGATTTAGCATTAGAGATTGTAAGAACTGTTCTAACATTTTGTAATACGTCTTATACGTCTTGTAAATTTTACAAATACGAGGTCTTGAATTTTGTAATATACTTGTAAATTGTAGAAACATTTTCGCATTTTGTAATAATATCAGTAATGTAGACCGTCTGAATACATTTCAATCGGACGCTGTCATATTTCGTAATATTTCGAACTTTTTCTTTTTGTAATTTTATTCATTTCAACGCGGTTGTCGTTAATACTTTTCTCTCTCATTCATACACACAATTAACTATATGCTTCAGGGATATAAATGTGTAAACTCCAATTTTCACTAGTGGTCGCTTTGTACTTATTAAAGATCACTAAAGATGATGTGGTGTTTAAACCTTTATTGCCAATTCTTTTTTCATGTACTATTCGATTGGCATGGCGAACATTCTTAGAAATAAATTATTAGAAAACTAGTTCAGAGTGACGTTACGTCTTTCCATTGCAGCTATATACCGGTCCGTATATGGGCCACAGTACATTCAAGCTGACATCAAACCTACCAAGAAAGCAAATTTAGTAGAAGATGTGTTTCAAAATCCCTCGTTTTCTCGCCACTTCGACGGGATCAGTGGTGCCGCAAAAATGACAACATACATACATACATACATACATACATACATACATACATACATACATACATACATACATACATACATACATACATACATACATACATACATACATATAACTTTATTTAAACTCGGTAAAATCATTCAGTATATAAAAAGGATATCAAGAACTTAGACCTTAGAGCTGTGAAGCGTTGAATGCAAGTAATCTACTTTCCGCATTTTTTTCCTTTTTACTGTTGGATATTCGTTCCTCACATTTGTTCCTGCATGCCTTGCTACTTCGCTCAAATGACGAACTACAATTTTCATTTAACTGGCTGACTGTATATCCTTGGAAGTCCGAAAATATATTTTTCAGTACCTTTTGGTACATTAGTTCCATTGTATCTTAAATGATATTTTACATTTTTATCTGCTTATAGAGCTGCAGAATAACATCGAAATGAAAAAGTGCTTAATTTTGAATTTGTTGTCAGAATTCTACCCATGTATTCCAACATTTCAAGCGAGTATTGGGTTCATACTCGCTATATCCTCTCCGATCACAAGAAATAGCGCACATGCTCCTCTTACTAACGAGTAAAAAAAAATTTGAATTATTGGGCAAGTATGGTTTTCGATTAAATATTAGGGAGCTTAAGCAACGACGACGGCAACGCCAAGGAAAACGTCACTTGAAAAAAGGATTCGCGCTATTTTAAACTAATTGGCAGTTGCTCCGATTTGTTTAGTTTGTCTAATGTGTCTGAATTGTCCAGGAGCTGAATTTGAAGGGGTGGCTTTCCAGTTCAAATGGAGAAAGGAAAATTAACCGTCGTGTGTTCACGTTCTCCAAAAAACCTATAATTTGATCATTTGACGTTGTTGTTTTCCAGGGAACGGCAAAGAAATGTACCAAAATGTAAAACGCACGTGCAGAGGCATTGTTTTCGCTCATTAAGCCTTTTGTTTTGTGCCGTTCTCGCTGCCGTCGGCGTCGTGGTTGCTTAAGTTCCCTATTTGTCTTAAAACAGGGAGAAGTTGTTATCGAATGGCGGTTTCTTTTGTTATTTCAATTTAAAGGCCATTAACCCACGTTCGGAAGCTTTGATCCAGGTAGAACGTATTCGTTTATTTAACGTTGCAGAACGGTGTTCTCTGAAACATAACAAATGACGGAAAAGGCGTAAATGAACTTCAAATTCGAAAGCTTCAAAACAGTCAAAATGTATACTTTTATTAAACTTTTAAAACGGTATTTAAAACACAGACTAAACATGTACACTTTCCAGAATCAGAATAGCGTCAGGGAAGTTTCGAATTCTGATATACATTAAGCTGTCTTTGACTTTACTTATTCCGTGGATTAGAAAAGTTAGTGCGTACTCTAAGGGCGCTTTCCATTTGTCAGAACTGGCCGGCCAGACTGATAAATTTTTGTAAATATTATTCCATTATTTGTCAGAACTGGCCGGCCGGGTTGATCAATTCGGGAATAATATGCACCCTTTTGATGGACTAGTAGGACCAAGTCTCCAAAAAACCGCATTCTAGTGACAAACTGACCGTTCCGGTCCGCTAGTTCTGACAAATGGTAAGTGCCCTATGACAATCTTTCAATCGTGTTAACCGATTCCGATTGTCAAACTCACTGAGATTCGAATTAAACGGAATGACCATCGTCTGAATTGTGTCATGAATGTCGTTGTTTTGTTTAGATTTGCTTGTTTAAGATGAACAGGTGATGATATAAACTTGCAGTTACATGTATAACGATGCTGATTTGGTATACGCATGCATGGTTTATGCAAACCGACATGGCGTACTACTAAAATCGGTATTATAAGACTTACCACAGTATAGCAATATCAACTTTTGGTAGCTACAAACCTCAAGCGTTCTCTAATTATATGAAGCATTTAGCATTTAGCACTTCGACTTAATTTTTGAAGACACTAATTATTAACACCTTGGAAGGTTTAAATGCAAATGTGTAGCTGAAGTTCACCTGTTACGTCCATCGTCAATTTTGCTCAAGTTACCATATTTAATGTACTACAAACATTACGCTGAAACAACTTGAAAGATCATGTCTTGGATAAGTTTTCTTTATCGAATTAGTAATCCCTTGATATCACAGTTTCACCAAGATGCTAAGTTAAAAACATATTAAAATACCCGCACAAAATCCCACAAAATTTGATAATTTCTCCGTCCGATGCAAATACATAATTGTTTTTTGAAACGCTGCCTAGATATATAATTCATAGGAACTCTTAATTAGCAAGGTAGCCCTTACCAAACCAAGTGTATTTTAAAAGTGATTAAAAAGTACTTTTAATGTATTTGAACGATTTTAACTATATTTTGAGCTCATCATGGTGTATTTTTATTATATTTTAACAAAAATTCTAAAATAGTGGTAATAGTTTGAAATGTATTTTTTTGTATTTAATAAACCGGTTAGGGTTTTCCATGTATTTGTAAGCTATTTGTCGCCAAAACTACATTTCAAATAGAGTATTTAAACACTATTTTGACAACATGACTGCCGAAGTGTTACTCTAAATTGTTTCAAATAGACTATTTGAACACTGTTTGGAAAAGAATTATAAAATGTTGTCGATTTATAATGTAGTTGTAACAAGTAAAAAATAAAAATACGTTTAAATATGATGTTTAAATATTATTTGAAATGGACATTCATTACTACGCTTTTAAATAGCTCATAAATAGTCTATTTAAAACATGTTTGAAGTTGAATTCGTAAGTGAGAGCTATTTGAAAGGCGATTTTAAAATACTAAAACAGGAGCTGTTTCCAAACAGACTTTAAACAGACTATTTTCTTAGTATTTTGAGAGAAAAGGACTTTGTTACAGGTATGTACACAAAATATTTTTAAAGTTCACCTCCCCCTCCATAAGTCTGTAAAACTGTTTTAAACGTATTTGTGACAAACTCACAGAAAAAAATAAGAGCTATATCGGTTTTCTTTTTAATTGCAGCAATGAAAATGTTTATAGACTTGTATAGACATACACACTAACCCCCCCCCCCCCCCCCCCCGCCCCCCCCTCCCGGCCCGATTCGATTCGATCCTTTACTACAGGATCCGGTGCTTCTATTCGTTATGGTGGTCTTTGCAAATATAGTTCCTTGATTATCATCATGACAGTTTATATGGATCCTTGATTATCATCATGACAGTTTATATGGAGGCCGAAGTTAATTATCAACTTCACACGTACGTGTAGCCGAAGCGCATTTCCCTTTCGTAAACGGTCGTTGCCATTTTAGCGACACTTTTCACCAATTTTAGAATTATTTTTTCTATCAGAAAAAGAAAAATGGAATATAATTACCTGGAATCGAACCCGGAACCTCTGCATGCTAACATCTCTCTCTTACCACTAGACCACTGGGTTGATCCGGCAAACCCAAGAAAAATTTAATTATAAAAGGTGCTTTTCTTAATATATATCAATAACGGGTCACCCTAACCCTAAATCTTACCTAACCGCGAATCTAGCTTAGATCTAATAATCGCTTTACCTAGGCCCAATTTGATCTAATAACGATAGCCTATTTTCGTCCCAATCCAAGCATAAACTAGAGAGAAATAGCATCGACCATTACAAAAAGGCTTGGTTACTAATGAATGCTAATGATGGCATCGACAGTTAAAAATGGCATCGACCGTTTGCTAATAATGGCATCGACCGTTAAAAATGGCATCGACCGTTTACGAAAGGGAAATCAGCGTAGCCGAACGCCGACTTGTGGGCCGGGATTGAACTTGAATTGAATAGCAGGGCGATATCGAATGGCGCGTCAAAATACATTTTATTTTACATTTATCCCGACATTATTAACGCAGTAGCCCGCTGTCAAATCAAACAATGGTATAATTCCTCGATTAACACTGGATTCAGTAATAATATCGATGTGTCCGAACGCTGTGTAAATCGAGGCATAAATGTTATGACGATCGATACGGCAATTAAATTTTATTATTATTATTATTCTGCGAAATGCAAATACTTGAGTGATCTCAGCATATGTTGTATTCTATTCTGCTTTATAAAGCTTGTGTTTAGAGTAGCGAGGCCTATTGCTCGTATATATATTCAGCTCAGATGTAAGCTTTATGCGAGAGCACACATTATTTTGTAAACAGACAATTATTATTTTATGGAGCGTTCCGCAAACTTTAAGTTATACACGAATGATGATTACAGTTAAGTCTCTTCTTAAGAATTAAAAGCCATACCTTATATCTGTTTTATGAGCGCCCTCTTATCATGGAATCCTGAACTTTTTCACTTGAAGCATGACGAATTCAGCATGATTCAGTCCTAAAAATTCCCGCTCAGTTTGTGTGCTATCGCGCGCTAATCTCGTTCCCAGTGTCCTCTCTATCTAGCGTCGCATATCACGTGAGCACAAACAAAGGCCGTTTGAATTTTGTGCGCGGCCATTATAGCAACCGTTTGGAGATTTTAATTTTTATGGACGCTGTTTTATCCAAGAATGGGCTTATCGACAATTTATCAGCAGAAGAGATGAATATCTGATGACAGTCTACATCAGGACGTTTCAAATGTGAGTACAATCTTTTCTTTTATCTTTTTAGTCATGTACGAAGCTTTGAGGTGGCGTTCGATTGAACGCATTCCGGAATATTTAATAAAGAACGTGAAAGCTGTCGTATTATAACCATGTTTTGCCAGACTTACATGTGTATACTGCAAGTGTGTCTTAAGAGCCAATGTCTGAAATTTTCGAAAATCGGGCGTCACTCACAAAATTTCGGATTTCTTCATATTTTGCCCAAATAATCTCTATAGTGAAGTATTTTCAAAAATAACATTAAAAATTGTAACGGCGTTTTATTTTTTTCGAAAACGGGCAAAGTTTGAAAAACGGCAAATCGGCGGCCTTTCAGTTGTGAAACTGGCGAAAAATTACACATTTTCATCTCGCTCGTACAGAAAAACGCGATGCCATACATAAATAAAATGTGGCCACAACACAAACACGCTCTTGTTCTTCACACTACTGTTATTTACTTTGGATTAGCAGTTGAAATAAGAATATTTCGGCCGTTAGAAGAAACATGATTTCTTCCATTTTAAAAATTAGCAAATTTGAACCAATTTCAACGCCGTGGAAACCCAATTGGTACGTTGAGTTTGAAAACAAAATTAAGACAGTCTTGAAGCACAACTTCTGCTGTTTACTGTGGTAAAATATTTCTGGCGGCACTTTAAAAGTGCCCCGTCGAGAGACCAAAATGTGAAGGGTAGTTTGACACCAGGAGAACTATGTGACACGAACCTGAGCGCCGACACTACGCACAAAATGTTTATCGCTAAAAATAGTTCCTTTGAGATAGAGCCTTTTTCAGAATCGTAAAGACTTCAGAAGAACTTTATCTATCCTTTGCTAACTAAAAATGATATCTTTTAAGTAGTTTGTTGGGATACAGAGTAGAGACACGAAAGACAGGAAAATCGATCATGTTGTGCGACCTTACAAATAAAAGCGATCAACACTTACCCGCTTTTTCATCAGAAAATTAAACTGACCCGAACCTTGAATTGCGTTTATAATAAAGACAATCCTGCACTCCGATCCATTATATTGCTGTGTTTGGAATATCTGAGCCTTGTAGATCATATCATAGCGTTATTTACTCCAAATTTGTTAAAACAACAGTCGCTAAATGACAGTTCGGAAGTTTCCCACAATGTGTTGCAAAGAGATTGCGTGACGCGTAGCACGCTGGAATTTGTTGCGTGCTTATGGTATCGGTCACGGAAAGAACATTGCCGTGGAAAAGGTTTCAGGTCAGTGTCATTTAAGCCCCATTTACACGAGCAATTTTTCCTTGACAAGTTTACTTGCCAATTTTTATTGTAGATGATTAACAAGTTTTCCTTTACAATTTTCCATTGACAAGGTTTCCTTGTTTGTGTAGACGACGAGCAAGTTTTCCTTGATAAGTTTCGGTTGTGCCCGCAATGCCTAAATCTGTAATATCCTTGCCACATTTTCCTTGTTGTCCGTCTACACGAGCAAATTTCTGACTTGACAAGGAAAAATTGTCCACTATTCTCCATCTACACGAGCAATTTTTCCTTGTCAAGGAAAACTTGTCAAGGAAAAATTGCTCGTGTAAATGGGACTTTATAAAGTGGGCTGGTGGTCCCTTAGTTGTAGAACTTGAGGCTCTAGTGGGGTCCGAGTGCATGCCTTCTATATTGATTTTTGACGTCGGGAGGCTCGAAAGTGCTTTTTACATCATTCAATACAAGATATTTTCGAAAACAAAAGTGAAATTCAAAGATATATTTTTTTTTAGCCACTATTGCACCCGCTTTCCGTTAATAGTTCATCAGAAAATTAAACTAACCCGAGCCTTGAATTGCGTTAATGATAAAGCAAATCATGCACTCCATTGTTGTAAATAAATTCCTGCACAGCAAAAGTAGAGAAAAAAAAATCGTTCACAGCGAGCGAAAGAAAAGTTTGGAATAATCTCGAAAAAAAATTCTTGCACAGCCTCAAGGCGGAAAACAAATCATGCATCACACAAGGCTTCTTCAATCTTCTTACAAGAGAAAATAAAACTGTAAAAGTGGTTAGCAATCTTGCATTACATTGGCCCTTCATTTTCTAGCTTTACAAGGGCAACTATCCTCAAAATCTTCAAGGAGGGCCAACGATGGCGCTTTTTTCTTCACTGCCGGGCACGGGCACGACGCATTTCTTTTGTAACTACATCCGGGTCGACCTTCCTGTCTGTGGATTGACCAATAGTAAATTTAGCCTCCAGGTAGGCTTTCTGCTTTTCATTGAATTGGTAGCAAGGGCTGTTCCATTTCCTTTAGCGCCCAGCCCGCCTTGAGGCTTTAGCCTTTGTTTGAGCTGCTAACTGAGCTTGAAAGAAAGGAAGAAGTGCAACGCTTTCGCTGAGGAGGGTGGCGTACTGTTGTTTGGCCAGGTTCATTAGGGTGTGCCTCTCCGGTGACCTGGAGCAGGCTCCTAATGACAGATGGCGTTACAGGTCGGACGGCCGTTGAAACACTTTGATGCAGCCCCCGGGAGGTACTAGCCTACGAGCAAGGCTCTCGTTCTTAGGGGTTGGGAGGAAGGGGTTCGGGGGGCCTCCTCCCCTCCCAAACCGCGAACCCGGTCCCGACCCCGAGAGCTTGCTCGCAGGCTAGGGGGGTACTCGGATATGTCTTGGCTGGGTATGTGCCGCCCGGGTCTCCAAATTTAGACCCCGTTTTAGAAAGAGTTTGCACTCAAAATGTTACCCCATTCTAAAAATAGGTCAATTTTTAACACTCTGATTCTAGAAAAATGATACGGAAAATGATATGCGATCTCGGATGGCAGAGCCTCGAAGCTCGCTGGGCTGTCAGCCGCCTATCCTTGATTGTCCACGGCCTTGTGGACGTTGAAAGTCAGATTCTGGTTAGGAGTACAAGTGGGCGTGTAACTAGACAATCCCAAGGTCAACACCACTTCTGGAATATCCTGCGCAATATTTAATTTAGATTTCGTAGAAATTGCGTAACTTTCAATAGCCCATTTTTTAAAAAAGTTATTTCTTTGTTTGTTCGACTTATACATCAAAATACGACAATTCTGCTTCCACACAAATCAGCAACAGCTTTGATTTCAAACAGAAGATAAAGACGGTAAAGTCACGATCTACAATTTCTTTATTCGCCATCTTATAAAGCTTTCGTGCGTTCGAAATATTATACCTCGTTCTAGGAAATGTCTCTAAAATGGATACCCGTTCGTTCTAGACCAGGAGTCCCAAAATTACGACCCCGTTAGGCGGCACATACCCGTATAGGTATTTTTGGGAAGTACCCCCCTCCCCCCTCCCCCCCCCCCCCCCCCCCCCCCCCCACCCCCGGGATGCAGCCTTCCTGTGGGTATGAAAGTACATTTGATGTTGGACGTTCAGGACTGTTTTCCTTGTCATCGGACGTGGCTGTGACTGTAACTTGCGGTGGAGATGTCACAGAACCACCAGCCGAAAACAAAACTGACAGCCAGCTGTAGCTCACATCTGTAATAGTATCACTATTCTCAGATACTTTTGCTTGCTTTTGAGACGTCAATATAAAGTCGTATTGACGTCTCAAAAATCTAGACAAAACTAATTTCGATTTTAAGGCGCGCGTTAATACTGCATTATATTGACGGCGTTGGAAGAAAATATATTCCGTACTGGGCTCCGTCCCCGGGGCTCCGCCGCTTCGCGACTCCGCCCAATACGGAATATATTTTCTCCCAACTAGCCGTCAATATAATGCAGTATTGCAACAATTGACACCTCAAAATCGAAATTAGTTTATAAGAGTATTGAAAACATAACTTCGTAGCAGAATAAAGGCGGTGTTATATTTATCTACCAAATATACCTGAAAGACGATTTGAACATTAATTAAAATTGTACCAAAACGAAGGAAACAGACTTTATACATTTCCTAAAACGGACGTTACTCCTGTGACTTTTCCACGGCAATTAATGTTCTTTCCTCGCCCGATACCATAAGCACGCAATGCTACGCGTCACGCAATCTCTTTGCAACACATTGTGGGAAACTTCCGAACTGTCATTTAGCGACTGTTGTTTAAACAAATTTGGAGTAAATAACGCTATGATATGATCTACAAGGCTCAGATATTCCAAACACACAACAATGGATCGGGGTGCAGGATTGTCTTTATTATAAACGCAATTCAAGGTTCGGGTCAGTTTAATTTTCTGATGAAAAAAGCGGGTAAGTGTTGATCGCTGTTCGCACAACATGATCGATTTTCGTGTCTCTACTCCGTATCCCAACAAACTGCTTAAAAGATATCATTTTTAGTTAGCAAAGTATAGATAAAGTTCTTCTGAAGTCTTTACGATTCTGAAAAAGGCTCTATCTCAAAGGAACTATTTTTAGCGATAAACATTTGGTGCGTAGTGGCGGCGCTCAGGTTCGTGTCACAAGTTCTGCTGGTGTCAAACTACCATTCACATTTTGGTCTCTCGACGGGGCACTTTTAAAGTGCCGCCAGAAATATTTCACCACAGTAAACAACAGAAGTTGAGCTTCAAGACCGTCTTAATTTTGTTTTCAAACTCAACGTACCAATTGGGTTTCCACGGCGTTGAAATTGGTTCAAATTTGCTAATTTTTAAAATGGAAGAAATCATGTTTCTTCTAACGGCCGAAATATTCTTATTTCAACTGCTAATCCAAAGTAAATAACAGTAGTGTTAAGAACAAGAGCGTGTTTATGTTGTGGCAACATTTTATTTATGTATGGCATCGCGTTTTTCTGTACGAGCGAGATGAAAATGTGTAATTTTTCGCCAGTTTCACAACTGAAAGGCCGCCGATTTGCCGTTTTGCAAACTTTGCCCGTTTTCGAAAAAAATAAAACGCCGTTACAATTTTTAAAGTTATTTTTGAAAATACTTTACTATAGAGATTATTTGGGCAAAATATGAAGAAATCCGAAATTTTGTGAGTGACGCCCGATTTTCGAAAATTTCAGACATTGGCTCTTAACAAACTATAAAGAAAGCGTTGTAGCATTTATTTTTATTCGAGAATGCGGTTACTCGAACCAAGCTAGCCTTTTGCGTACGGTAAGCTACATGCAGGCTTAAATACTGTAACGCTTCGACTTTATGCATGTACGATTAGAAGACTGTGTGATTATTTCTACACAACAGTGAATGGTTTAATGTTATTATACAGTTTGTTGAGGTGAAACAGCATTCGTTCTCCTGCCAAAGTCAAAATATATTAACCTCGATTGGTCCTCGAAGTACACTGATGTACACTGTACTAGATGGCAAGTAGTAGGGTAAAAACGCACCTGGGCCACTTCCAATTAACCCCAAATTTCACAGAAAAATCACAAAAATCGTTCCCCCCAAATTCAACAAATTAGGAAGTTGCTAGAACTGAACAGAAAAGGTTAAGTTATGTTAAATGAAACACTAGATGGAATTGATTAGAATTGCTGATTTTTAGCTGATGATTGAGGAAAGAAAAATGTTGAAAATTGTGTGAAATTTAGGGTTAATTGGAAGTGGCCCAGGTGCGTTTTTACCCTACTACTTCCGCTAAAATTTAACACAAGATTTTGCCAAGTTCCCAAATTCCAAGGTCAAATCTCTGGGGAATCCCTCTTCATGAGCAGAAATCATTCCAGTCTCCAATGCCCCAAAGCCAACGTGTTAATTCCATTTTCCTGAATCACAACTTTGTCATCATTGGCAGATAACGCAATTTTGCTCACGTTTTCCGTGAATAAATGGTGGTCTCTGCTGCGAAATACACTTTGTTTTCTGATTTGCGTTTGTTTTGTCCTCAAGCATTTCACGAAGTTTGCATGTCTCAAACTCTTTTTGATCATGCATTTTTTCACTCCTTTTGCTTTTTGTTTTCCAATGGTTTCTGCGTTCTCCTCAATCAAGAAAGAATATAGTTTCGGTTTCAAGGCAACAAATTCTTTCAGCATTGCACCTCCACATTCATCTTTCATCAGCCCAATCTTTTTTTTGTTTTCTTTCACAATCGGCAGTCCATTCATCACTGCAGGATGATCTGCTGGAAAGTCATTTGTGTCAAACCACTCTGGCACATCTTTTGCAATATCCGCAAAGAAATCTTCTGTTTCAATCTCCAGCACCAAAGAATCTGTGTCGGTATACAAGACAGAACATTTTTCCCATTTTTTCTTCACATACCCATAATGGAAGCGGAACATCAAAGTTTTAGACAGATCCAAGATTGACATCCCAGCGAAGATGGGCTTATTCATGACCACTCGCGTTTTCCGCATCTTGATCGCAATTAAAAATTCATCGAAAATCTTCAAGTCTGCGAAGTTGGGTTTGTTAATCAGTTTTTCTGCCCTTTCAACATCTTTCACCAGTTCAATGGAAACTCGTTTTCTCAAGTTTTCCATGGTTTTCCCAAATACGGAGTTGTTCATCAGCTTAAAGAAATCTTTTTCAAATGCATTTTGCCCTTTGGCTCTCAGGGCTGTGTTTTTATCAATGTAACATTTCATGAAAGGTCTTTCTTTAAATCTGATACCTCTTTTCACTTTTTTCAGTTTCATTCCCAGGGAAAGATAAAGTTTTAAATTTTCTCCATGCAAAACCATGTTTTCTTTATCCCTCAGATTTTGTGTTAACTTAGACTTTTTTCCCAACATCAAAATTTCTGGAGCCAGGGGAAAATCATTCTGGTCGTCATGCAGTTCTTTGGGATAAATGAGATCAACTTCAAGAATGCAACCAATTCCTTCTTCATTCACAAAGTTTTCCCAGCTTGACAATTCATCTTCTTTCATCCATTGAAATTTTTCAACTGGAAGAGGCTGCGACATTGCCCACCCATAAAGGTTGTTTGCATCCAAATAAACCAGAAAACTGGAAGCTTGATTGGGGTTGAAATCTTTCATGAACTTATTGTTTGCTTTTGCAAATCGCTTGAATACATTTGCGTTTCCACCTCTGATTCCTTTTTCAATCATCAACAACATATCCACATCCCCCAGAAGTTCCAACTCCACTCCGGTCATTTTCAACATTGCATCCCACGCCATTCCGGGAGCAGTAAAGAAGTGAGCTGGATCCAATCCATAGTTTTCTTCGCAAAGTTTTCTGAAACTTTCCATGACATCGGCCAGCAACAACACATCAGTTTTCAAATAAAGATCATGGAATTCTCCCATGTTTTTCATCGCAAATTCTTCCCAGACTTTCTGGGCGTGTTGAAAATCTGCATCTTTCACTTTCTCCTGATTTAATCGGGAGAAAAAAGTGGTTTTCTTTGGCAGTTTTTTCTCAAACTTATCAAATCCATCCATGAATTCATAGGGATAAACTCCTTTTCGGCATACCAACTCAATGCGTTCTCCAAAAAATCTGGTGGTTTCTTTCAGTTCTTCTTTAGGAAGATTCTTCACCAGCGATGCCAATCCTGACAGCGTGAATTTAAAGGAATCCAAAAATCGAATTTCATGTTTCACAACGATTTCTGTCCATTCTCCTCTCACCCATTTCCATTCTTTTTCCAACTCAAACTTCAGGGAGAAAGAAATATATTTCTCTTCGTTGTTGGGGATGCATGTCACGCCCAGCACTTCATCCACTGTTCCCAAACTTCGTACAAAAAGATGTGCGTCATAATTTTGGAGATTATGAAAAAACACAGGAGTGAATTTTGGCCGCTGAAACTTTCTGTTGCAAGATTTGTGCGCTGCCCCTCTAAATTTTCCAGTGAAATGGCAGTGATCTCTGACTTTCAACAGTTCATCTTTTTCAAATTCTCCTTGACACAACCAACACACAGTGGCTTCTCGAAATGATTTCCATTCTTGATTAGTCAGGGGAAACATTTTCTTTTTCTTCAAACTCAGTTGAGCTTGTTTTACATGGAAAATCAATTCCCGAATGAAATCTTTGGGAAGTTCTTCATTTTCATCTTTTGCTCTTTTCAACACGGGTTCCATTTGTAAAAATGGGGAAACGAGATGAAACGCAAATCCACAGGGAATATGCTCGTGAGTTTTCTGAGTATTTTTTCCCAAATTACCACTTGTAGGTTTCAGAATGGATTCAAAATCTGCATAACCTACAACTGGCACATGCAACATTTTTTGAAAGTTTTGGAAAGAACATGTGCCTCCTGGAACTTCAATCTTTGTTGCCTCAAATTCTCCGCAAATAACTTTATGTTTCTTCAAACTTTCCACGCTGGGAAATGAATTGAGGCATCTTTTACAGAAAAATCTTTCATGCCCACTGCGTGAAACTTGAGAGGTTGCAAGGTGAGAGAAATTCTTCACCAAACAAAAGTGAGTTTTGAATTCATTTTTCAGCAGAATCAAATCTACATGGCGTTCTTTTTCTTCCTCAGATATTCTCAGGGGAAAAACAGATCCATTCCAGCCAAAAACATTCACTGAAATTTCAGCATTTCTTTTCTCAAAATGTTTGATTGCTGTTATTTCCATGGGGAAAATCAAACCATCCCAATTAAATTCTTCTGCTTGTTGTCGTAAAGCTGGTGTGATTCTTTCTGGATGGGACGCAACCATATTACATGCTCTGGCAATGCACCATTTAAAACACATCTCATCTTCATTTTTCATGTTGATCACAGCTTTCTTGTTCCCCAAGTCTGGAGGTAAAGCAATCCAGGAAGATCCTCGCAGTGGCTTCCAGCGTACAAAATGAATTTCTAAACGAATTACTTTTTCAAACACCCAATTACTCCCCCTGCGATTGAAATTTTCCAAGTTTTCAATCATTTCTCTTTCCATTTCATCAACAATCTCAATGTTGTTCCCTAAATTCTTTTTCTGCTGGGAATGGAAAAATGGTGTATCAATTATTTCCTCGCCAGAAGCCCAACTGGTTTGAGACATCTCAACAACCAAAATGCATTTCACTTTTGTTTGTGGATTTGCTTGAAGGAGTTTGATAATTTGCCATCTTGCTTTCTGGAGAAAATCTTGGGGAGTTGGGGAATCATCTCCTTGAATGACAAATTGTTTCGCGAATCCTCTCAGAGCGGATTTACCTTCTTCTACAACCAACCTTTGTTCCCACAATTCTTTGGTTTGTTTTTTCAATCTTTCAACTGCAGGATTTGATCTTCTCCTAATTTCCACATCATCCACATTTTCCAACCAATTCAACCAATCTGAAATATTTTCTGTTTGTTTTTTTATCACTCTGGGAATGGTTTTGGGAGGAACTTTTCTTTTTTCCGGAATTAAAATAGGGGCATCAATTTTTTTATTTTCGTCATCCAGGGGGTTAACTTTTCTGTGTTGCCAAATTCTCAAACGAGCTGCTTTGTTCATTTTGGATTGATCGTTTTTCCCACCTCTAGTCCATAGATTTTCAATTAAAAACTTCACCAAATCATCTTTCTTCAATCGCGACCATCCTTTTAGATTTGTTGATCGTGTAAATGATTTCCATGCAGCCAAAGTTGACATTTTAAATAGGGAAAAAAGATTTTTTCTCTATTTAAAATGAAGTTTTCAATCCAAGAGGAAGGAAAAGAAAAGCAAACTTTTTTCACATTCAAAGAAGCCAGTGAACAAACTGGACTCCCATCAAAAACGATTATGCGAGTTCTTAAATCAGGCAACATCAAATATTTCAGAAGAGCTGACAAAAAAACCTTTTGGATTCAGGAAGAAGATGATTCACCATTTATCCAGATTGATGGAGAAGATTTTTTCACCGCAGAGGAAATTCAGGAAAGATTTGGATTGTCTCGCACAGTTTTTTTCAATCAACTCTGTAAGAAAAGAACACATTTTCTGGATTCAGCTGAGAAATCTCATGAAGTTACTTGGAAATCTCCCAGACTGGAAACGTTTCTCGATTTGATGAAAAAGAAAACTTTGGAGGATAAACTCAATCAAGCTTACACAAGAAACAAAAAAGTTCCCAAAGTGCTTTCAATTATGTCGGTTGGGTTAGATAAAGACATGGAAATTTTGCAAGCCACATTTTGAATTTTTTATTCATTGGATAGAAAATGAGTGAAGCAATGAACAAAGAAAAACTTTTCATAATCGATGGAAAAGATTACTATTCTATTAAGGACGTAAAAATTCTATTGTTTGAAATAAAAAATCATGCAACTTGGATTCATCCCAGCTTTCACAAAATATGTGGGTTGACTGAGGAAGAAATCGCATGGATGAAAGGGGTTGAAATGGAAATGAACTTTCAGAAAGCTGTAGATATGGCCACTGGTTTTCTTTCAGTTAAAAATGAAAAAGATATGCAGTTTATGGAGAAATGGATTTTTGAAATAAATGATTTTTTTTCTCTCCACCAAGAAAATGAATCCTGAAAAAGTTTCCATTTCCAAGATAATTCTTGAAGATCCTCAAAAACGAACCTCTGGAAAGATCTCATATTGTCTGCTCCCCTGTTCTCTCGATGGTAAAAAACTTCAACTGAAACTCCAAACAAAGTTTAAAATCTTTGCTCATGAAGGAGATTCTTTTTCACTTGGGATCAATCTCCCTGAAGAAAATATCTCTTTTTTCCGCGATCTGGAAGCTCATCTTCGTTCAGCTGCAATGAAAAAACAACCGGAAGTGAAGAAACTTTCTCCGTCTTATGCTAAGTTTCACGCGGAAGATTTCACTCTCTTGAAAACAGATAAATCTGAGCAGGAAAAGATCTTTGCAAAGATTTATCCTTCAAAAATCCCCAAAACAGATTTCTCCTGTCGTTTTTGGGAGCTGACCAACGGGAAGAAGAAACCCATCTTGAGGCAGAAAGAACTTATCTCCATGCCACTTTTTGGGCAAGTTGTCTTTTCCATCAAACATCTTTTCTGCGGAAATGTAAAATCTATCACAGCGATTGTGGATGAAGTTCTTGTGGAGGAGATGGTGCAAACCGCCTCAGCTTTTGATGAATATGAGGATAAGAATGAGGATGATGAGGATGAAAAAGATTCTCCTTCTTTAAAATGAACTTCATGGACCGATTTACTGGCAGCGAATTTAACTGTCTGCGAGCATTTGATCTCAACTGGACAGTGAATAGTTTTCAAGGAAACAAAGAAAAAGATTTTCTTGCTGAAAAATATCTCAAAGCAAAGGAATTCGAGAGGAAAATTCGTGATTTTCTCATCTCACTCACTCAAAGATCTCCAGTAGAATCTTATGTGAAGGAGATAAAAAGAGCATGTGAGAATCTTATCACAATCAAAAAATACAGGGAGGCATGTGGGGATATGATGCACTTGCAAACTTACTTAGATTGATTATATCCAGGATATAATCAAGTTGTTTCTGCTGAAAATCTGGAGAGAAAAACAAAGTTGTTCTGCTAAAAATTTTAACAGAACATCAAAAATGTTTCTGCTAAAATTTTAGCAGAATATAAAATATATTTGATCTCATTTTTTCTCTGAATTTTCTTTGAATCAATATATAACCAATCAAGGGCTAACAACATCAACTATTGACTCTTTTCAACGATTAAGTGGGTATAGATACGCTGTTTTTGAGGGTAAAATATATATTTCCCCTAGCTTTTTTGATTTTGACAACTAATTTGACTATATCTCAATTCTTTGGGGGCTATTTCTAGTTAAATTTAGCAGAACATCTGGAGCAGAAATATTTCTCCAGAAAAAAAAATCTGGAGCAGAAATATTTCTCCAGAAAAATCTGGAGCAGAAATATTTCTCCAGAAAAATCTGGAGCAGAAATATTTCTCCAGAAAAAAAAATCTGGAGCAGAAATATTTCTCCAGAAAAAAAAATCTGGAGCAGAAATATTTCTCCAGAAAAATCTGGAGCAGAAATATTTCTCCAGAAAAATCTGGAGCAGAAATATTTCTCCAGAAAAAAAAATCTGGAGCAGAAATATTTCTCCAGAAAAAAAATCTGGCTGCAATATTTCTCCAGAGAGAAAAAAATGAGATCAAAAATCACCAGATGTTCTGCTAAATTTAACTAGAAATAGCCCCCAAAGAATTGAGATATAGTCAAATTAGTTGTCAAAATCAAAAAAGCTAGGGGAAATATATATTTTACCCTCAAAAACAGCGTATCTATACCCACTTAATCGTTGAAAAGAGTCAATAGTTGATGTTGTTAGCCCTTGATTGGTTATATATTGATTCAAAGAAAATTCAGAGAAAAAATGAGATCAAATATATTTTATATTCTGCTGCCAAATATCAACAGAATATAGTTTCTGGAGAAAGTTTTTTGCTCCAGATTTTTTTTCTGGAGAAATATTTCTGCTCCAGATTTTTTTTCTGGAGAAATATTTCAACTCCAGATTTTTTTTCTGGAGAAAGTTTTTTGCTCCAGATTTTTTTTTCTGGAGAAAGTTTTTTACTCCAGATTTTTCTGGAGAAATATTTTTTGCTCCAGATTTTTTTTCTGGAGAAATTTCATTTCAAATCTGATGGATTTTTTTTTATTTTTTTCATCAATTAAAATGTGGGTTTTGATCGACAATCACTCCAAAGAACGGATCAGTGAAAGATTTAAATCACAAGCCGCTTTAGCGAGATTCATGAATATCTCTCCCCAGACTCTCAATAAAGCAGTGAAAGAAGGGCGAACTGTTCTCCCCTTCGAAGGTCGAGACGTTCAAGTTGTGGAACAAGCTTTTAATAGATTTGAAGTTCGAGATTCTCCCAGAGGAGCAGTTTTGGGAACATTTACAACTAAAGCTGCTATGGCAAAGTGGATTGGCGTGAGTCGCCAGGCTGTTTCTGCTGCCTTCGATCGACATTGTGATTGGGATGAGCGAACTATCGTGAAAGATGGAGGGAAAATCTATCTCTTTCATAGTTTTGAAAAAGGTCCTATGACAAATCCTTGGGTAGAAGATAACAAACCAACTCCAAAGAAGGATCACGCAATAGCCGTCCACGTCACTTCTGATTTATCCGACACCATTTATCCCAGTATTGCCGCAGCTACCAAAGACTTGAAAATCGATTCCAGAACAATCTCCTCTGCGCTGGCTAGTGGGAAAAACAGTTTCCGTAGAAGAAGCGATGGCCGGGAATTTCAAGTGAAAAAGATTCTAAAGGCAACTCCAGTATCTCTTCCTCCCAAACAAGTTCACCCACCTTTGAAACCGGGAGAAAAAATAAAAACACCTCCTGAGGAACGAGGAATAGATATGGAAAAGAATTGGCAGCGAATTTTAGCGAAATATGATGGTTTCATTCCCGGGAATGAATCTGAGGAGATTGAAGCAGGGGAAGATGATCAGATTATTTTCTGTAATTTGTATACGTGTTTTTGCTTCGACTACGAGGATATATTAGATTATGCCACTTATTTCGTGGATAAACATTATTATGAATTTCCCTCTATTGATGAAGTTGCAGACAATCTCTCCAAAGGGCAATGGTCTTTCAAGGCGAAACCAACTCCATGGCGAAAGGAGAAATGGCGACGAGTCACTTTCGTCAAAAACAAGTGAGTTTTTCATTTCCCAGAAATGAAAAAATTATTCAAAGTGTTTTTCATATTTTCTCTCAAACTTTTCCAAATCCAATCCCAAATCAATCACAATCCCATCAACTGCTATCATTGCTGGAAGAAATTCATTTCGATCAAATATTCCACTTCTCAAAGCAAAACGCAGATCAGTCAATGTTTTCTCGTAAGTTGTGAACGCGAACTTTGTCATTTCAATTTTGTTTCCATATTTCTTCATTTCATTCCCTGTTTTAATGATCAGTCCTGCACCTGAAATCACTCCCAAAATCACAGGATTCATTGTCACTCCCCCAGCAATTGCGCCAATCGCAACAAGAGCGGAAGATGTCAAATTCACAAACAAATTCATTCGCTTGAAATGTTTGTGAGCTCTTTTCAAACACCAAAATCTTTTATGATAAAATCGATAGAATTGCTTGATCTCTTCCAGTTTTTCTTCTGTTATGTCAGGGGAGATGTGGTTGAAATTAAAAATGTCTGTTTTCATTTTTTAGGCTTTTTCAAAAAGAAATGTGATTTGGGCTGCATTGGCATTCGTTGATCTATCATCTATTCTTGATGAAAATATCTCTCCTGCTTGATAAACAACATCTGAAAAAGTGAATATTTGAACTCTATTATCATTGCTGTGACTAGTTCCTCTTTCTGTTGTTTTCTTTCCTGTGATAAAGAGAGTTAGTTGGGGAAAAGAAGATAATTTGGTTGTTATTTGAGCAAACGCTGTGATTAATTTACATCTAATTGGGATGATGATATCAGTGAAAAAATTATCATAAAGAATATTTATTCTGTTTCCAGATGATTTTCTAAATCTTCCAATCAGCCAGAAGTTGCCTTGATTTGAATTGAGAATTTGATGGCCATTCATATCCAAATCAGTTTCCATGGCCATCTTCCCACTCTCAAAAACAAAGGGAGCATCATAAACAGAACTTGGCACATCTGATTGAGAACCTTTGACGCCATATATGATCAAATTTGCTGGACCTTGAACAGCTGATGATGGTGTTCCTTGCCATTTCAGATCCAGATAAATGAACTCCGGTGGAGAAATCTGCCATTTATGCATGTGAATGATTGACCTTGAATACCCCGATAATTTTTTTGTTGATTGTTGATTGATATTCAAGCTTGTGCTCACAACGTCAACGCTCACACCCGTCATGGAAGCAGGGAAGAATTCAATGCAAATCGTATATTCCCCTTCTGGAAGCTTCAGCATGTTGAAACCAAGTCGCCCAGAGTATTCATTGAAAACATCTTTTGTTATTTTCAAATCATACGCCTTCTTATTGAAATGATGCGGAGAACTTGCAAAATCAGACAAACCAGTCACTGTCATATTATGTTCAGCTCTGGATTCATCCACATCCTCCATCAAATACCGGAATTCATCCTTCAAGTGGGAGGTTGAAGATATATGCGATTCATTGACATATTTTTTAAGGTCAGCTTCTGTTTTGATCAGTTCCTCTGCCAGAGCTACTGTCTTGTTATTTAACTGTGTATCAACATATTGTTTTGATGTTGCTTCATTGGATGTTTTTGGATCGGGAAGACCAACAAGTTTTTCTCCTCCCATATCCAATTCCCCAGTCATTGTTCCACCTGACAAAGAAAGCTTATTGGCTGCCAGCCCGGAGACTGCCGTGTCCACATATTTTTTGTTGACTGCTTGATCGATTGCTGTTGGATCTTTTACGTTGAAGATGAAATTCGTTCCCATATCCAAGCTTGTTTCCATTGGAAATGTTTCTTTTCTGCTGACAAAAACATTCTTTGCATCGTCATAGGAGATCAGATTGTTATAGTTTGCGGAAAGATCCTCATAAGTCTGCTGTTTTGATTGTGTGACATGAAACAGTCCTTTCAGATCAATGTCTTTCGTCACTTCATGCGTGTGAGCAGGTGCATTTGGGTGATATTTTTTCAGCGTTACCATGTTCACCGCAGAAAGATCTTGATTTTCATCTGTATCCAGATTTGTGATCAGTTTCCGATCCATGTCAATCTCTCCAGGAAGAATCAGTTTCTTTCCCCTGAGGTCAAGATCTCCAGTCATGTGAGAAGAACCATCAACCTGCAAAGAATCTGCTCTCAATTGAATCAGTTTGGTTTCCACACTTCTGTCTAGCGTGTCAACTTGATGTTTTGTAACTGCATCACCATTTCCTGTTCCTTCAGCAACATTAACTAGTTTTCTGTTTTCCATATCATAATCTCCTGTGGATGTCAGCTTAAAACCAACTCCTGGCAATCCATCTCTTCCATCTCGACCCCCTCGAGAAGTGCTTGTTGTTTCAGAAAGCAATCCATTTGAGTAGCTCATTTTAAAGTCTTTCATCAAAGTTTTTGGCAATGAATTTCCTTGGTTTATCCACATAGAGGAAAGAAAACGGATCACGCGTGGCTTTCAAATAATCTTCTTTCTTGATGTTATTCTCCCTGCAGATTGCAGTCTGTTCTTTATTGCTTGGAAATTCAAAAATGCAAAGATGTGAGCAATTCAAGCGGATATCTTTTGGTGTTTGGAAATAACTTTGTGACAAATAAATCACAGAACAATTTTTGTGTCTGCCTTGGATAAAATAATCAATCAATGGCTTTTGGTTTTTCTCGCAAACAAAATCGTCAAAAACAACCAGTTTTTGATTCTCTCCTGACAGCTCAGAAACTGGGATGATTTCATCCTGGGATGCTTCCACGATGTTATATCCAGCTTCTTTGCTGATTGGGCGAAATGTTTTCAGCAGATGTTGATATTTAGCTTGATCCAGATTTTTCGCATAGAGGAAGATCTTATCGTAGAAAAGCAATCTCAAAATCATATCCAGGAGAACGTTTGTTTTCCCCGATCCTGAAGGACCACAGATCAACATTCTGAAAGTTCGATCCGGCATAAAAGGTTGCAACTGTCGAAAGTTTGTGATTGGGTCATGGCAATCATAATTGACAATCTTCATTTTATTTCCCAGAAGACAAATTCAGATGAACATCTTGTTCAACATCATGTTCTTCATCCAAATTCATGTTTGTGGACTTAAAATGAGTTTATTGAAATGGAATGAAATGGCCAAAAGCAAATCTGCTTTGGGGAAAAAAATCAACTTTGTTCACGATGTCATCACCCAGAAAAAGTTGGGTGAAGAAACAAGCCAAACTGGACTAGCAAAAATGTTCAAACCCATAACAGCAAAATTAGATGAGGTTGTTGCATCGAATTTGAGGCAGCCAGCTTTACCAGTTCGGAGGAGAAAGCCAACAACCTCAAAAGTTGATCCAGGCATAGATTATTATCCAGAAGTCGATCCATTTGAAGAGATGGATGTTGGCAGTTTGTTGGATGATGAGGTTGTTGCGCCGCAAGCTGAAAAACAAACTTTTTTGGGAGAATTGAGGGAAGAGTTTGGAGGTGATCCACCTCCATATGAAGATGAAATTCCTGATTACTCTCTGGAGCCTGAGGATGAAGAAGAAGAAAAGAAAAAGAAAATCAGCAAAGAGAAAGAACACCGAGAGATTGCTGATGAATATTTAGCTGAATTGGAGATTGTTACTTATAACACAGTGGATTGGATGCTTGCAGACCCAGATATTACAGCAAAACAGAAACAAAATTATCTTGAGCAAAACATTCTTGCTGATGCAAAACATAGAAGAAACCAGCTGAAAGGGTATAAAGCTGCTTGGACGAAAAAATTCAAAAACAAAGAAATAGCTGAACAGACAATGAGAAAGGAACATCGCAAAATAGATCAGAGGTCCCAAACCTTAAATGATTACATAAAACATTATACAAAGAAAGCAAAAACATTTTCAGGCTCTGGGTTGAAAAAAAGAAAAAAGGGTGGAGCTATCCGCTTGTTCTCCAATCCCAAAGAACTTCTCAAGAAACTTGAGGTAATCATTGGCTCCATTCTTGCTGGGAATACAAATCTGGCAATCAGAAACACTGGAGTGGGCATTCTTGATCTTCTCCTGAAAGAGTCAGTTATCAACAAATCCCAGCATGAAAAGCTGTTCAAAAACTATTTCAAAACATAAAATGGAAAGAGAAATCGTCTTGTCATCTTACGCCGTTAAGAACAGACTAAACAAACCTGCAGATTTCACAACAAAATTTAATCGTCAAATTATTCTTGATCCGAATGAACAATATGTTGTTGGGTTGAAACGAATTATCAATATGAGTTTTACGTGGTATAACATCAATCCTCAATATGAAAATCAACTGATCAGGTTTTCCTCTGATGGCGGGAAAACATTTTCCGATATTGCTTTTCCTGCTGGAGTTTGGGGGTATACTGGAATGAATGATTTCATTCAGGAAGCAACAGTGGTGAAATCCGATGGAAAAAAAGATGTTTTCCCAATCAATCTGGCCTTCAGCAATGAAACTTCCAATCACATTGGCTGAAAATTATCAACTGGATTTCACCCAATCGAATTTTGGGGATCTTGTGGGGTTTGATAAAAAGATTCTGAAGGAGAAAGTTAATGTTGGCCCTAAAGTTCCAAACCTCAGTCAAGATACTGATATGTTGAACATTCATTGTGATTTAACAAATAATTCACTTGTGGATGGAGAAGAGACTGACATCATCTATTCCTTTTCCACATCTGTTCTGCAGGCATCATGGAGTTTTGAGCGTGAACCCATAAAAATAGCATTCTGCCCTGTGAAAAAAAACACGATCAGCTCAATTCGGATGTATATCACAGACGGAAAAAGAAGAATTGTCAACTTGAATGGAGCAGACACAGCATTCTCGTTGATATTAAAAAAAAAGACTATAAAATGAAAGCATATGAATTTTCTCGAGTTTACCACCCCAAACTGGGGAAGTTTGTTTATAAGCATAAAGGAACAGGAATCATTTTTGATTCCATCTTCAAACCACTGAAAAAGATGGCAGGACCAGCCATGAAAGGAATTCTCAAGAAAGTTGCGAAACCATTTGCGAAAAAAGCTTTGGACGCAGGAATTTCTCACGCTGGGGAAAAAGTGGGCAAAATGGCAGTTGAAAAATCAGGTGATTTAATCATGAAAAAACTGGGAAACATGAAGATTGGAAAACCACAATCACGCCCTTCAATCAAGGTCGCTTCACTCCCTGCTTCTCGTCCTGTAAAACAACCACAGAGAGCGAAGCCGATAGAAAGTGCAACTGACATCCTGAATAGACTGATCAGTGGCCAAGGAATTTAAAATAATCTATCAAAATGGCTTTTCGATCGAATGAATATCTCCAAAGAAATGAACTTGTGAGATTCCAGTTGGATGATGTTATCAGAGCCCCAGCAAATGGGCAACATCAAGCAAAAAATGGTTATAAATTCACCATCAATGACAGATCAGCGTTTTATGACTGGCATAACGCCTTCTTCGAAGTGCAATTTCAACTCCAGAAAATAGCAGATGGTGCTGGATATGCTGCTGCTGATAGGATAACAGTGTTGAATGGTTCTCATTCCCTGATAAAACATATGACCATCAGATCTGCAGGAAAGATTGTTTACGAACCTGACAATCTGCATAAAGTTACTTTTGTTAAAAATCTGTTGGAATACTCAGATGATTTCAGCAGATCAGTTGCAAAAAACAGTTTCTGGTATCTGGATGTAAATGCGACAACTGCTGCGAATAACACAGGATTTGAAGCGAGAAGAATACAAACTCAGGCAGTTCGAAACGATGGAACTGGAGGGGCAAAAGATGTTAATTGCATTATCCCCCTGAATCGTTTCTCCTTTTTCGAGGAACTGGAAGACAGGATGTTGGTCCCAATGCAGCTGCAATTCGAAATTAATCTTCAACAGGATGATGAATTGATTCATATGGCAAATGGTACTGATGAGGGAAGAGTTGTCATCAACAGATTTTTGCTTTGGGTGCCGAGATTGACACCAAAAGATTCTCTTTATGATAAATTTGTCAGTTCATTTCTGAAAGAATCACAATGGAAATATCTGAGGGAGATATATGATCAATCACCTCCTACACAATCATCAGGATTCTTTCAGATTTCAGCGAGCATTGACAATGTAAAGCATATTTTTGTCTGGCTGAAAAGAGCAGCTCCACCTAATGATGACCCTGCAGAAGATAACCCATATCTCTTTAACACTTTCAAGCTGAATGCAGCAAATGCAAACTCATCCCTGTCAACTTGCAGATTAGAGTATGGAAATGGAGTGTTTTACCCTGAAACTGACTATGACACAGAATCAAAAGTCAGAATCTTCAATGATGTCATGGCTTATGCAATGAGGAAAAATGACTTCAACACTGGTACTCAGTTGAATTTGGCAAACTTTCAATCTCTTTATAGCCTCATTTATTTCGACTTGTCTTACCAAGCTGAAAAACCAACACGAGATCCCAAACAGTTGATATTTCGATATACACTGAATGCCAATGCAGCTGCAGCCTTCAATGTGCATGCAGTCGTTCTTTATGAGGAAACAGCTAAGATTGATAAAGTTGGAAATGAGCTGGTCATTGCCTAAAGCGGAGCTGAGCGAAGCAAAGCCGCGTGAAAAACATATGTTATCATTAAAAATGACAACATATCACCCATACAAAGTAAATTTGTCTAAAGGACAAAAAGAAAAGCTTGGAAGAGCATTCAGAACAAATATGCCTATCACCCTGAGATTGGAACGAAATCAAACAAGTGGAAGCGATGAGCTGATGCTGACAGCCAATCAAATTAAAAGAATCACAAAAGCAAAATCTCTGGGAAAAGGAGTTGAGATTAAGATAACAAAAACACAAATTAGAAAAGTGATGAAACAAGGTGGAAGTCTATTTTCTGCTGTTGTTCCTTTAGTGAAAACATTGGTGCCCACCCTAGGAAAAACACTGGGATTATCAGCATTGGCTGGTTTGGCGAGTGAAGGAGCGAGTCAAGTTGTGAAAGCAATCAGTGGAAAGGGAGCAGGTCAAGTGGGTGGATTTCTCATTCCCCAAAATTAAATTCAGAAACTGATTAACAATAAACATTTGTTGACAAATAAACAGAAACAGGATATTTTGATTGCCTTGCAATCAGGAGGACAAGTTGTGATGAAACCAACCGCAAAACAATCTGGTGGAGCACTTGGCACAATTCTGGCATCCATTGGAATTCCACTTGCTCTTGACATGGTAAAGAATTTATTTGGAAAAGGTGCTCCCAGAGTTGGCAGACCAAAAGGAAAAGGTGCCCCCAGAGTTGGACGTCCAAAAGGAAAAGGAGCTCCAAGGTTGGGGGCTCCTTGGGCAAGACCTCCTCCATTCATCGGACAATGGGGAAAGGGAAAGGAGAAAAAAAGCAAATCAGGACAAGGACTTCTGCTGGGACCAAACAGTCCATTCAACAAAATCCCATTGCTCGGAACATTGTTGTAAAGCCAAAATTCCAGAACAAACCTCTGTCAAACTTTGATCTGATGAAATGGATTGAGTTTCTGCAGATCCCCAACTTCAAAGGTATCTTTGCGAGAGATGAATTCATGCCAAAACAACACACTCCCTGCATCATTAACCTTGATTCGCTGAAAAATGCAGGAACTCATTGGGTTGCTTGCGCTCCGGGGAAAAAATTCACGTGGTATTTTGATAGTTTCGGCATGGGCTATCCTCTCGAATTTAAAAGTTCCAAACCTGTAATTTGGAACAGCAGTCAGTATCAAAACATAAACAGTGTTCTCTGCGGATATTATTGCTTGTTTTTCCTCCATCAATGGGCGCAAGGAAAAGATTTCTATGATATTCTCCAGCCTCTCAGTTTGACTGACCAAATGCAAAATGAAAGATTTATAAAAAAATATTTCGATTGAAAATGAAGTCATATTGCGTGAAGGAGAAAAAACAAACTGAATGCGTGAATCCATCTGGATATATAACCGCAAAAAATGGAAGAAAGATGTGGTTTTGCCATTGCGCTTCCTGTGGAATAAAGAAAACAAGATTTGTTAAAAGTTCGGGAAACTAAGTCTGCCCTCACAAGGTGGGGGCTTTGGTGAACTTGCACTGACTGGTTTTACACATGCAATTCCGTGGTTGGGAAAAAAAACAGTTGAAATGGGTCGTTATGGGGCAAGTGAATTGTTGCGAAACAAAAACACTCAGAAAAAAGCATTGGATTTTGCTTTGGACAGAATGAAACCATTTCTTGCCAAAACCTCTTCCGATATGCTGGATCAACTGTCAACAGCGATTAGACCAAATAGAAAATATAAGACAGATCGAGCAGATTTGGATGGAAGTGGATTGGATGTTCATAACTTGATTGGAAAACTTCCCAGACCGAAAAAAGGATTCACTCTCCCCGGACATAACTTCACAGGTCCATATAACCCATTGGAAAAGCAAGTCAGATTTGATGATACTGGAAAGATTCTGGAAATCTGGCAACAACCAACTGGAAAAACAGATGCAGTTTCTATGCAACACGATGTTGATTATACAATCTGTGCAAAACAAGCAGATCCACGCAAATGTAAAAACAAAGCAGACAGAAAGATGGTTGCCGCATTGGATGCTATTCCCTGGGTAGAAAGACAATGGGGACATGCTTTGACAAGAAACACAATCAACGCAAAACAAAAACTTGGTTTGGGTGCCTCAAAAAACGGGAAAAGATTTTGAGTGAAGGCTGGACTCAAAATCTGGCAAATGAACTTCACCAGCCGATAAGGAGAAGATTTCAAAAGAGAAGAGTCATTTCATATGGGATTGACAACATTTGGGCAGCTGATTTGGTCGAGATGGGGAAATTTTCAAAGTGGAACAAAGGAATAAGATACCTCCTGATGGTGATCGATGTTTTCTCAAAGTTCGGTTTCATTCACCCCTTAAAAGACAAGCGAGGACAAACAGTTGCCGATGCTTTCCGGTCCATATTTGCGAAGGCACGAAAACCGAAGATGCTTTGGACTGATAAAGGAAGTGAATTTTTCAATGGAACTATGAAGGATCTCCTGAATAAGAATGGGATAAAATTATATACCACAGAGAATGAAGAAAAGTCATCTGTGATTGAACGCTGGAACAAGACGATGAAAGAGAAACTCTTCCAGATGTTTTCTGCTAACAATAATACAATTTTCTTTGACAAACTGGATAGGTTAGTGGATCAATATAATAACACTTATCATTCAAGCATTAAGATGTCACCCGCAGAGGCGAGCAAACAGAAAAATGAAACAAAGGTTTTTGCTAATCTTTTTGGAGACATGATTTATGCTAAACACAACCCAGCAAAATTCAAAGTCGGCGACAAAGTCCGAATTTCAAAATACAAGCGAAAAATATTCGACAAAGGTTTCACCCCGAACTGGACAGAGGAGATATTTGTCGTCGACGAGGTTTTAAACACAAATCCTCCGACGTATAGGTTAGTCGATCTGTTGGGAGAAAAAATAACTGGATCATTTTACGAGGCGGAACTCCAAAGGACAAACCAAAGCGTGTTTCGCATTGAAAAAGTTATTCGCCGCGATCAGAAGAAAAAGAAAGCCTTGGTTAAATGGAAAGGATATCCCGTTGGATTCAATTCTTGGGTTCCACTGAGTGATGTGGAAAATCTCTGAGACAGAATATAAATGTTGAACATTCATATTTATGAAATAACACCTCTTTCTTTCAATTCCCGGTGGATTTCCCAGAGGATGAAACTTTGCTTTTGGAGTTCATTTTTGAGAATCTTGTTTTCCTCTTGGAGATTTATCATTGTCTCATAGATGAGTTCTATTTCTTCTGCTTCTTCCATCTCTGTATCAGAGACAATAAATTCTTTGTCAGATGTTGTTGGGGTTTCATTTTCGCTCATTGCTTCCTCCTCTGAGCAAGTGGAACAATTTTCATGATCGCTGGCTTCCATTTTCTTTCCATTTGTTTTTTTTGAAGATTGTTTGGATTATTTTTTCTTGTTCTGCCCTTCTTGATGGGAGAACCAACAGTTTGAAATCATCTTCATTTGGATTGAAACCATTCTTTTTCAACAGGGAGAAAAGAACTTGATTGAAATTGAGAAACTTTTTTCGCTTGAGATGAAGATCATCATATGTCAGTGAAAAATATTTAAAATCGTCAATGAGGAACTTTTCCAGATATTCATAGTCATTTCCATCGTGATTTGTTATGTGATTGAAAATTTCATGTTCGTTGCCATTGACTTTTTTCCATTTGGAAGCTTTAACAAACTCCCTGACTTTTTTTCTTGTGATTTCATCGCAAGGAATTTGGGAGAGAATTTCTTTTTGATAAAACTCGAGATCTTTGAGTGGAATTTGATTCTTCCCCTGATTTTTACGGATGACATCTTTAAAATGTTCCAGTCTAAGATTTTTGTGAGAAGACCATGCTGTTGTAAAAGTTTCATGAATAATTTCAGGAGTGTCATCTATTTCCTCATCTTCATCTTCATCTTCGGAATCAAACATTTTCTTTTCCGGAGAAACTTTTTTCACAGATGGAACTTTACAGTAGTTGAAAAATGCAGTTTTTTTCATTTTGTGGAAGATTTTCCACACTGGAATTGACCTTGGAATTTGGGAACTTGGCAAAATCTTGTGTTAAATTTTAGCGGAAGTAGTAGGGTAAAAACGCACCTGGGCCACTTCCAATTAACCCCAAATTTCACAGAAAAATCACAAAAATCGTTCCCCCCAAATTCAACAAATTAGGAAGTTGCTAGAACTGAACAGAAAAGGTTAAGTTATGTTAAATGAAACACTAGATGGAATTGATTAGAATTGCTGATTTTTAGCTGATGATTGAGGAAAGAAAAATGTTGAAAATTGTGTGAAATTTAGGGTTAATTGGAAGTGGCCCAGGTGCGTTTTTACCCTACTACTATGGCATTACAAAACAAGACTGCATTCGATATTTGTCTTGGTACAATTACATGTTACACTGTATGTAAATACATGTGGCTTACATGTATATATTGTTCCCTGTTTTACATGTAAGTTGAAACATTTCGGGTTTTGCTTTGAAATTAACTGGTCATGAAACAGATTATGAGTTCCAGAAATTATTTTGATTATACTTTTTACATACAATCGTCATATACAAGGTATAAACGCTATGAGACTTTAATAGAAGCTTGTACATGAAAGATTATCTGTAGCCTTGCTTTGTTTTGCGAGTTGTGTTATACCTTTAAGCTTGTAGTAAACCCTTGCTTTTAATCTAGTATTTACTGCTATAAATAATGGTTTGTATGCCTGTACATCTATTATGGATATTTTTGTTGGACCACTGATGTTTCAGATTTAAAAGCAAGTAAAAACATTTTGTCGTTGTGAACAATTTACTTGACAAAATGTTGTGTTTACACTTAAACGTTTGCCAAGGTTTCAATTTACTGATGTCAAGTTACTTTACCTTAGTACATTTGTATAGTGGTTAAACTGGCTCGAATAACTTATTAAGTAAAACTGCCATCGTGCAACGCTATTACTCGACTCACCAGTGCAACAAATTGAATTGGCTGAAATTTCTAAAAAAACATGCCTGCTATTAGATTTTAGTAATACTGTAACTCAAATTGTATTATGAAATACATGTACAAGGCTTGCTAGACATGCATGGTCATGGCCAAGTTTACATGTACCTTTCAGATTGTCCACCGTAAAAATCAAAGGCTTTACCAGGATTTTTTTTGTGAAGGATTATTTTGTGGCACAGCTAAAAAGCTGTTAAAATGCAGTCAAATAAAGTGATCTGAACACTGTGGGAAGTAAAATGGTATGCCACCCCAAGTGGATGTATCTGTCATTTTGACCTCGGTTACCGACCTAAACCATGCCTGATCACAAGGGAATTACAACATTTACCTTGGTCAAATTTCTATTATCTTTGGGGGCATTTACTGAGGTATTACAGTAGTTGCCGTTTACACTCATGAAAAGTTTACCTTGGTAAGTAAGCTCCGATGCCACAGCGAAACCCTTAAGTGTAAACAAGGCAAAAATATAACTTTACATGTACAGTATGTACTGGACAAAGTTGAAATAATTTTATTATACAAATCAAACCCTGCAGATTATTTGTGACCTTGTGGCACAAGCAACTACCATGCGTTTGCTGAGCCATAATGAAGGCTCTTACAGCTGTAGCTCCAGAGTCCGAATTCTAGTGGAGGAGCAGTGGCGGTTTTAAGTTATTTATTGCAGTGACACCGCTTTATGCAGTCAGGTCAACTTCCCTATTTTGTCAATGGATCTGTTCCTCAAGTGAAAATACAGTGTATATCCTTGCTACTGAACTGCATAAAACATATCACATAAATCATATTGTGATTTATGTCTACCAGTCTTTGTCAAAAGGTGGCCTTAAAATGTTCATGTATGGTGAAATCTTTTTGTTTAGCTTTGGAATGGATAGTAAGACTGCCCCGCTAGCAGAGTTTCCTATTCAGTTGCATTTTCAGGTCGAAAGAAAAGGATTGCATTGGACTATCAACCTGACTATTGATAGTGTAAACCATGCTCTTTTTTGTTTATAGGCCGCGCAGCCCCATACTCATAGAATTCATGCCCGTCATTTTCATAGTCATGGCTAGCGGAATGTTTCGCGGGTGCGTTGTGTGCCCGCCGTGTGCGGTACGCGCCGTACGCGCCGTACGCGTTGGACTAGCTCGCCGGCGCGTATGACTTCGCAAAACATGCGGGCATGACGTCATCAACATCCGGGTTCTTTGAGGCTTTGTTTTTCGCGCGGCTACACAGCCGTCAGCTCGGTAAACATGTTTTAAAAAGTTTGGATCTTTCGCTGGTCAGTGTTCAGCGGAGAAGTAAAGT
The DNA here is from genome assembly GCA_024195265.1 of Dendrophyllia cribrosa. NCBI lineage: Eukaryota > Metazoa > Cnidaria > Anthozoa > Scleractinia > Dendrophylliidae > Dendrophyllia > Dendrophyllia cribrosa. The sequence goes on along the minus strand of JAJLRJ010000011.1, from coordinate 25,256,909 downwards.
CGTTATTTCCCTGCATTTTTTCCCGGTTTGCTACTCAAGACAGGGATACTAATTAAGGTATACTCAGAAGCCGCTTTCGTAGAAAAAGAAGAGCTTTCTGGGATAAAATCTTGCTTCGAGGAACTTCATATGTTTTTCAATGTGGGGAGATATGTTTGTATTTAGCGGAGCACTCGCCGGGCCGAAGGCCTGGCTGCGCAGCCCCATACTCATAGAACCTAGCCCGTCATTTTTCATGGTCATGGCTAGCGGAATGTTTCGCGGGCGCGTGTCTGCAACATGTGTGTCGCCCACACGCGCGGCTACACAGCCGTCAGCTCGGTAAACACTTTTTAAAAAAGTTGGATCTTTCGCAGTGTTAGGCGGAGCAGTTAAGTTGTTATTTCCCTGCATTTTTTCGCGCTTTGCTACTCAAGACAGGGATACTAATTAAGGGATACTCAGAAGCCGCTTTAGTGGAAAAAGAAGAGCTTTTAGGGATAAAATCTTGCTTCGAGGAACTTCATATTATCAACACGATCAATGCAGGAGCAATGCGGGGAGATGCCTTGTTTTTATTACGGATTTCAGAACCGAAGAAGCGGAGTTTTAACGAATTTCCAAGCAGTCCAGTGCTTTAAAGGTAAAATAAATCACATTTTTCGATGGGAATTTATGTTGATATCAATTTTTGATTGAATTTTTCTTTGTGTTATCTTAAGTTTTGGAGACCTGTTTATGAAACGTGCTCAAATTAAGTCGTGTTGTTATCTTGAATTTCATCGAGGACAGCTCTGCCTTGATGCGCTATAAATGGAACGTGTTTTACTTTTAAACATAAACTAATGAAGATTTGAATCAAATTTGTCGAAAGAAGATTGTGTTGTCCATTTTTATGTGCTTGTTCATTCATTACATAGATTGAAACGCGATTTTATGTAAACAAAACAAGACTTAGATTTTCTGTCTTCACTCGCGTTGCCTTATGCAAATATGTTTGTGTATTTTTGCAATTTTGATTTCCAAATCAGTTTCTCGGGCAATTTTTGACAAACAAAAACTGTATTTTATTCGGAAGTTAGTCGTACCTGTTATTCTAGACAGAGAAAAGTTGTTTTTGTGAACTTTTGTACGGTCTAAATGTACTGTGCAGACGGTCGGGTAATACTGTTTTTTGACAATTGCTAAAATTGAAAACTAGCCCGGTCGTCAATCTTAATTCTTGTGCTTCCGACCTTTCACCTTAGTTAAGTTTCACCTCAGTTAAGCTTGTTCATAGTGCTACGCTGTTTGGCTCTGCCTATCTATATATATTATTACGGATTTCAGGACCAATGGAGCGTAGATTTAGAGAATTTAAAACAAGCAAGCGAGGGACTCAAAGGTAAACTGAACAGATTACATTTTTCGATGGGAATTTATGTTGATATCAATCTGTGATTGACTTTTTCTTTGTGTTCTTGTGTAGTTTTGGAGAATTATTTTAATTAAAACGAGCTTAACTTCAGTTGTATCGATTTCTTGAATTTCATCGAAGGCAGCTTGATGCGCTATATTAAAATGGTACGCGTTTTGCTTTTAAACATAAACTAATGGAGATTTGAATCAAATTTGTCGAAAGAAGATTGTGTTGTCCATTTTTATGTGTTTGTTCATTCATTACATAGATTGAAAAGCGATTTTATGGAAACAAAACAAGACTTAGACTTCACTCGCGTCGCCTTATGCAAATATTTTTGTGTATTTTTGCAATTTTGATTTCCAAATCAGTTTCTCGAGCAATTTTTGGCAAACAACAACTGTATTTTATTCGAAAGTAGTCGTACGTTTGTACGGTCTAAATGTACTGTGCAGACTGTCGGGTAAATAAGCCTTAAGTCATCTTACTGTTTTTGAGAATTGCTAAAACTGAAAAATAGCCCGGTCGTCAATTTTAATTCTTGTGCTTCCGACCTTTCACCTTAGTTAAGTTTCACCTCAGTTAAGCTTGTTCAAAGTGCTACGCTCTTAGGCTCAGCCTATCTATATATATTATTTAAATATGGTGCATGTATATACAATTTTAATTTACTCAAAAAAATCCTCAAATGTCTCAACTCATTTAAATTCCCCTTGGAGTCCTTCTCGCAAAACAACTTCTTATAGAATAGAATGATAAGAAAAAAAATGGATGCCACATGGATTAACGGATCAGTTATTGTCCTTGCTGGCATATTTATTAGCTTGCTTGTATCGTTCCTAAAAATATGTTTGTTATATTTTGTTGTGGTTCAAATTTTTCTTTGGTTTGAAAATTTTCAAACCAGTTTGATTTTTGTTTTCCATTGTCTCAGAGTATGATAATGAATCTGAGACAAAGGAACTTAAAAGCTAAACTGGTTTGAAAATTTTTAAACAAAAGAGAAATTTCAACCACAACATATACAGTTGTACTGTGAATATTTTTGGCTTATTCTTGTTTTTCACTTACGTCATATCAAAATTCAGAAGTATTAAACAATAGATTTCGAATCCAAATTGTTTATGGAATTGTAGAGAGTTTAAAACTACACATCTTGGCCAAATTTTGAAGCGCCAAAGCATTTCGTTCAAGAGTTATAGATGAACGAGTATTAGACATTTTTAGTAAGAAATGTATGGAACGGCCATCTTTGTGCCCCACTCAGGGGCACAAAGATGGCGGCCAAAAATTTAAAGTCTTACTTGTATTTACATCAAAAATCAAATAAAAATTTCTTGTATTTGCTATAAGCTCCAGTAACTCGGCTTATAAGCACTTATAATGCAAACAATTACTTTCATTTCAGCTGATTCAATTTTGTTTATTTTCACGGCTTATCCGAAATAGCGTTACGAATTGCGTGACACAAAACAAAACATCGTTAAAACCTGAAACTTTTTATGAAAGATTAATAATACTTGTATCCACATACCATGTTAGAAACAGCTTTGTATGATGTATACTTTAGATTGTTTAATTTTTATGACGTCATGTGAAACCAAGAATATTTTAAGCTTACATGTAATTCAAGCCAGGCATAACTAATCAATGACATCAATGAGTAATCGATTGGTAATCAATGGGTAATCAATTGATTAATCATTGAGTATTGCCAATACTCAATGAGTAATCAATGATTAATCGAACCCATGGACATGTACATTGACTCATGGCAATACTCTAGCAGTACCCAGGTGGGCGATGTAGCAGCTCTCATAAGGTCTCACACCATTGGTTCAATTCCCTTCGAGAGAACAATAGAACAAACAACAAGGCGAATGAAAATTCAGGTTTCTGAGAGCTGCTACACTACCGACCCAGGTACCACAGTCAACTAACTTTTGTCTTTGGCGGACAAAAAAAACTTAGTTTATGCACATAACTATTGGCCATTCTTAATGTTATGATTGGGCTCTCTATGATAAATGTACAGTACAATGTGACTCTTTAATAGGGCACAGCCTTGCCACATTGACTAAACCAATCACTGACAATAGTTTTTACATAAAAGTATGAAAATAGACAGGCTAAACACGACTCCCACTCGTCGCAAAAAGTATTTAAAAAGCCTACATGTACATGTACATGTAAAGCATAAAGCTTTCCCAGTGAGATTTCAGAGAGAATTGCGTCTTTAGATTGTTCTCTTCAATGATGTTGATCTTTCGATCTTGGCGGATTATCTTTCAAATTGATAAGAAGTTTCATGGTGTCTGAAGTCTGGGGTGTGAGTAGTTGGTAATTGACAATCCTGGGCCACTTCCAATTAACTTCAAATTAACCTCCAATTTCACACAAATAATCAAAACCCATTTTCCCTTAAGTTTCAACGAATTGAAACTGATTGGTCAGCTGTTGAAACTAAACAGAATTAAACGGAATAGATAAAGTTGTGTTAGGTGAGACATAAGCGGGAATTGGTGGGAACTGGTGATTTTTAGCGAATAATTGGGAAAAGATAACTGTGAAAACATGTGTAAATTTGGGGGTTAATTGGAAGTGGCCCAGGATTGTCAATTACCAACTACTTACGTCAAATGTTAGCACAAAGAATTTCAGGGCCACTCTTTGGAAACCCCTCTTCATGAGCAAACATTTTCTCCCAGTCTCCAATGCCCTAAAGCCAGCGTGTTAATTCCATTTTCCTGAATCACAACTTTGTCATCATTGGCAGATAACGCAATTTTGCTCATGTTTTCCGTGAACAAATGGTGGTCCCTGCTGCGAAATATATTTTGTGTTCTGATTTGTGGTTGTTTTGTGTTCAAGCATTTCACGAAGTTTGCATGTCTCAAACTCTTTTTAATCATACACTTTTTCACTCCTTTTGCTTTTTGTTGCCCAATGGTTTCTGCGTTCTCCTCAATCAAGAAAGAATATAGTTTCGGTTTCAGGGCAACAAATTCTTTCAGAATTGCACCCCCGCATTCATCTTTCATCAGCCCAATCTTTTTCTTGTTTTCTTTCACAATCGGTATTCCATTTAACACAGCTGGATGATTTGCTGGGAAATCATTTGTGTCAAACCACTCTGGCACATCTTTCGCAATATCCGCAAAGAAATCTTTTGTTTCAATCTCCAGCACCAAAGAATCTGTGTCGGTATATAGGACAGAACATTTTTCCCATTTTTTCTTCACATAACCATAATGGAAGTTATACATCAGGGTTTTGGACAAATCCAAGATTGACATCCCAGCAAAGATGGGTTTATTCATGACCACTCGCGTTTTCCTCATCTTGATCGCAATTAAAAATTCATCGAAAATCTTCACGTCTGCGAAGTTGGGCTTGTTAATCAGTTTTTCTGCCCTTTCAACATCTTTCACCAGCTCAATGGAAACTCGTTTTCTCAAGTTTTCCATTGTTTTCCCAAACACGGAGTTGTTCATCAGCTTGAAGAAATTCTTTTCAAATGCATTTTGTCCTTTGGCTCTCAGGACTGTGTTTTTATCAATGTAACATTTCATAAAAGGACTCTCTTTGAATTTAATACCTCTTTTCACCTTTTTCAGTTTCATTCCCAGGGAAAGATAAAGTTTCAAATTTTCTCCATGCAAAACCATGTCTTCTTTATCCCTTAGATTTTGTGTCAACTTCGGCACTTTTCCCAACACCAGAATTTCTGGAGCCAGGGGAAAATCATTCTGGTCGTCATGCAGTTCTTTGGGATAAATAAGATCAACTTCAAGAATGCAACCAATTCCTTCTTCATTCACAAAGTTTTCCCAGTTTGACAATTCATCTTCTTCCATCCATTGGAATTCTCCAACTGGAAGAGGCTGCGACATTGCCCACCCATAAAGGTTGTTTGCATCTAAATAAACCAGAAAACTGGAAGCTTGATCGGGGTTGAAATCTTTCAAATATTTATTGTTTGCTGTCGCAAATCGTTTGAATGCATTTGCGTTTCCCCCTCTGATCCCTTTTTCAATCATCAACAACATATCCACATCTTCCAGAAGTTCCAATTCCACCCCCGTCATTTTCAACATTGCATCCCAAGCCATTCCGGGTGCAGTGAAGAAGTGAGCAGGATCCAATCCATAGTTTTCTTCGCAAAGTTTTCTGAAACTTTCCATCACATCAGCAAGCAGCAACACATCTGTTTTCAAATAAAGATCGTGGAATTCTCCCATGTTTTTCATCCCAAATTCTTCCCAGACTTTCTGGGCGTGTTGAAAATCTGCATCTTTCACTTTCTCCTGATTTAATCGGGAGAAAAAAGCGGTTTTCTTTGGTAGTTTTTTCTCAAACTTATCAAACCCATCCATAAATTCATAGGGATAAACTCCTTTTCGACACACCAACTCGCTGCGTTCTCCAAAAAATCTGGTGGTTTCTTTCAGTTCTTCTTTAGGAAGATTCTTCACCAGCGATTCCAATCCTGCCAGTGTGAATTTAAAGGAATCCAGAAATCGAATTTCATGTTTCACAACGATTTCTTTCCATTCTCCTCTCACCCATTTCAATTCTTTTTTCAACTCAAACTTCAGGGAGAAAGAAATATATTTCTCTTCGTTGTTGGGGATGCATGCCACACTTAAAACTTCATCCACTGTTCCCAAACCCCGCACAAAAAGATGTGCGTCATAATTTTGGAGATTGTGGAAAAACACAGGGGTGAATTTTGGCCGCTGAAACTTTCTGTTGCAAGATCTGTGCGCTGCTCCCCTGAATTGTCCGGAGAAATGGCAGTGATCTCTGACTTTAGACAGATCATCTTCTCCGAATTCTCCTCGGCACAACCAACACACCGTGGCTTCTCGAAATGATTTCCATTCTTGGTTGGTCAGGGGAAACATTTTCTTTTTCTTCAAACTCAGTTGAGCTTGTTTTACATGGGCAATCAATTCCCGAATGAAATCTCTGGAAAGTTCTTCAGTTTCATCTTTTGCTCTTTTCAACACAGGTTCCATTTGCAGAAATGGGGAAACGAGATGAAACGCAAATCCGCAGGGAATATGTTCATGAGTTTTTTTAGTATTCTTTCCCAAATCACCACTTGTGGGTTTCAGAATGGATTCAAAATCCGCATAACCTACAACTGGCACATGCAACATCTTTTGGAAGTTGCTGAAAGAGCATGTGCCTCCTGGAACTTCAATCTTTGTCGCCTCAAATTCTCCGCAAATGACTTGATGTTTCTTCAAACTTTTCACGCTGGGAAATGAATTGAGGCATCTTTTACAGAAAAACCTTTCATGTCCATTGCGTGAAACTTGCGAGGCTGCCAGGTGAGAGAAATTCTTTACCAAACAAAAGTGAGTTTTGAATTCATTTTTCAGCAGAATTAAATCCACATGGCGTTCTTTTTCTTCCTCGGCAATCCTCAGGGGAAAAACAGATCCATTCCAGCCAAAAACATTCACTGAAATTTCAGCATTTCTTTTCTCAAAATGTTTGATTGCTGTCACGGCCATGGGGAATTTACAACCATCCCAATTAAATTATTTTGCTTGTTGTCGCAAAGCCGGTGTGATTCTTTCCGGATGGGACGCAACCATATTACATGCTCTGGTAATGCACCATTTGAAGCACATGTCATCTTCATTTTTCATGTTAATCACGGCTTTCCTGTTCCCCAAGTCTGGAGGCAAAGCAATCCAGGAAGACCCTCGCAGTGGTTTCCAGCGCACAAAATGAATTTCCAAACGAATTACTTTTTCAAACATCCAATTACTTCCCCTGCGATTGAAGTTTTCCAAAATTTCAATCATTTCTCTTCCCATTTCATCAACAATCTCAACGTTGTTCCCCAAATTCGTTTTCTGCTGGGAATGGAAAAATGGAGTGTCAATTATTTCCTCTCCAGAAGCCCAACTGGTTTGGGACATCTCTACAACCAAAACGCATTTTACTTTTGTTTGTGGATTTGCTTGCAAAAGTTTGATAATTTGCCATCTTGCTTTCTGGAGAAAATCTTGGGGGGAGATGGAATTATCTCCTTGAATGACGAATTGTCTCACAAATCCTTTTAAAGCGGATTTTCCTTCTTCCACGACCAACCTTTGTTCCCACAATTCTTTGGTTTGTTTTTTCAATCTTTCAACTGCAGGATTTGATCTTCTCCTAGTTTCCACATCATCCACATTTTCCAACCAATTCACCCAGTCAGAAATATTTGCTGTTTGTCTCATCAAAAACGATTTTGAGAGTTCTCAAATCAGGCAACATCAAATATTTCAGAAGAGCCGACAAAAAAACCTTTTGGATTCAGGATGAAAAAGACTCACCAGTTATCCAGATTGATGGGGAAGATTTTTCATCTGCAGAAGAAATTCAGGAACGATTTGGGTTGTCGCGCACAGTTTTTTTCAATCAACTCTGCAGGAAAAAAACTCATTTTCTGGATTCAACCTAGAAATCTCATGAAGTCACTTGGATATCTCCCAGACTGGAAAAGTTTCGCGATATGATGCAAGAGAAAGCTCTGATTGAAAAAGTTAGGCATTCTCGTGCAAAAAAAGGAATGACCAAAAGAGCCTCAAATATGCAGACTGATATGAATAAATACGTTGAAATTTGTCAAACCATGTTTTGAATTTTTATCCACTGGATAAAAAAATGAAGAAAGAAAAACTTTTTACAATAGAGGGAAAAGATTTCTTTTCCGTGAGGGAAATCAAAATCCCACTGCACCAAATGAAAAAGCATGCCACTTGGATTCATCCCAAATTTCACAAAGCATGTGGGTTGACGGATGAAGAAATCGCATGGATGAAAGGGGTTGAAAATAAAATGAACTTTCAGAAAGCTGTTGATATGACCACTGGTTTTCTTCCAGTCGAAACTGAAAAAGACAGGCAGTTTGTTGAGAAATGGATTTGGAAATAATGATTTTTTTATCTCCACCCAGAAAATGAATCCTGAAAAAATTTCCATCCCCGATATCACTCTCCAAGATCCTGTGAAGCGAACCACTGGAAAGATCACCTATTGTTTACTCCCATGTTCCCACAATGGCCAAAAACTTCAACTGAAACTCAAAACCAAGTTCAAAATATTTGCTCATGAAGGAAATTCTTTGTCTTTGGGAATCAATCTCCCCAAAGAAAACATCCCATTTTTTCAAGAACTGGAAACTCATCTCAATTCAGCTGCAGTGAAAAAACAACCGGAAGTGAAAAAACTTGGCCCGTCTTTTGCTAAATTCCATGAAGGAGATTTCACTCTCTTGAAAGTGGATAAATCTGAGCAGGAAAAGATCTTCGCAAAGATTTATCCCTCCAAACTTCCCAAAACAGATTTCTCTTGTCGTTTTTGGGAGTTACTCAGTGGAAAGACGAAGAAAAAACCCATCCGGAAACAAAAAGAACTCATTGGCATGCCACTTTTTGGGCAAGTTGTCTTTTCTATCAAACACCTTTTCTGCGGAAACATCAGATCTATCACAGCAATTGTGGATGAAGTCCTTGTGGAGGAAATGGTTCAAACTGCCTCAGTTTTTGATGAATATGAGGACAGGGATGAAGATGAAAATGAAGTTTGATTTGACATCTGTGATGTGAAATCATTTGTCATTTGTCACTGAGAAGGGTTTAACAGATTTTTCTTCAGGATGATATGTTTTTTTTGTTTTTTTGTTTTTCATTTTTTGATTTTTAAAATTCTTTACCCTGAAAGAACTTTCCAATGGAATAAAAGATTGTCATTTGTCACTGGAGAGGTTGTCATTTGTCATTGGAGAGGTTGTCATTTGTCACTGGAGAGGTTGTCATTTGTCACTGGAGAGGTTGTCATTTGTCATTGGAGAGGTTGTCATTTGTCACTGGAGAGGTTGGTTTTGTTTTCCCCTGAATTTACCACTAGAAAGATTGTCATTTGTCACCAGAGAGGTTACTTGTCACTGGAGTGACTTTCATTTATCACCCATAAAGGTTTGGAAGAAAACTAGTTTTTCAACTGAAATTAACTTAAAGTGTGAAAAAACATTTTTGACAGTTCTGCATTTTTTCATTTTCTTCAGGAGGCTGTGTTTATATTTTTTTTTGTTTTTTTTGTTTTTCATTTTTTGATTTTTAAAATTCTTTACCCTGAATGAACTTTTCAATGAAACAAAATATGTCTCCTGATAAACTTTAGCAGAAAAACTCCATTTTGTCATTTGTCACTGGAGAGGTTGTCATTTGTCACTGGAGAGGTTGTCATTTGTCACTGGAGAGGTTGGTTTTGTTTTCTCCTGAATTTGCCACTAGAAAGATTGTCATTTGTCACTGGCGAGGTTATCATTCATTTGGAGAAATCATTGTGACTTTCATTTATCACCCATAAAGGTTTGGAAGAAAACTAGTTTTTCAACTGAAATTAACTTAAAGTGTGAAAAAACATTTTTGACAGTTTTGCATTTTTTCATTTTCTTCAGGAGGCTGTGTTTATATTGTTTTTTTTTGTTTTTCATTTTTTTGATTTTTAAAATTCTTTACCCTGAATGAACTTTTCAATGAAACAAAATATATCTCCTGATAAACTTTAGCAGAAAAACTCTGGAATGAAAAATATTGGTCTTGTAAACATTTTAGAATTATTTTGTCATTTATCCAAATGTGGGATGAAAATCTTCTCCAGAAAACTTTGGGATGAAAATCTTCTCCAGAAAATCATTTCAAAAATCATTTCAAAAATCTTCTCCAGAATTTGGGGAAAATCTTTTCCAGAAAACTTTGAGAACATTCTTGTGGTTTTATTTTTATTTTTGTCACCTATCAAAATGTGGGTTTTGATAGATGCTTTCTCAAAAGAACGTCTCAGTGAAAGATTTTCTTCACAAGCGGCTCTTGCAAGATTTATGAAGTTCACTCCAAAGTATCTCAACAAAGCAATCAATGAAGGGAAGAATGTTTTCACGCTCCAAGGCAGAGAAGTCAGGGTTGTGAATCAAACTCAGGATCGATTGGCAGTTCATGATTCTCCCAAAGGACCATCTCTGAAAACTTTTGAAACAATGGCTGAGATGGCTCAGTGGATTGGAATGACTCGTCAAGCAATCTATGCAGCTTTCAATCGGCTTGCTGAAGAATGTTTTGTCAAGAAAGATGGGAAGAAATTCTTCCTGTCAAGAACCTTTGAAAAAGGGCCGTTGGTCAATCCTTGGTTGGAAGATGAAACGCCAACTCCAAAGAAGATTCAATCCATTCCCATTCGCATTATTTCATCTTCAACAACAACCATTTTCCCAAGTGTTGCTGCAGCTACAAAGGAACTGGGAATTGATTCAGGGACCATCCGCAATGCTTTGAAAAGTGGGAGAAACAGTTTCACACGAAGAAGTGATGGAGAAAAATTCAAAGTGGAAAAAGTTGAGAAACCAACACCGCCATCTCTTCCTCCCAAACCCGTTCCCCAACCACGAAAGAAACCACCAACCCCTCAACCACGAACTCCACATATCCCCCAACCACGAAAGAAACCACCTATCCCCCAACCACCAATCCCCCAACCACGAAAACCAAAACCACCAATCCCTCAACCACGAAAACCAAAACCACCAATCCCCCAACCACCAATCCCCCAACCACAAGATCCAATTCCTTCTCCTGCAGAGGAGGAATCTTTTATCGACATTCTTTGTCAAACGGCAATGGTTATGAATAACCAATCACCTCTCGAACAAGAAAGACGAGACAGGGAAATAGATGAAAATATCGCTAGGATGAATGCAGAAGCTGAAACAGAAAATGCTGCAGCAGAGCAACGTTGGAAGAAAAATCGCCTTGATGTTTGGAAACGCATACTAGACACCTTCAGTGGATTCACTCCATGGGAAGATGACAGTGTGGAGAAACTGGCTGGAGAAAATGATAAGCAAGTAATATTCAACCTAGACACAGGTGAGTCTGAAGTTGTGCAAAACTACGAGGATTTCATTGGGTTCTTTTACAGTCGTTGTTATGGATATTTTCCTGATGAACAGGAATTCAATTATTATCTCCCAGCAGGGCAATGGACGTTTAAAGTTCGCGCCCATCGTTATGCGGACTATGAAAATTGGATACGAGTTTTATTCATCAAGAATGACTGAGTTGTCTTTTCATTTCCCAGAAATGAAAAATCACTCAAATCGTTTTTCATATTGCCTCTCAAACTTTTCCAAATCCAATCCCAGATCAATCACAATCCCATCAATCGCTTCCATTGCAGGAAGGAATTCATTTCGATTGAATATTCCACTCCTCAAAGCAAAACGCAGATCAGTCAATGTTTTCTCGTAGGTTGTGAACGCGAACTTTGTCATTTCAATCTTGTTTCCATATTTCTTCATTTCATTCCCTGTTTTAACGACTAAGCCTGCACCTGAAATCACTCCCAAAATCACAGGATTCATTGTCACTCCCCCAGCAATAACGCCAATCGCAACAAGAGTGGACGACGTCAAATTCACAAACAAATTCATTCGTTTGAAATGTTTGTGAGCTTTTTTTAAACTCCAAAACGTTTTGTGATAGAATCGATAGAGTTGTTTGATTTCTCCCAGTTTTGTTTCTCCAATGGTGGAGTCAATATGGTTGAAATCGAAGATGCTTTTTTTGCGGTCCATTTTTTGAGAAGAACTCATATTTCAATCAACACTGTTGCTTTTGCTTTTCTAGTTACACTATGATGGAACGGGTGGAAACTCAACTCTCTTTCTTTAGGAATAGTTACATTGAAAGAGAACACTACTAATTTTGAATGTGCACCCCAGGAAGGCGTTCCTGTTACAGTAAAAGTGCGACCCCCTGGAATCTGGGAGAATAACGTCATTAACATTTGAGAGGGGACTATGGCCCCAACACTGTCATGAATATAAAGAGTGACTTGGATGATTTTAACGTCAAAACCAAATGAGTGATATTGATCTAAATCGTTTGTGTCGTCATCTGCAAAGAAGAGATAATTTCCATGTTTGCCGTTTTCATATTTTCCCATAATGACTGATCTGACTATTGGTGTGTAATTCAACAGCTTTTGTCCATTCAAATCCAAGTCTCTTTGCATAACCATCTTCTCCGAGTCCAAGATGAATGGAGAATCATAAACAGAATTTGGGACATCTGCGTGGAATCCTGGTATTCCATAAATGATCAAATGACTTGTCCCCACAGAAGGAGATGCTGCTGTTCCCTGCCATTTCAAATCCAGAAAGACAAATTCCGGAGGAGAAATCTGCCATTTATGCATGTGGATAATTGATCGAGAATAGTTGGCAACTTTCTTTGTTGCTTGTTGATTGATATTCAAACTTGTGGAAACAGCGTCCACTGACACATTCAGCATAGAAGCAGGAAAAAACTCAACAACCAAAGTATATTCTCCTTGAGGCAGATTTCGCATATTCAATCCCATTCTTCCAGAAAACAGATTTGAAGAATCTTTCCCAATGTTCAGCTGAAACGCCTTCTGCATGGTATGAAACAGAGAAGTTGGGCGGAAATCCACAACGCCCATAATTTGCAAATCATGCCCATTGAAAGTTTCTCCTGCATCACGCATGAGAAAGCGAAATGCATTTTGCCGATTTACTCCAGCTGAGGAGATTGATGTTTCATTTACGTATTTTTTCAAGTCGTTTTCTGTTTTGGTTTTTTCAACTGCGATCTCCAGATCTACCCAAGATTTTGACGTTGCATCGTTGTCGTTAACTGGCGCTCCCAGATTTGTGATTTGTTTTGTCCCCATATCGATTGGACCGATCATTGTTCCTCCAGACTTGGAAAGAACAGTGTCAGCTATAAACCGAATTGATGACTTTACCAACTCAACATGTTGGTCGACATAATTTTTGTTGGCAGCTTGGTCGATTGCTGTGGGCTCTTTTACGTTATAAACGAATTGATTTCCCATATCCAAACTTGTTTCCATTGGGAACGTTTCTTTCCTGCTGAGAAAAACATTCTTTGCGTCGTCATAAGAGATCAGATTGTTATAGTTTGCAGAAAGATCTGTGTAAGTTTGCTGCTTTGAATGCTTGATATTGAAAAGACCTTTCAGATCCATGTCTTTCGTCACTTCATGCGTTGGAGCAGGTGCGTTTGGATGGAACTTTTTCAGCGTTATCATATTTACTGCAGAAAGATCATTTGATTCATCAGTATCCAGATTTGTGATCAACTTTCGATCCATGTCAATCTCTCCAGGAAGAATCAGTTTCTTTCCCCGAAGATCCAAGTCTCCAGTCATATGGGAGGAACCATCAACCTGCAACGAATCAGCTTTGAGTTGAATCAGTTTAGCATCTACACTTTTGTCCAATGCGTCAACTTGATGTTTGTTGACTGCATCGTCATTTCCTGTTCCTGCAGCCAACTTCACAATTCTTTGATTCTTTGCGTCAAATTCTCTTCCATCTGTGGTCAGGAAAGTTCTTTTCCCATGAAACAGTGAAAAAGCATCGTTGTCACCTGCTGTTTGAATGTTCAAAACAGAGTGATAATTTGCATCAAGATGGTCAGTCATTGTGTTGTTGGTTTTCCCTGACAAACCCACATCCACTTGATGTTTTGTAACTGCATCTGCATTTCCTGTTCCTTCAGCGACATTAACCAGTTTTCTGTTTTCCATATCATAATTCCCCGCTGGTGTCAACTTAAAACCAACTCCTGGCAATCCATCTCTTCCATCTCGACCTCCATGTGAGGTGCTTGTTGTTTCAGAAAGCAATCCATTTGAGTAGCTCATTTTAAAGTCTTTCATCAAAGTTTTTAGCCATGAACTTCCTTGGTTTATCCACATAGAGGAAAGAGAACGGATCACGCGTGGCTTTCAGATAATCTTCTTTCTTGATGTTGTTTTCCCTGCAGATTGCCGTAATTTCTTTGTTGCTTGGAAATTCAAAAATGCAAAGATGCGAGCAATTCAGGCGGATATCTTTTGGGGTTTGGAAATAACTTTGTGAAAGATAAATCACAGAACAATTCTTGTGCCGGCCTTGGATAAAATAATCAACCAATGGCTTTTGATTCTTTTCGCAAACAAAATCATCGAAAACAACCAGTTTTTGATTCTCTCCTGACAATTCAGAAACTGGGATGATTTCATCCCAGGAAGCTTCAATGATTTCATACCCAGCTTCTTTGCTGATTGGGCGAAATGTTTTCAGCAAATGTTGATATTTGGCTTGATCCAGATTTTTCGCATAGAGATAAATCTTATCGTAGAAAAGCAAGCGGAGAATCATATCCAGGAGAACGTTTGTTTTCCCCGATCCGGAAGGACCACAGATCAACATTCTGAAAGTTCTATCCGGCATAAAAGAATGCATCTGCTGAAAGTTTGTGATTGGGTCATGGCAATCATAATTTGGAATCTTCATTTTATTTCCCAGAAGACAAATTCAGATGAACATCTTGTTCAACATCTTGTTCTTCATCCAAATTCATGTTTGGGGACTTAAAATGAGTCTATTGAAATGGAAAGAAATGGCCAAAAGCAAATCTGCTTTGGGCAAAAAAATCAACTTTGTTCACGATGTTATCACCCAGAAAAAGTTGGGTGAGGAGACAAGTCAAACTGGGTTTGAAAAAATGTTCCGTCCCATAACAGCAAAACTAGATGAGGTTGTTGCATCGAATTTAGCACCGCAGATCTTGCCAGTTCGGAGGAAAAAGAAAGTCGTTGGAGAAAAACCAGGCATAGATTATTACCCAGAAGTCGATCCATTTGAAGAGATGGATGTTGGCGGTTTGTTTGATGATGAGATTGTTGCGCCGCAAGCAGCTAAACAAATCCCAGCAAATCCTCCAACCTATGCAGAAATAATGCAAGAGGTAGGAGATGACCCGCCCGAATATGAAGAAGATGAATCTCCTGATTATGCTTTGGCACCGGGTGATGAAACAGAAGAAAACAGTACAACGGACACTAACAAGATTCTAGATAACCTGGATATTTTCACTTATGATACAGTGGATATGGTTCTGGGAACTCCGAATTTATCAGCAACACAGAAAAAAAAACTATCTTGAGAAAAACATTCTTTTCAGGGCAGAACATACACGAAACCAATTAAAAGGGTATAAAGCTTCTTTCACCAAAAAGTTCAACAAAGGAGAAATAACTGCAGAGCAAAAGAATTTTCAACACCAAAGAATAGATCGTTCCTTCAAAGTTTTGAATGAATACATAAACCATTACAGACAGCAAAAGAAATCATTTCAAGGTTCTGGGTTGAGAAGAAGAAAAGGTGGGGCAGTCAGATTTTTCTCCAATCCAAAAGAACTTCTCCAGAAACTTGAGGTCATTGTTGGCTCCATTCTTGCTGGAAACACAAATGTGACAATCAGAAACACTGGAGTGGGCATCCTCGATTTTCTCCTGAAAGAGTCAGTGATCAATCGTTCCCAGCATGAAAAGCTGTACAAAAACTATTTCAAACCATAAAATGGAAAGAGAGATTGTTTTATCATCTTACGCAGTTAAGAACAAAGAAAACAAACCTGAAAATTTCACAACAAGATTTAATAACCAAATTATTCTTGACCCAAATGAACAATATGTTGTTGGGTTGAAACGAATCATCAATATGAGTTTTACGTGGTATAACATCAATCCTCAATATGGAAACCAACTGATCAGGTTTTCCTCTGATGGTGGGAGCACATTTTCCGATATTGCTTTTCCTGCTGGAGTTTGGGAGTATTCTGGGATGAATGATTTCATTCAGGAAGCAACAGTGGTGAAAGAATCTGGAAAAAGGGATGTTTTCCCAATCAATCTTGCTTTCAGCAATGAAACTTTCAGAGTGACAATAACATTGGCTCAAAATTATCAACTGGATTTCACCCAATCGAATTTTGGGGATCTTGTGGGGTTTGATAAAAAGATTCTGAATGAGAAAGTTAATATTGGCCCAAAAGTTCCAAATCTCAGTCAAGATACTGATATGTTGAACATTCATTGTGATTTGACAAATGATTCGCTTGTGGATGGGGAAGAGACTGACATCATTTATTCCTTTTCCACATCTGTTCTGCAGGCATCATATAGTTTTGAGCGTGAACCCAGAAAAATAGCTTTCTGCCCTGTGAATAAAAACACGATCAGCTCAATTCGGATGTATATCACAGACGGGAAAAGAAGAATTGTTAACCTGAACGGGGCAGACACAGCTTTCTCGCTGATATTAAAAAAAAGACTATAAAATGAAAGCATATGAATTTTCTCGAGTTTACCATCCCAAACTGGGAAAGTTTGTTTATAAGCATAAAGGAACAGGAATCATTTTTGATTCCATCTTTAAACCGCTGAAAAAGATGGCGGCACCAGCAATGAAAGGAATTCTCAAGAAAGTCGCGAAACCACTTGCGAAAAAAGTATTGGACGCAGGAATTTCTCACGCTGGAGAAAAACTGGGCAAAGCAGCTGTGGAGAAATCTGGTGATTTAATCATGAAAAAACTGGGAAATCTGAAGATTGAAAAGCCATCAGCGAAGAAAGTGAGCTTCGTGAGTCCAGCGAACAAAGTGAGCCGCGCAACCGTGAAGCGAGGACAAAAACCACAATCACGAGGTGAAAGTACTAATGCTATATTAAATCGATTAATCAGTGGCCAAGGAATTTAAAAAAAGTATATCAAAATGGCTTTTCGATCGAATGAATATCTCCAAAGAAATGAATTAGTAAGATTCCAGTTGGATGATGTAATCAGAGCCCCAGCAAATGGGCAACATCAAGGAAAAAATGGTTATAAATTCACCATCAATGACAGATCGGCGTTTTATGACTGGCATAACGCTTATTTCGAGGTGCAATTTCAACTCCAAAAACTGGCAGACGGTGCTGGATATAGAGCAGCTGATAGGATAACAGTGATCAATGGCTCACATTCCCTGATAAAGCATATGACGATAAAATCTGCAGGGAAGATTGTTTATGAACCTGACAATCTGCATAAAATTACTTTTGTTAAAAACTTGCTAGAATACTCAGATGACTTCAGCAGATCAGTGGCAAAGAACAGTTTCTGGTATTTGGATGTGGATGCAACAGTCCTTGTTGCAAATACTGGATTTGAAGCGAGGCGAAAGCAAACTCAAGCAGTTAACAATGATGGGACTGGAGGTGCTAAAGATGTTAACGTGATTATCTCCCTGAATCGTTTCGCTTTTTTCGAAGAACTGGAAGACCGGATGTTGGTCCCAATGCAGCTGCAATTCCAAATTAATCTTCAACAGGATGAAGAATTAATTCATATGGCAAATGGCACTGATCCTGGAAGAGTTGTTATCAACAGATTTTTGCTGTGGGTGCCAAGACTGACCCCCAAAGATTCTCTTTATGATAAATTTGTCAGTTCATTCCTGAAAGAATCGCAATGGACATATCTGAGGGAGGTATATGAACAATCAGCTCCTACACAATCATCAGGATTCTTCCAGATCTCAGCAAGTATTGATAATGTGAAACATATTTTTGTTTGGCTGAAAAGAACCGCTCCACCCAATGATGACAATGCAGAAGACTCCCCGTATTTGATGGATACTTTGAAGCTGAATGAAGCAGATGCAAACTCATCCCTGTCAACCTGCCGATTGGAGTATGGAAATGGGGTGTTTTATCCTGAAACTGATTATGACACAGAATCGAAAGTAAGAATATTCAATGATGTCATGTCATATGCAATGAGGAAAAATGACTACAATAGTGGGACTCAGTTGAATTTGTTTAATTATAGAGATATCTTCAGTCTCATTTATTTCGACTTGTCTTATCAAGCTGAAAAACCAACACGAGACCCCAAGCAGTTGATATTTCGATATACGTTGAATGCTAATGCGACTGACAACTTCAATGTGCATGCTGTAGTTCTCTATGAGGAAACAGCGAAGATTGATAAGGTTGGAAATGAATTGGTTGTTGCGTGAAGCGAATGAAGTGAGCTGCGCGAAAAAACATATGTTATCATTTAAAATGACAACATATCACCCATATAAAGTAAATTTGTCTGAAGGGCAAAAACAAAAGCTTGGAAGAGCATTCAGAACAAACAGTCCTGTTACCCTGAGATTGAAAAACAATCAAACAAGTGGAAGTGATGAACTGATGCTGACAGCCAATCAAAAGAAACGAATTGGCAAAGCTGTGGCTTCGAGAAAAGGAGTTGAAATATCCATATCGAAAACGCAAATCAGAAAAGTGATGAAACAAGGTGGAAGTCTGTTTTCTGCTATTGTTCCTCTAGCCAAAACACTGGTGCCCACCCTGGGAAAAACACTTGGGCTGTCAGCATTGGCTGGTTTGGCGAGTGAAGGAGCAAGTCAAGTTGTGAAAGCAATCAGTGGAAAGGGAGCGCTGCAGGGAGCAGGTCAAGTTGGTGGATTTCTCATCCCCCAAAATAAAATTCAGAAACTGATTGACAATAAACATTTGTTGACATCGAAGCAGAAACAGGATATTTTGATTGCCCTGCAATCAGGAGGACAGGTGGTGGTGAAACCAACCGTAAAACAGTCTGGTGGATTTTTAGGAACTATGCTGGCATCCATTGGAATTCCACTGGCACTTGACGCGGTTAAAAACTTGTTTGGAAAAGGCGCTCCTAGAGTTGGACGTGCAAAAGGAAAAAGTGCTCCCAGAGTTGGACGACCAAAAGGAAAAGGTGCCCCCAGAGTTGGACGACCAAAAGGAAAAGGTGCCCCCAGATTAGGGACCCCTTGGGCACGACCTCCTCCATTCATCGGAAGCTGGAGAAACTCTGTTGGGATGGGGGGAAAAAAAGCAAAAAAGGGCAAAGGACTTCTGCTGGGATCGAAAAGTCCATTCGCAGGCATCCCACTTCTCGGGGCAATATTGTGAAGTTCCAGAACAAACCCCTGACCAATATGGATCTGTTGAAGTGGATTGATTTTCTGAAGATTCTCCATTTCAAAGGTATCTTTGCGAGAGACCAATTCATGCCAAAAAAAACACAGTCCCTGCATCATTAATTTGGATTCACTGAAAAATGCAGGAACTCATTGGGTTTGTTGTGTCCCCAAAGGCAAATTCACGTGGTATTTTGACTCATTTGGAATGGGATTTCCACAAGAATTCAAAAGCAACAAACCAATCCTTTGGAACAGCAGTCAGTATCAAAATATCAACAGTGTCCTTTGTGGGTATTATTGTCTTTATTTCCTGCATCAATGGTCGCAGGGAAAAGACTTCTATGATATTCTCAAACCTCTCAGTCTGACTGATACAATGCAAAATGAAAGATTCATAAAAGAATATTTCGATTGAAAATGAAGTCATATTGCGTGAAGGAGAAGAAACAAACTGACTGCGTGGGCCCAACTGGAACCATGACTGCAAAAAATGGGAGAAAGATGTGGTTTTGTCATTGCGCTTCCTGTGGAATAAAGAAAACCAGATTTCTGAAAAGTTCGGGAAACTAAATCTGCCCTCACAAGGTGGGGGCTTTGGCGAACTTGCACTGACTGGTGTCGCACATGCAATTCCGTGGTTGGGAAAGAAAACAGTTGAAATGGGTCGATTTGGCGCAAGTGAATTGTTGCGAAACAAAAAAGCTCAGAAAAAAGCATTGGATTTTGCTTTGGTTAAGATGAAACCATTTCTTGCTAAAACCTCTTCCGATATGCTGAATCAACTGAGTACGGCAATTAGGCCAAATAGAAAATATAAGACAGATCGAGCAGATTTGGATGGCGGTGCTTTAGATGTTCACAGCTTGATTGGGAAATTACCCAGACCGAAAAAAGGATTCACTCTTCCCGGACATAACTACACTGGCCCATGGAACCCATTGGATAAGCAAGTCAGATTCGATGAAAAGGGAAAGATTCTTGAAATTATGCAACAACCCACAGGAAAAACAGATGCAGTTGTTATGCAACACGATGTGGATTATTCAGTCTGCGCAAAGCAATCAAACCCGCGTCAATGTAAAAACAAAGCAGACAGGAAAATGGTTGCCGCTTTGGATGTGATTCCCTGGAAAGAAAGACAGTGGGGTCATGCGTTGGCACGAAATACCATTAATGCAAACCAAAAACTTGGTTTGGGTGTTTTAAACGGGAAAAGATTTTGAGTGAAGGCTGGACTCAAAATCTGACAAATGAACTTCACCAGCCAATCAGGCGGCGCTTCCCAAAACGAAAAGTCATTGCGTATGACGTTGACAACATTTGGGCGGCTGATCTGGTCGAGATGGGGAAATTTTCAAAGTGGAACAAAGGAATAAGATATCTCCTGATGGTGATCGATGTTTTCTCAAAGTTCGGTTGGATTCGCCCCCTGAAAGACAAGCGAGGACAAACAGTTGCCGATGCTTTCCGATCCATATTTGCGAAGGCGCGAAAACCGAAGATGCTTTGGACAGACAAAGGAAGTGAATTTTTCAATGGAACTATGAAGGATCTCCTGAATAAGAATGGGATAAAATTGTATACTACAGAGAACGAAGAAAAGTCATCTGTGGTTGAACGTTGGAACAAGACGATGAAGGAGAAACTCTTCCGGATGTTTTCTGCTAACAATAATACAATTTTCTTTGACAAACTGGACAGGTTACTGAATCAATATAATAACACTTATCATTCAAGCATTAAGATGTCACCCACAGAGGCGAGCAAACAGAAAAATGAGAAAAAAGTGTTCGCTAATCTTTTCGGAGACCTAATTTATGCTAAACACAACCCAGCAAAATTCAAAGTCGACGACAAAGTCCGAATTTCAAAATACAAACGAAAGATATTCGACAAAGGTTTCACCCCGAATTGGACAGAGGAGATATTTGTCGTCGACGAGGTTTTGAACACAAATCCTGTAACGTATAGGTTAGTCGATCTGTTGGGAGAAAAAATAACTGGATCATTTTACGAGGCGGAACTCCAAAGAACAAACCAAAGCGTGTTTCGCATTGAAAAGGTTATTCGCCGCGACCAGAAGAAAAAGAAAGCTTTCGTTAAATGGAAAGGATATCCCGATAAATTCAATTCTTGGGTTCCGCTGAGTGATGTGGAAAAGCTTGGCTAAAAATAAGACGCTAGAATATGAATGTTTGTCATTCATATTCATGATTTAAAAACACCGCTTTCTTTCAATTCCCGGTGGATTTCCCAGAGGAGACAACTTTGCTTTTGGAGTTCATTTTTGAGAATCTTGTTTTCCTCTTGGAGATTTATCATTGTCTCATAGATGAGTTCTATTTGGTCTTCTTCTTCCATCTCCGAATCAGAGACAATGAATTCCTCGTCAGATGTGGTTGGGGTTTCATCGTCGCTCCTTTTTTCTTCCTCTGAGCATGTGGGACAATCTTCATGATCACTGGCTTCCATTTTCTTTCCATTTTAATTTTTTGAAGATGGTTTGGATTATTTTTTCTTGTTCTGCCCTTCTTGATGGGAGAATAAGAAGCTTGAAATCATCTTCATTTGGGTTGAAACCATTCTTTTGCAGAAGGGTGAAAAGAACTTGATTGAAATTGAGAAACTTTTTTCGCTTGGGATGAAGATCATTATATGCCAGTGAGAAATATTTAAAATCGTCAATGAGAAACTTTTCCAGATGCTCATAATCATTCCCATCGTGATTTGTGATGTGGTTGAAAATCTCATGATCGTTGCCATTGACTTTTCGCCATTTGGAAGCTTTAACAAACTCCCTGACTTTTTTTCTTGTGATTTCATCACGGGGAATTTGGGAGAGAATTTGTTCTTGATAAAACTCAAGATCTTCGAGTGGAATTTTATTCTTTCCCTGATTTTGGCGGATGACATCTTTAAAATGATCCAGTCTGGGATTTTTGTGAGCATGCCATGTTGTATATGTTTCTTGAATAATTTCAGGAGTGTCGTCTATTTCATCCTCATCATCATCTTCAGGATCAAACATTTTCTTTCTTGGAAACTTGTTTGTCAACCATGTGGTTTGTTTGACAAATATGTTTTTGGTGGTTTGGCTGGAAAAATCTGGAGAAAGCTGTGTTTGAAATGAAAAAAACAAAATTCAAAAAATGAATTTTGTTTTTTCAAATAGTTTGTCCAGATGGAACTTTAAAATGGTTTTCACCCAGCAGGAAACTTGTTTGTCAACCATGTTGTTTGTTTGACAAATATGTTTTTGATGGTTTGGCTGAAAAAATCTGGAGAAGCTGTGTTTGAAATGAAAAAAACAAAATTCAGTTTTTGTTTTTTGTTTTTTCAAATAGTTTGTCCAGATGGAACTTTAAAATGGTTTTCACCCAGCAGAAAGATATTTGTCAAATGGACAAATATGTTTTTGGTGGTTTGGCTGAAAAAATCTGGAGAAGCTGTGTTTGAAATGAAAAAAACAAAATTCAGTTTTTGTTTTTTGTTTTTTCAAATAGTTTGTCCAGATGGAACTTTAAAATGGTTTTCACCCAGCAGAAAGATATTTGGCAACCAGAGTTTTGTTCCACACTGGAATTAACGCAGAATTTGAAAGAATGGTTTTTCCTGAGATTTTGGGAGAGATTTTTCCACACTGAATTGGCGCAGAATTTGGGAGAATGGCTAGAAATCTTTGTGCTAAAATTTAGCGTAAGTAGTTGGTAATTGACAATCCTGGGCCACTTCCAATTAACTTCAAATTAACCTCCAATTTCACACAAATAATCAAAACCCATTTTCCCTTAAGTTTCAACGAATTGAAACTGATTGGTCAGCTGTTGAAACTAAACAGAATTAAACGGAATAGATAAAGTTGTGTTAGGTGAGACATAAGCGGGAATTGGTGGGAACTGGTGATTTTTAGCGAATAATTGGGAAAAGATAACTGTGAAAACATGTGTAAATTTGGGGGTTAATTGGAAGTGGCCCAGGATTGTCAATTACCAACTACTGGTGTGCAATACTTGTGAGCATAGTTAATAGAACAAACTGGTTATGAAACTCAGTCAGTCCTTTGTTATATGTTTTTACCAACACGTCCATTTAATCGGACGAGCAAGAGTTCGATGAATCATTAACGCGGTTTAGACAAATAAGTGTACGGCTCGAAGAAGGTGTTTCAACAGAGGAAATAGTGTTTTTAACTAGGTCGAGAACTGGCAACGCGTGTATTTGAATCGTTTATTAAGAGGTAGAAATTTTGATCGCGAAGCCTTACAAAACCTTCCCATGTATCTACAGCGTAAATAAGCGGATAAAGCGCCCGGCACAATGATCGTTTCCAGTACGGAAACAACCTTTTCGCATTTGGCCAAATTTGTATAGGAAAAAAGCTGTTGTAAAACACGATGTAGAGAGAGATAGTTGGCTCGAAACCAGAGAAAGAACGAAATACTTAACCAAACCCAAACCAAAACTAAGGATTCCCCCACCTAACGATCGCGAGAAGGCTAATGTACTGGCAGCGAAGTATGGCGAGATCTGCAGTAAATCCATTCAGACGTCTTCAAGCGGTCCACACGATCTAACTAGCCATTATACTAGACCATTATCTTCACTTAGCGTCCTTATACGGTTCCGTAAAGAACCTGTTGCTATGGTTGCAGATGTAGAGGTTATGTTTCATCAGGTGCGCGTAAGTCCTCAAGATTGTCCAAGACGGTTGGTGGCCCAACGATGATCTGACGAAGGAACCAATAGATTATCATATGCTAGTGTTTGTTCAGAGCCACGTTGTTATCTGGCTGAGCAAGTTTCAGTCTCAAGAAAAAGGCCCCGGACAACAAAAAGTAAGTTTGACTATGAAACAATAATCACTGTTCACAGGAATTTATACGTCGACGATTGTTCGAAGTCAGTGGCAACAACTGTGTGAATTCAAATCTGAATTCAAATAGGAAAAGCGGCATTGTACAAAGGTAAAATAGGTCTTTACTAGGTATGTTATAGAAGTTTCCAGACTCGTATCCTTGTTTACTTTGCCAAATAGCGATAGGTAATAGTAACTGAAGTACCCGCAGTATGAAAGTCGATTGGTATGTAATGATCCAATATTGTCTTATTTGGATTGTCCAATGTTATATGAAGCCCTAGTGCCCGGGTTAAGTGGGGGGGGGGGGGGGGGGGGGGGGGGGGTGGTATGGTTTTCAAGGGAACCACGAGAGCGGATAAACGTGTTTGTCTTTTCAAGTTTAAATGAATAAGAGAGAAAGATAAATAACTGAAAAATATCATTCGAGCTCAATTTTAACAAATCTTTTGTTGGCGTTCTAACCTAAGCGATCTGAAAACAGGTATGGATTTTAGAGGCCAGATCTGAAAATTAAACGGGTGTGGAAAATGGCATGTTTTGGTCCGAAATAGGGTCAGGATTTGGAGAACCGGGCTGCACAACCCCACCAGAAATTCCAAGAAGTATTCCCCCCCCCCCCCCCCCCCCTCCCCTCCCCCGGGCCAAATGGATTTTTTTGCGTGTACATCCGAAGGTTAAATTACAGTATTGTGAAAAAGTCTTGCAAACGAAATGCGCGAATTTCGTTCTTTGTTCCCGCGAATTTTCGTCGAAAGTTCGAGCGAAATTTCGTGGCGGTTAGAGCGATATTTCGCTGAAACAAAGAGCAATATTTCGTCTCACTTTCGGGACCTCATCGAAAATTCGTGGTCATCAGCGAAATGTCGGCAGCAGGAAACGAAATTTCGCTAGGCAATACAACGGCAGTTCATCAGCGTTTGCGCAAAATTCTCCAAGCGACTGAGACGATCTATGGTCATGTAACTTACACGAAAATTACCGAGCGTATATAAATAAAACAATGTAAAACTCGAGTTCAGTTACCGAGGTAGTGACATTAAAGAACTTACGATTTTACAAACTTGCCTGATGACTACGAACTCAATTCATTCTACAAAAAAATAGCCAAAACATCTTCGCTTTAAATGGTTTTCTATGGACATAAAGGTTTCCATCTTCAATGACAACCCCCCAAATCCGGTTTGAAAAGGGTTTGCGAAGGGTTTGTAAAGGGTTTGAAAAGGGTTTTCCAAAGGGTTTGTGAAGCAATTACAGATTTCAGGGTGACAGAGTAAAATGATGAACGTGAAATTGTCAAAATTATCTTTTAGTAATGGAAGCATCTAGAAGCTCAAAGCCAGTTAATCGTATTCTTTTAAACAAGGTATTAAAATAAACATGTTATAAAAAATAGTGTAAATAAAATAGCCCCCGCAGTTTCTACTAAGACAACGTCTGGTATTTATGTTAAAAGCGCACGAGTTTATATTTCTGTAAAATAAATTACAAGTGACTAATATACAATAACTACTACAACTTGAATAACTACAAGTGCACTTAGCGCGAACCCCTAGTGTGAACCGACGACCGTTATCATCGAAATCTTAGTCAGAAAAATAAGCAGTTTAAACCTCATCGGCGTTACGCCACGAGTAATGAGAGGATTATATTACTAAAGGTAGATATTATCTATTTTTCCAAACCTTAAGACAATTTATAGCTCTATAGTGTACCCTTGTCTGACGTATTGTAACATCATTTGGTAAAATAGATTAGGCGTGTTATTAGATATTTTATTTATTAGATGTAAATAGGATATGCTTAGCAAACACAGGTGCACATCAGCCCAACGGCTGCATGTATGTATGTATGTATGTATGTATGTATGTATGTATGTATGTGTGTATATATGTATGTATGTATGCAGACGCCTTTTGTGCCTGCTAAAAATAAAACACAAGCATAAGCAGCAACTAACAAATTGTCACGAGAACAAGAATAAAAAAGCCAATTAACTCGTGATCAGAGCAGAAGCCTTTCGGGCCTGCTCAAATAAAACACAAGCATATGCAACAACAAACAAATTGTCACGAGAACAGGAATAAAAAAGCCAATTAACTCGTGTTCGGAGCAGAAGCCTTTTGGGCCTGCTCAAAATAAAATACAAGCATGTGCAACAACAAACAAAATTGTCACGAGAACAAGAATAAAAATGCCAATTAACTCGTGATAGCAGAGCAGAAGCCTTTTGGGCCTGCTTAAAATAAAACACAAGCATAATTGCAACAACAAACAAATTGTTACGAGAACAAGAATAAAAATGCCAATTGACTCGCGATCAGAGCAGAAGCCTTTTGGGCCCGCTCAAAGTAAAACACAAGCGTATGCAACAACAAACAAATTGTCACGAGAACAAAACTAAAAATGCCAATTAACTCGTGATCAGAGTAGAAGCCTTTTGGGCCTGCTCAAAATAAAACACAAGCATATGCAAAAACAAACAAAATTGTCACGAGAACAAGAATAAAAATGCCAATTAACTCGTGATCAGAGCAGAAGCCCTTTGGGCCTGCTCAAAAAAAAACACAAGCATATGCAACAACAAACAAAATTGTTACGAGAACAAGAATAAAAATAATGCCAATTAACTCGTGATCGGAGCAGAAGCCTTTTGGGCCTGCTCAAAATAAAACACAAGCGTATGCCACAACAAAGAAAATTGTCACGAGAACAAGAATAAAAATGCAAATTAACTCGTGATCGCAGAGCAGAAGCCTTTTGGGCCTGCTCAAAATAAAACACAAGCATATGCCACAACAAAGAAAATAGTCATGAGAACAAGAATAAAAATGCCAATTAACCCGTGATCAGAGCAGAAGCCTTTTGGGCACGTTCAAAATAAAACAGAAGCATATGCAACAACAAACAAAATTTTCACGAGAACAATAATAAAAAATGCCAATTAACTCGCGATCAGAGCAGAAGCCTTTTGGGCCCGCCCAAAATAAAACACAAGCGTATTTCGCAACAAACAAATTGTCACGAGAACAAAAATAAAAATGCAAATTAACCCGTGATCAGAGCAGAAGCCTTTTGGGCCCGCTCAAAATAAAACACAAACATCTGCAACAACAAACAAAATTGTCACGAGAACAATAATAAAAATGCCAATTAACTCGCGATCAGAGCAGAAGCCTTTTGGGTCCGCCCAAAAAAAAAAAAAACAAGCATATGCAACAACAAACAAATTGTCACGAGAACAAACATAAAAAAGCCAATTAACTCGTGATCGGAGCAGAAGCCTTTTGGGCCTGCTCAGAATAAAACACAAGCATATGCAACAACAAACAAATTGTCACGAGAACAAAAATAAAAATGCCAATTAACTCCTGTTCGGAGCAGAAGCCTTTTGGGCCTGCTCAAAATAAAATACAAGCATGTGCAACAACAAACAAAATTGTCACGAGAGCAAACATAAAAAAGCCAATTAACTCGTGATCGGAGCAGAAGCCTTTTGGGCCTGCTCAGAATAAAACACAAGCATATGCAACAACAAACAAATTGTCACGAGAACAAAAATAAAAATGCCAATTAACTCGTGATCAGAGCAGAAGTCTTTTGGACCTGCTCAAATTGTTAACACAAGCATATGAAACAACAAACAAAATTGTCACGAGAACAAAATGAAAATGCCAATTAACTCGTGATCAGAGCAGAAGCCTTTTGGGCCTGCTCGAATATTAACACAAGCATGTACAATGACAAACAAAATTGTCACGAGAACAAACTAAAAATGCCAATTGACACTCGTGATCGGAGCAGAAGTCTTTTGGGCCTGCTCTAATTATAAACACAAACATATGCAACAACAAAACAAATTGCAACAAGAACAAAAACAAGCGACATACAGGAAAGCGATTGCAAAAAATGCACCACGACTGGTGCACACAATAACATAGACCATGAGGTAACAAGACAAGCACTTCTAACGCCGGCAAGAGCAAAGTAAAATAAATGAAAATGCACTAATGAAGCAAACAATAGCTTAGGCCATGAGGTAACCAAACAACGAGCAACGTGAAAAGCGAGAAAAGCGGTAGGGAAGGAAAATAACATAAGAAGGCCTAACAAATATACGAACTAAATGGCGGTCGCGCTGTAGCGAAGCAAAGTAACAACATGGGGAAGTAAAATATTAAGATAAGAACCCACAAAAAACCACGACGTGAAGAATACTCCTGTCGTCCCCTGAGCCAGGTATGGAACACGTAGAGGCTGAATTACCTCACCTGTGAGCCAAAACGACAAGTTCTGTAGAGGAGAGTATAACCTGGAAAACAAATATGTGCGTAAATACAAAAACAGCAAAAACGTGGCTCAGGGGATGACAGAAGCGCGCCAGTTACGTCATATGACGTAGTTATTAGGTAATTAATTATACGGCCGCCATCTTGGATCCGCCATCTTGGATTTCTGAAATTTTTTAAAACCTCTTAAAAACCGTCCAAATTGACTCAAAATTAATCAAAACCAATAAATAAACGCTAAATGACGTAAAAATACAAAAGTTATACCAATAAACATTGTTTTCTTCATTCAAAAGTATCAATATGCAAATTTCAGAAAAAATGGCTGTCAAAATCTTGTTGCCATGGAAACATCAAGTCACGTGATCAAAAAATTGTCATACGAAATTGTTGCCAGATAAATTTTTAGGAAAAGTCACAAAGTTTGATGGCGTTTGAATACATATTAACCCTATTCGGCCTGGGCTTTTTTGGAGTTCCTGAGCCTGGAGGGGGGGGGGCACATTGTGCCCCCCCCTTCGTAACTTCAAGAACATTAGGGCTATGACAATGAAACCTAGAGGGCACATAGTACGTCCAAAACTGTCTCCTTTGCGGTCCGCACAATGGAACGATGACGTCATATGACGTAGTTATTAGGTAATTAGTTATACGACCGCCATCTTGGATCCGCCATCTTGGATTTCTGAATTTATTTCAAACCTCTTAAAAACCGTCCAAATTGACCCAAAATTAATCAAAACCAATAAATAAACGCTAAATGACGTAAAAAAATACAAAGGTTATACCAATAAACATTGTTTTTCTTCATTCAAAGGTATAAATATGCAAATTTCCAAAAACATGGCTGTCAAAATCTTGTTGCCATGGAAACGTCAAGTCACGTGATCAAAAAATTGTCATATGAAATTGTTACCAGATAAATTTTAGGAAAACTCACAAAGTTTGATGGCGTTTGAGTACATATTAAAGAAGTTATGAATGTTGAAAGTTAGCGCGGGCACTTTGTGCCCCCCCCCCCCCCCCAGGCCGAATAGGGTTAAAGAAGTTATGAATGTTGAAAGTTAGCGACGGAACCAACCTTTTAGCATGTGGCCAAATTTGTAGAGAAAAAAGCTCTGTTGTAAAACACGATGAAGGGAGAGATAGTTGGCTCGAAACCAGAGAAAGAACGAAATACCAAACCGCAACCGAAACCGAAGCTAAGGATTCCATCACCCAACGGTCGCAAGAAGGCTTATGCCCTGGCTATGAGGTATGGGGGGGGGGGGTCTAAATGGATCTATTCAGACATCTACAAGCGGTCCACACGATCTTGCATGACGTTTGTGTTCTGGTGAACTCAAAATTTCGATGGTTAATTTTCGCTCCGAGGTTGCAAAGTTGTCTGCGAACCGCATCAGCCGATTTCTGATCCTCATATGGCATAATAATCCGACAAGGACTATCAGATGATGTTGTAACTTGGTCTGGAGGAAATAGCTGGGTCAATGAGCTAGCGTCTTTGGATATTTTAATTTCAAAAATATTCCTTTTAAGTTCTTACATTTTGCAAAAGGAGGTCTTGTGTAGACGACAAGCGTTTTGCACGGTCTAACATAGTTCGCAATAGTGACCGTTTGTACCGGCTGTCAACATAGCTCGAGAAGAAGGAGCCCTTTATTTGTTTTCTTTCTGTAAACATGGGTTTCAAGGCTGCCGTCAACTTTGATGATGTCCATGCCAATGAATGGTAGTCGATCGTTGGTTGCTATTTCCATCGTAAATTGGATTGGTGGGCTTCATTAAGGCATGTCAGCAAATCGTACCAGAGCCAGCGTGTCGTCCACGTATCTTTTATAAAGACAGGAAGCTTGCTCTCACGCGCTAGTTTCTCTTCAATTGAACACATGAACGCATTTGCCATAAGTTGACCTAAATGTGATCCTATCGCAACGCTATCGACGTGCTCGTACGGGTTCCCATTAAATTGAAATAGCTGGTGTTTTGTGGCAACTCTTAATAACTCGATCAGGTCGTCCTTGCTGATGTTCATTTTGTAAGTCTTGTTTATAAACCAGTTGCCTTTGAAGGATTTATCGGCTAGAATATTGATGGTTTCGTCAAGTGGTATTGTGAAGAGAGCGGTGACGTCATAGGGAACAAGAAAAACATTTTCGTCAAGTTTGAAGTGCTGGATATCTTGGGCAAATTGGAAAACATCAGAGATTGTATACTCGTTAGTCGACAAGGGTTTTAACTTCTCATCAAGCCACTTTGCAAGAGCGTAATTGTAAGTTCCAGTTGCTGAGAGGATCGGTCGCATCGCGAGAACAACTTTGTGCACGCAAGCAGATTTCATTCGCGCGAAACTCTTTACATGAATGCTTCCATGCCACGCATTCTAATTTAATTTATTTTCTCAAACCCTTATTTCTATAAATATGCCTTACCGTTATCTTCAATTTATTCATTCGACAATGGTGACATTAAGTTATCGAAACGTCACGTGATTTTCCTATCGAAAATTAAGCTGGACAACTTTCTTAGCACCAAAATATAGCATTTTTCATACTCTCAAAACCGCCAGACGTAGTTTTTATTGGGTCCGTAAACGTCAGTTTACATTTTCTGTTTGAAAACCTAAAACTTTTCTTCTAATGGTAATCCGAAAATATATTTCATTTTATATTTCAGCATCCAGAATTAACAGCTATTTGGCGACACAATTCGTTGGATGCCACTGACAAATAAAGAATATGTTAGCATGTAATACAACATAAAACGTGAACATAAGATAACACCGGAAATTAACGCAGACAGTAGATTTTATTTTGAACTCTTCATTTGTTTTCGAAACATTTATTTATAATTATTTAAAACAACTGCAATGTGGAAACCATTTTCTGATATAAAACTTGCAAAAAAAACTTGTTCATCATTGTATAGTCCAGTAACGTTAGACGAAAAATGGGCTCAAAATGAAACAAATTGCAACAGAAGATGTTTTAACGGTTTTAGACAGAGAATGTTATTGTGAATAACATATCAAAAATCGCAAAAAATCCCTTAAAAGGAAAGTGCTAAAATTTGTACTTTAAAAAGACACAATTTTTTGCAGCATGAAAACGAGGCTCAGCCTAAAATGTCAAAGTTTTTCAAGGAAAACCTCTCTAAAGAATAAATATATTGCATACCCATTACCCATACGAAAAGAGATAAACGTATGAATTTATTATTTTTTTTGAACAAATCAAAAAAAAAATCTTATTTATAAAATAAAAAAAAATAACGATTATCAAGAGAATCTGGCTGGTTAGGTTGGCGTGTGCAAAACCAACAAAACCAACAATAAAAGGACGGATTTGCTCGATAATAGATGCTTTCTTGGATGGAATTCAAATAGCTATGAAGGCTAGGCGGCTAGACCGTGGAGACTAGACGTTTTTAGCGAGTCAATTTCACTTCGAAAAGGCGTGCAATGTTCTCAGTGCAGCTGCAATAGCAAAGACATATTTTCCTTCACCACTTGTAAAACGCTCAAGATCTCGAGAAGGTAAGTGCAGTTCAATGGAATTTTGCTATTCTTTCTTTTAATTTAGAATCCCTAAAGGCTAAAATCCAAGAGATAAAACTGCAATTTGTAGTAGTAGTTGTTCATGTCGTTTGAGATTATAAATTATAGAAAACACCGCAAAAAAAAAAAAAATTACATTTAGTTAATTCCAACAACTGGTCAATATCTTTGCACGACGCGTTCATTCAATCCATTTTCTGTGTTGAATATATTTCTCAGCAGTCAGTGAGGTAACGCATCTCATAAAATAAATTCTAATACAAAAGCTCCTGCGTATGCAAATTAGTTGAAGATTGAAATAACCTTTCTGCGCAGCGTAGATACTAAATGCTAAAATGAAAAATATTGACGGATAAATTTCGACGCTGTTCATATAATTGTTTTACCGACGTTTCAGCAATGCCGAAATTAAAGAACGATTTTCTCTTAATAGTTTTGTACCCTGAAGAAGGCAGCTGATGTTAAGCTTAACTAAGGTGAAAGATCGGAAGCACAAGACTGATTAAGATTACGTTTTGTACCCTGAAGAAGGCAGCATTGCCGAAACGTCGGTATAACAATTGTATAAACAGCGTCGAAATTTATCAATATTTTTCATTTTAGCATTTATGCAAATTAGTTCTCACCTACGACACTCGTAGGTGTATTGCTCTGTTATTACGTGCTACAGTGTGACGAGCTGTGGCCTTGTCTTCAAACCAGAGCCGAAGGCTAACGCAAGACGATGTGTCAGGGCAATGAAGCGAGTGAAGACCAAACTAGGAGAGGACGTTTGCGCCAACATTTTCTTCATTCTGCACTTCTTGGGTGGCACCACTTCCCGCATCTTCGGCATTGGTAAGGATTCTCTCGTACTTCCGGGAGCAAGCCTCAGTATTCATTGGTGCTGGAACTGCTGATGACGTTGTGAAGGCTTGAGAGAATGCCCTGGTGTCAGTATTCAACGGAAGGAGAGGACAGAATCTCGATAGCCAGAGGTACAAGAGATACTGCGAGAAGCTTGCAAGCAGGAAGGCCCAAGTTCGGCCGCAAAGCCTTCCTCCAAGTCTGCTGCGGTGAAGTACCACAGCATGAGAGTCTATCTGCAGGTGAGGCAGTGGAACGGAGAAGATTGCGGTATGACTGAGGCTAGGCAATAGCGCTGGATTGTGGAGCAAGAGCAAATGCGTCTCGTCATGACGGACAAACCTGCCGCACCGAGTCCCTCCTGCGCATTATAAGATGCAACTGTTCGTCTGAGTTGCAGCAGCCTCAGGTGAACCTGCCACAAAAACGGCCTCGAGTGTTCTCCCGCCTGTGGCCAGTGCAAGGGTGGTAGGCTGTACCAATTCCAACGTAGACGAGGTTGAAGATGACGACCAATAATTTGCGCTTTGATTGTTGCTTCAGTATCACTCAGTATTTACTTTTGCATCTTTTGATTACTTTTTCAGTATCACTCACCTAATCAAAGGCTCCTTAGAGCCAACCCGTGAATAAGAAATGCTAACGCGTATAAATGCAATATTGACACACTGACACGGTTCGATTTATTTTTTTAATTAAACGTAAGGATTTTTGACGAACACACACAAAAAAAGTACATCACTTTCATAATGTCCAGTCAGAAGAAAAAAGAAAAGAAAAAAAAAAATGCCCTGAGCGAGATTTGAACTCGGGCCTCCGACGTGGAACGAGTGAGCGGTAACGCAATATTGCAGGGTTTTTTTGGAAATCAAATGTAACGACTTTTGTCGAACGCAAACAAACAAAAAAAGTTGTAATTTTCAGTTAAAAAAAAAAAAAATCCGTCCTGACGAGAATCGACTTTACGTCCATCGGCTCTATGGTCTGATCGCTTACACACTGCGCCACCTAGGATTTATTTGACTAATTATCAAGGTCAAATTTTGATATTTCAACATAGATATGCGGAAAAAGTTTACATCTGAGTAATAGAACGAGCGAGCAATTGAGTGAGTGAGTGAATTGGCTGCCGTTACCGATAACCCGTTCATTACGCTTGCGCGTATTCACGGGTTAAAAATGAATTCATTCGAATTTCTTCTCAGATTAATTAAGTAACTTGGCGAAATGGAGAAAATCATTTTCCCGAATTAGACAACAGGGCTTGAGAGTACGAATAAATGTTGTTGTTGTTGTAAATAGAAACTGTCCAATGTCAACCAACTGAAAAATAGCTTTTCATTGACGAAACGAACATGCATGTTGTAGAAATTACGAGTGGAGAAAATATACCTTTTTCTAAAATGACCGCCGCTGTTTTAGAATTCCAAGAATGGCACATGACGTCTCTTATTTAGAGAGACAAGAGATAGGAATGATGTCTGATGCCATTGTAGTAATATACATGAGAAAATAGTGCAAGAATATGGCCATTTATGAAAGAAATAAAGCGACTTCCGGTTTCAGCCTCGTTTCCATGTTACGTCAGAGCGCGCGTTTGAAGCCCCTTAAAGAAATGCAATTTTGAAGGTGTTCCCGCGCTTCGATTTTTTGCGATTTTTTTGTGGTAACTCTAAAGACTCTTTGGAACAATATTAAGAAGAAAAACCTTCTGTTGCAATTTGTTTCATTTTGATCGGTAAGTTTACTGGACGAGTAGGATTATATGCTACGAATTAAATGTTTTGATCAGAAAAATACTTATGATTAGAATGGAAAAGCTAGTCATATCTGATCAATTGAAAATATATTACAGCGGATAAATGAAGTGGACCAAACGATAAAGGCAGCGTCGGATTATCTCTCCTTAAGCAAAATACAGTTAATCTATGAGATGGATTTATGAGCAAAGAATATTCTATCTTTGAATGTCATTGACACTAAACATGCAGATTTTAGATATTTTGCAAAGAAAGCAGAAATGATAAATAAAAAAGTTTTACTTTACATCGTGATCAGTAATTGAGCCGGTATTTTGTAAACCATGTTACCCATTTATCTTTCTTTATCATGAAAATTAAATAAACAACTATATATCAGAAAACAATTTTAGAATAAAGTTTAGTAATAATTAATGATGTGTAGTTTATTCATTTTAATCCGTTTCACATTCAATCCGTTTTTGCTAGAAATCCTTTTTATAATTGCATCATCATTCAGTGCTAAAAAGATCCATCTTTTTTTCATTTTTTTAAGGTAGGCGTCACGTCCATACAGAGGGTTATTTTTCATCGATGTGAGAATGCGAGAGAGGCTAATACATGCTTATTGATTTCTAGTTTTCCCCCTTTTAAACGTGTTAAAGTGACAGAGTGGTCCAACAAAATTAAGGGCAAATATAACGCATTATAAACTGTAATTGATAACTTACCACTTTGATGATCGATTCGCTATTGTAAAGTGATAAAATGCTCGATTTTCTCTGTTGGTGAAGATTGCCAGCATGAACAACGTCGGTAGAACACACAAGAAGTAAAGAATTGTACAGCTGTTGTTAAAAGCCTCGCACGTACAGCAGCTGATCGATTATCCTTTAGACACATTTTGGTAAAGTTTGGAGAAAATCAGTTCCTATAGAGACGAGATATGACGCCATAAGTATCATGAGGTCAAGCCATTTTTTGAATAAAAATGCGTGTTTTTCACCTTATTAGATAAAATAAAAAACATATAAAATGCTGCCAAATGCCACGGTGGGAGGTATTAGTTTGCGTCTACGTCCGAGGGCTACTAAATTAAGAAACGGGACACCAACAAAATCATAAACTAGAAATATGTGTCTCGCAGAACCTCGCGAAGCTCGGGGAGGGTGGACCGCAAAATTTTAGCGACGGGGAAAGAGAGATGGAATTTCTGGTTTAACTGGAGAGGTTGGGTTGCATGGCCACAATGGCCCAGAAATAAGACAATATCGTTCCCATTCTCTTCCATTTAACTTGTCTTAGTCTCCTGTCTTCCTAAAATAAAATAAATAGGCACCGGTACTGGGTTTTGAGCTGTTGGTCGCTGTAACTGCTATGGGACTGGGTACCAAAAGACCCTCAGGCACTACCCCACCCCTCTTCATTAATTACTCTTAAAAGGAAAATTGGTCTGTACTGTTGTGGACCTGAGTCCAGTATAGCCTAGTCCCTAGGTGTTCTCTCTTGCCCCGTTGTCCGCGCAGAGTCTGGGACTCGTGACATCACGGCTGAAAGTACGATCCAGGTTTGACCGAGTTGAGAACGCCTAGGGACTAGGCTGAGCCCAGTACAATATGTAGTGGTGTTCTGTTTATTTTGATTGGATGAGAGTTGGTTCATCAGGAATACATGTATCTCCTGCTGTCTCAAATTCTTATTTTGAAGCTTGTAAGTGCTATCTTCCAAATTAATCTGTTCCCTTAGATACTGCTGAAGTTTTTGTTTCATATACTGGATATCAAAAAATTGCTAACCCAATTCACTATTTTCCTTGAGTGGTTGAGTTCGCAGGAGTTAACTGCTGCTGAAGAGAGATGCTATACAAAAGATAACAACAACTGGTACAGTTGCAGTAAAAATAATAATATAATCTCACCAAAAACAGCAATAAGACTACAGTAACATAGAATAGGACAGCACAGAACATACCAACAACCATGGTAGTAATTACTTGCAGTATTGTCATAGATAAGTTTTCAATTAAGTGTCATTAAACCATAACCAAAGTGATTACTTTGGCCAATCATAACACACACACAGTCGATCCAATGAAGCAATCAGAACTCGGAGCAATTACAGGTAGCCAGTGCCAAGCGTGGGAAATTGTGTGCGAAGAGTCATAATTGCTTTGGTTTTATTTTCGATTGGTCGAGAAAGTGGCGCAAGATTCTCCCAATATTAACACTACTAATATTTAGGATACAGATCATGAGAATTATGAAATTGATTACAAAACATGAATATTCAAGATGTAGCATCAAATTCTCTGCAAATACCATAAGCAATCAGTATGGCGACCAGGAAGGTGAATTTGTAGGTTAACCCTCGGACGTACAAGTGGGGGATCCCCCCTTAAGGTTTTTCTCCGATATTTTCAAGACCATTTATGATTGGTACATGCCGTCTTCAGTACCTGTTTGTTTATCCTTGAGACACATTTTGGTAAAGTTTAGCGACAACTGGTTTCTATGGTAACGAGATATGACGTCATAACTAGCTTGAGGTCAAGCCATTTTTGAATAAAAATGCGTGTTTTTCACATATAAAATGCTACAAAAGCATCAAAATGTTTAATTGTATGTTATTTTGCAACTCTAGCAAAACATATTTGCAATTTCCACATTTTTCCGATAAATTCGAATTTCTAGTAAAATCCAAGATGACGACCATCTTGGCGGCCATTTTGGATGACGTCACGGACCCCCAGGAGCGCACAATCATAATATTCACCTTATCTTGTAGAGCACATCACAGGCTATTTATTAGACGTAAAATATTTCCGAAATGTTGCAACATCGCAAAAACCAAAGGGGGGGATGCAACAACCCCCCACCCCCCCCCCCCCCCCCCCTTGTACCACGGTGGGGGTATAAGTTTGCGTGTACGTCGGAGGGTTAAGTCCGGGACTAAGGCCTTCATGACCAGTTAGCCACTTTAAAAATCCCAAAATCAAATATGTACATGTACATTTTTCTTACTGGTGCCAATACAGTTCACATTCACAACTACTACAGTAAATCTGTATTCAATTTCCACAGACTAGTCATGTTGAAGGTGATCAGGCTCTGAATTCCCATAATCTATGTACTTGCTTGTACATTGATATTCTGAGGAGATTTGAGGTGCTGATCACCGTTCCAATAATTTACGTCAAGCAGTAATTTTGGGTGTGAGTTGGTTTATCACGAATACAGCTACCTCCTGCTGTCTCAAATTCCAATTTTAAAGTGTGAGTTCTATCTTCCAAATTAACTTGTTCCCCTTAGACTGCTGCTGTATTTTTTCCATACACTGGGTATCAAATAATTGCTAACCCAATTTACTATTTCCCTTGAATGGTTCACATTGCAGGAGTTAACTGCTGCCTAAGAGTGATATGCTGTGACAAAAAATAACAACTCAATGGTGGTACAGTTGCAGTATAATTAATATAATCTTACCCAAAAACAGCAGAGACTACGGTAACAAAGAATAGTAGAGCACAGAACATACCAACATCCCATAGTAGTAATTACATGTAGCATTATCATAGATTGGTTTTCAATAGTGTCATGAAACTAAAACCATAGTAATTACTTTGGCCAATCATAACACACGCAGTCAATCCAATGAAGCCATCAGAACTTGGAGCAGGATTCTCCCAACAGTAACAATACTACATTTAGGATACAGGTCATGAGAATTAAGAATTTGATCACAAAACATGAATATTCAAGATGTTGCAACAAATTATCTGCAAATACCATAAGCAATGTATGAAGACCAGGAAGAAGAATTTGTGCATTTACATTTTCCTTACTGGTATCAATACAGTTCACATAGCCATACTACAGTGAATTTGTATTTAATGCCCACAGACAACTCATGTTTCATGTTGAAGGTGATCAGGTTCTCAATACCCTAATCTATGTGCTTGCTTGTACACTGATATTCTGAGGAGATTTGAGGTGCTCAGATCACCGTTCCCATACATGTAATTAATGTCAATCAGTAATTTTGATCATGTGTTTACTTATGTAGCTGCTACACATTAGCTGGTAATTGCTAACAGAAATATGATTTTTTTACTAATAAAATATTTTTATCCAAATTGTAAACATAAATTCTTCTTACTAAAACTATTTGAATACAGCTTATTGGACTATTTTACAAGAAATACCGTAAACTCAAGATGTGCAATGTATATTTAACTTACTGGTCATTGACAAATGATGCAAACATCATGTAAATGTTGTATATTTGTGAAAAAAAAATCCACCTGTGTGATCTGTAGCTTTGATCATACATGTACTTGAAAGAGAAATTACATGTTGACACCGGCCATGCATACAGTACAAAAGCTGAAAGGGTACCTACAGTATCATCAATGGAACGCTTTACCCTCTTCCATTTTAAATCAGCCCAACGTGGACACTTTTAAATCGGCACTTTCTGTTTATCTTTGTACCAATCACTGATTTTGTATATATGTCTATGCTTTTTTGTATTTTTTTTACATTTACATTCACAGTGATGGGAAAACGTTGTGAATTATAGTATAAGATTAGATTAGATCAGTCAAGCCTTGAAGTTCTACTGTTAAAGCACCCGGATCGATATCATTTTCTTGTAAATCTAACTTAGGATTTCCCTAATCTCGCTTACATCTTAGGCATTCAAACATTGGGAGTGTTTAACCTTGTTTTGTACGCCGAGTTTCCTTACATGTAACACATTGTCGGTGTTGTAAACTGTTTATAGTACCGTGAAATTTGGCCATCTCACTCTGAACCCATTGTTGCTGGTGTAAAGGCTGATCGACTGTTCTCCATCCGTTTGAAAGATATGCGTCATGACTATTTTGCTGATGGGGGCAATACTTGCCGCCTCTGGTTGCGTCTAACAAAATCACTAGTTGTCCAACAACTTCGGAGTCGCCTCTCCTGGTGGGTTTCGGTTTCGAATTCTAATGGCGGCATTTTTTCAAAGCGTTTGTAATCGCTGGTTTCGTCCCTGTTCATTCTCATTGCTCATTACTCATGTATGGGCTTGTTCTGTGGGGTGCGTGTTGTAATTCCGATATTATTAGCTCAATTGAGAGACTTCATTGTAGAGCCGCTAGGATTATTTATAATTTAACCAAGGATATGGCTTCTAGTCAAGTATTGAACATTGCAAATTGGATTACAATCAGATTAAAATATAAATTAGAAATATTTAAGCTATTTTATAACGCAAATAATTATATCCTTCCAGACTGCCTTTCTAAGAACATCTTTAGAAAGCGTGAAAGTTCTTTCTCATTACGTGGTCAGGATGTAGCTGTGATCCCGAGATGGAACAGCAGATTTATGAGAGACTCATTAGCTTCTCGTGGGTCAGCTCTTTGGAATTTAGTTAATTGTAATGATAAAATAGACAATCTGAACTTTAAGGAAATCAAAAGACTACTTATTACCGAG
This sequence comes from Dendrophyllia cribrosa, assembly GCA_024195265.1. Taxonomy (NCBI): domain Eukaryota; kingdom Metazoa; phylum Cnidaria; class Anthozoa; order Scleractinia; family Dendrophylliidae; genus Dendrophyllia; species Dendrophyllia cribrosa. The sequence goes on along the minus strand of JAJLRJ010000011.1, from coordinate 25,216,878 downwards.
GGATGTTTTAACAACTTTCTCTTCGACAGTTCCACTGCCTCTACATCTCGATATAGAGACAGGGATTACGTGTATTTTTAGAAATTAAAATTATTATTTTAAGGTCTTAGATTAATACTTTGTTATTAGTTCCGTACTTATTAATTTTTATGTACATAGTTCAATTAGCATATATTGGTTTAGTGGTATACACGACCCCACAAGCTTTTTAACTTTAATTCTTATTGTGTTAAAATAAAGGTTTTATGTTATGTTATGTTAATCGGTGTGCCTGGTCCGTTCGGAGTCTGCAAAAGTGATGTTACACTCGGGACGATACGCAGCGACAATTTTTAGCGCATCATGGGTGCACGGAAGATTTTCTTCGCAATTTTTTCGTCGCGAGTTTTTGATTCAGCTTCAAGAAAGTTGTAACGCAAAACACAAATTTTTCTCAAGTTGTTTCGTGTAACATCGCTTCGTTAATTTTGTTGCCTAAAAATCGTCGTTGCGAATGTCTGCTCCGTGGTTTCTTTCTGTCTCGTTGCTCGCGCTGAATTTCTAGTCGCCGTTCTCGCTCCATCCAGCAGATTTTCGGTGGTAAATCTTCTCGGGCGAAGATTTCTAGCCACTTGTTGAATCCAGCGTTGTTATGTTTGCTGTTCTCTCTCATTTGCATCTGAAATTGCTCGTGTTTCACCGACAGTAAGCAATTTTTAGCAGACGATCAACTAGGCTCGACTACCAGCCGCTGTTCGGGAAACGAACCCGCGCTCCTCCTCCGAAAAGAAGTTCTTCTTCGGGAGACTCAGAGACCGGACGCGAGAAGGCGGCGGAAATCGAGCCTAACGATCAACCTTCCGTGAATAAACATGAGAGTGCGACATTGTCAGCGGTCGAGATTCCTTTTATAGGCATCGAGGTGACACTGGATGACGTCAATTGGAGTTTTGTCGCGGTTTTGTTGCAGGACAACAACCCGATATGTAAAGTCGATCCATGATTCTATCGCTCTACAGCGATCCACGCGCGACCCCCATGCAAATCCGCTCGACAAATTTATAAACCTTGCTTCGCGCGGAATAAATATTACGCAATGTTCAGACGACTAAAAAGAATAATGTTATATGTTCACTTGGTGACTATAGTACTGTTTTATAAAATTCAGAAATAAAAAAAAAGAAACATGATTTTACTTTTTACATCTCTAGGCAAAAAGCGGCTGCTGCCGAGTTGGTATATTTTATCCGTAATGAACGACAGTTCGTATCGTTCTACATTGATATGACATATGACTGAAGAAAACGTTTCATATTTATGATGGACGTTTTATTCACCGGTTTGTGTTATCATGTAATGCACTAAAAGACATGGTCATAAAACGTCGCATGCAACCCTTAACGATACCATGATGGCTAAAATTACCGGCGTTCTTTCCTGAACACCCTAAGTGATACCAAAATCCATAAGTAACACCTCTTAACAAGATGACGAGCATTCTCGTGCCTCTCATATGGGAGTCCAACCCCCCCCCCCCCCCCCCCCCCCCCCCCGCCTCGCATGCACAAGCAATTTCGCGTGACTAGTCGCCTCGCGTATGCCGACCATTACTTTTACCATTTCAACGCGGCTTTCCAAATATAATTTCTCGTTATGAGTTGTCGTATATTTGTTTTATTGCACCTTTTGAGAAATTGTTTATACATCAAGGCGAAACAAATGTTCTGTTATTCAGTTTTTTTTACAACATTTTCCATGTTATAATATTTCGTGTACTATGTTGGTTTTTATCGCAAGAGGAAAGCAGCTTGTGGCGTTGCTAAATATCTTATTTTAATAAACTGCTCTTCTTTCCTTTATTATTACCAGAGACCTAAAAATATTTATTTGTAAAATTTTCTTAAAGTAGTTGAGCAAAAAAAAAACAATTTAATATTTTGTTAATGTCCAGCGTGTTTAATTTTAATATTCAGAATGGCCTGCATCTCTGTTATTAACTCTTGCATAGAGAATTTGACGCGGGAATGTCTGCATATTTTTCTTTTTTTTTTTTTAATGAACATTATTTAATTAGATTTGAAAAAAAAGTAAAACATATTTTCTATGAAATCGCCACACGTTGATTATGAAATGTAGTTTTCAGATGTTTGTAGTCTTCATAGGCTATGTTCTAAGGCCCCGTTTACACGGGTCCGGACAAATTTTTGCACCGACAAAAACTTGCACGGTTCCACCTTGCGTTTACACGGGACCGGCGGAACTGGACGAATTTTTAACGGCTAAGTGTGCAAGTTCTGTGTAAACACCACTGCAATCTGTAACAGAATTTGCACGGATCCATGTAAACAGGTGGTCTAGGAACAAAATTCGTCCGTACAAAAATTTGTCCGGACCCGTGTAAACGGGGCCTAAGACCACAATTCTGATTGACAGTGTATTGACGGTGAAATGAAAAAATACATGTGGGAAGTGTTTGTTATACCGTATGACATTATATATGCTGCTTTTGCATACTGTGAGAAGGCAGATATGCGCGTGGTTGTATAAAGATGGCTGTTTTTATATAATGATGCTAGAGACGTTCATATCGTTCATATCGTCTAGAAATGCTTTGACTGACTTTTATGCTTAAAATAAAATATTTAGTACAAAGACAGCAAAAAAGGATTTCATGTAATAACTGGTTAAATTTACTAAGTAAAAACTGGTGAAAAGAAAATTGTTATACAGTTAGATAGCTTTATTAATATGTAAACATAAAGTCACCAAAAAAAAATAGCTAAAGCAAAAAAGGTGAAAGCGTTCTAATGCTGTCTAACTATGAAATCTGGCAAAACAGACAGTTGTACGCCTATTACCGAACCGAGAGCCAAATATTTGTATTGGCCAAACGTGAGGTCAAGATGGTAAAAAATTGGCCAAGTTATTTTTTTACCCTTTAAGCAAAATTTCTGCGTTCTTCTCCATGAATAAATGTAGTGCAAATTCCCCTGGGCCCGGTTGTTCGAAAGCTGGTTAACGCTAACCCAGGATGAAAACTTAACCGAGGATTTAATTTCTCTTGTTAGAATTGTTTTCAAAAGCTAATTATAAGTTACATGCGAACACAAGTCAGAGACGAAACTGAAGGGCAAAAATACTTTGGAAAAATCTCCATCGATTAATTATTTAACTGGAATTAAAATTGATGCTGACCCTGGGTTAACTTAACTGCGCTTTGAACAACCCGGCCCTATATAATTACAAAAACTAATGAGAACGCAAAAATTCCGCGCTCGACACCATGAATAAATTTAGTGCAAAAGACATCTGACTCGTTCCCAGTCGTCTTTCTAGGCAACACGCGGGAGACGCGCGTGGGGGATAGACGCGGAACGAGAGAAGCGCGACCGAAGGGGGTGATGGGAAGGAGGGAAAGGAAAGGGAAAGACGACTGGGTGATCCTGCATCGAAAACTTGTGCCAAAAGACGATGAGTTGCGCGTTGTATTTTTTGCTATTTTTTTCGCCGTGGTTGTGTTTATTATGGATAACTGGACAACTTGACGGATTTTGTTGATCGGTTGCGCTACCGGAAGTGTTGTTGCGACGTGATCTTTGTTTTGATCCAAGATGGCGTCCGGTGGAGATGATCCTACGTGCGAAGATTCCTGGGAAGATGCGCTTACAATACTTATACGACTTGAATAAGTCCATCGACGAGCTTAGTATTAGTGGTAGGTATATAAATATTATGATTATAGATTTATATTGCTCCATCTTTCTTCTTTAGTAAGACTTCAACACAATATTGGGCCACCTTGTATTTTATGTCGATGAGTGTTGCGTTGTGGGTGTCTGTATTAGTCTATATTGCTGTCCGGGTGTTTTAATATCATATTTTTTAACCTGTATATAAGAGAGTCAGGATGATTTAAAAATTGCAAAACAAGAGGGTAGGGGGTAAGGGCATAGGGCGTTGCATTAAGGGTGTCTATATTGTTGCCAGGATACCAAATCTATGTTTTAATATCATTTTGTTTAAGCTGTATATTAGAGAGCCAGGTAGATTAAAAAAAAAAACACAAAACAAGAGGGCAGGGGCAAGGGCATATAGGGTGTTGCATTGAGGGTGTTTATTGTTGTCAGGATACCAAAACTGTGTTCAAATATACAGTCAAACCTCTATTAACCCTATTCAGACTGGGGGGGGGCTTTTCGAACCCCCCTCCAGTAAAATTGTGATAACTCTTACACCTAAATAGCTATGAGGCTGAAATTTTCTGACTTTTCCTAGAATTTATCTAGGGACATTTTGGTATCCATTACATGTCAGTGTGATTAACCATGTTGCCATGGCAACTGGTTTTTGACACATAGGTTTTCAAAATATTAAAATAAGGTGAATTTTTTATTTTAAGATCTTGTTCTTTGACTTATAGTGCATTATCTTGTTAGAATAGTTTTTTCTTGGGACTAGTTCTTGAAAGACATCAAAAATTTTTAACATCAAATATTTGGGGGGGAGGGGTAGGTTAATTTTTTGCTCTCTTTTACTTATAGACAAACATTTTGTACTATTTATTAAATAACGCTTCTAAGTTCATTGTTTGGATAACAGACATTAGTTTGATACGTGTTTTATACATTCTGATCCTTTTCTCTTTAAGATATTTTTTAAATTTTAATTTAAACAAAAAAAAAAAAGAAAATCCAAGACGGCGGATCCAAGATGGCGGATCCAAGAAGGCGGACAATAATTTCAAAATTATAGTTTTATCGCTTTTTATTGCTTTTTCTCGTTTTACAAGTGTGTCCTTGTTTGTATTTATTATGTTTTAATATTAAAGATATGATTTTACAGTTATATTTGATATTTCAAGTATCTGGATGGAAAAATATCAAAGAAACGTCGGAAAAACAAAAATGACGTCATTGTGACGTCATAATTGGGTGTGGCAGGTTGAAACTGGGTGTGAGGCTTCCTTGTATGGAGGTGAACATTGTGTGAAAATTTCATGGTCCTAGCCTTACTGGTTCCAGAGATATAGAGGGGGGGGGGGTGTCCGAGGAGCCCCCCCGCCCCCCCCCCCCCCCCCCCCCACCCAGTCACAGATTGCCTAAAAAAACCCAGTCTGAATAGAGTTAAGTGGTAACCCTTTGGGAATAGCCAACTGACCACTTAGAGGTGACTGCTTAAAAGAGGTCAAGTTTACAGTAAATATCAGGAGCGATTTAATTCCGGGGATTTGTTAAGTGACTGCTTAATGGAGGGTGACCGCTAAATAAAGGGCTGCTTAATAGAGAGGTTGGACTGTTTTTCATTTTGTTTAATTTGTATATGAGAGAGTCTGGTAGATTTAAAAAACCCAAATCAAGAGGGCAGGGACGAGGGCATAATGTGCATATTGTGAAGAAAACAAAATATGTGAAGGCAGAGAAAAGCTATACAGGGTTTGTCTTTGAAAATTGAGGGTGTCTGTATTGCTGTCAGGATATTGTGTCTTAATGTCATTTTGTTTAATTTCTATGTAAGAGAGTCAGGTAGATTTGAAAACCACAAAATAAGAGGGTAGTGTGCAAAGGGCATAAGGCGAAAAAACAAAACAAAAACAAAAAATATGAAAGCAGAGTGAAGAAATATATGTAAGGGTTTATTCTTGTATTTGCATGAAATTGTATAACAACTGGAGGGCAAAATAGTTATGTGGACTAGCAATGTGGACATGTTTTATGTTGCATTGATTGAGGGTGTCTGTAATGCTGTCTGGACATCAAAACTGCATTTTATTACATTTTATTTGACCTGTATATAAGAGAGCCAGGCAGATTTAAAAACCATAAAACAAGAGGGTATGGCACAAGGGCATAGGGTACTACATTGAGGTTGCTTGTATTGCAGTCAGGATACAAAAACTATGTTTTAATATTTTTTGTTTAATTTGTATACCATGAAAAAAATTAAGTGCCCACCCCTTACCACCCTCCCCACTCACACCTCAAAAACATTTTTGTACTAGTCCAGCTTAAAGTAAGAGGAGCATCAATTCTGTTACCGAAATTGGCTTTAAATTTAATTCCTTGACTGACCGTTCGAAGCTCAGATTTTTAATGAACTGTTTATACTGTTTTTGCCTTATTCATTGAGCCTGAGTCCTGTTTTGTTTTATTTGGTTGAAGTGAAATAATACTTGTTGTCCTTTGTTTTGTTATTCTGTAAAAATGTCCTCATTTGATGAAAATGTTGAAAAAATAATAAACACCAACCCTCAAATAACCACCCACCTTGAATATGGTGAGCACCTAACCTCAAGGTCCCAAAATAAAAAAGCACCCAGGGCACTTATTGCAATAAGTATGGTAGAAGAGAGTAACTACAAAATAAGAGGGTAGGGGCAAGGGCATAAGGTAAAGAAAACAAAACAAAAACAAAATATGTGAAAAAATAATATAGGGTTTGTCCTTATAATAGTTACAGTATATAACATCTGGAAGGCAAAATAGTAATGTTGACTAGGAAAAACTTTTTCAGGCAGATGACGGACATACAACCCAATACAGAAAAGCAGTGTACAAGATAATATACGAAATACAGTTCAGTGTTGCATCGAGGGTGTCTGTATTGTTGTCAGGATACCAAAACTGTGATTTTGTTTAACCTGTATATAAATCAGCCACAAAACAAGAGGGCAAGGGCAAAGGCACAGTGTAAAGAGAATCAAAACAAAAACAAAATATTTGAGACAGAGAGAAAAATGTATAGGCTTTGACTTAATATTTAACCCTATTCGGCCTGGGTGGGGGGCACAAAGTGCGCGCGCTAACTTTCAACATTCATAACTTCTTTAATATGTATTCAAACGCCATCAAACTTCGTGACTTTTCCTAAAATTTATCTGGCAACAATTTCATATGACAATTTTTTGATCACGTGACTTGACGTTTCCATGGCAACAAGATTTTGACAGCCATGTTTTTGAAAATTTGCATATTTATACCTTTGAATGAAAAAAACAATGTTTATTGGTGTAACTTTTGTATTTTTTACGTCATTTATCGTTTATTTATTGGTTTTGATTAATTTTAGGTCAATTTGGACGGTTTTAAAGAGGTTTTAAAAAAATTCAGAAATCCAAGATGGCGGATCCAAGATGGCGGCCGTATAACTAATTACCTAATATCTACGTTATATGACGTCATCGTTCCATTGTGCTGACCGCAAAGGAGACAGTTTTGGACGTACTATGTGGCCTCTAGGTTTCATTGTCATAGCCTTAATATTCTTGAAGTTACGAGGGGGGGGGGGGGGGGCATAATGTGCCCCCCCCCCCCCCCAGGCTCAGGAACTCAAAAAAAGCCCAGGCCGAATAGGGTTAAAAAGATTTCAACAACTGGAGGGCAAAATAGCAATGTTGACATGGTCTTGCTTTTTAAATGCTTTTTTTTTAGGCAGATGAGGGACATACAACCCACTGCATCAAAGCAGTGTACAAGGCAACATATGAAATACTAAACAGTTAACGGAAATCACTCTTGTATTAGCTTGTATTTAATGAAAAAATAAAATAACATGACATACAGTACAGTTGATTTGCTTTCTTTGAGAAAGATGAATCTCTTAAAAAAATAACTACATTTACTATCTTCGAGTTCCTTATTATTAAGTCCATCCTTTGGCTTCGATGGCAGCTATTTTCATGTGCTTTACTTCTCTCCCCCAACATCCCCTGCACACGTACAACTGTAGCGTTGTCTTCTTTCTTTCATAACCGCATACTATATGTATATATGTTCTGGTGTGAGCTGAAAGGACGCGAAGGCATGCACACTCCATTGTATCTTTAGCGAGCATTTTAAGGCCAGCACATTACGCAACCGTTAGACATTCGTAACTCTGAGTAGATACTAAAGAAACGAACTGATATTAAAAAAATATTATAACACCACTTGTTCAGATTGCAACATATGTAAATCATAAAGCTTAAGCTTATAAATTATTCAAAACGTCCAATATGTAGCGTGAAAATGCGAATTAAGATAACAGTAGCAGCTACAAACCTCGGTCAGGCGATGAGTGGACAGCCACTGTACGTGATTTTTGATCTCCTCACCGATCGCTACGCTTCTCGTTCGAATTTTTCATCATTTTGATCAAGCCCTGTTTTCTCATAAAATGCTTAACCGAGCTCGGCTCTACATAGCATATGAGGGCAAGGTAATTTCGACTAAAAAAGGTCCGATGGAACGGCCTATTTTCCAAATTTAAAATTTCACCACCGTCCGCCATTATTTCGTCCGCCATCTTGAAAACAGGATCTGCCAGTCGTCTCCCGTCTTTCCTCCTTCCCATCACACCTCGCGCTCCTCTCGTTAATTGAGAGACGACTGGGGACGAGTCAGCTGTATAATTACAAAAACTAACGAGGGCGCAAAAATTCTGTGTCTGCTCCATAAAAAAAAATCAGTGCCAATTACTCTGTATAGTTATGAAAACTAGTGGGAGCGCAAACATTCTACGCACAGCTTTATGAATAAGAGGCTACAGTGGTAGCCTATACTCATGCGTTTGCATAAGAAAGTTTTACGATTTATTTAAATGGGTCACGAACCACTTCCCCCTCAACGAATTTTGCGTGACACACTTAAGAACACGTCAAGACACGTTTTCTGTACTCGCCGTGAATATTTAATTTATTGATTCCTGATCAAATCCAAACTCGTCACCTAATATTTCCCAAACAGTGACTTCTTTCTGTTACATTTGAAAAGACTACTTTTAAAAGCAATGAAATCAGTAAACGACTGGGCTATTTTTTTTAATTTTAGCAATTCTTAAAAACAGTACTACGCGACCGTATGTTGACAACTGTACTCGCTTTGAATATTTAATTTATTGATTCCCGATGAAATACACACTCATATTTTATTTCCCAAACCGTGACGTCTTTCCGTTACATTTGAAAAGACTACTTTCAAAAGCAATGAAATCAGTAAACGACCGAGCTATTTTTTTTTTAATTTTAGGGAGGCGACGCGTGTGAAGTTAGAACTATAAAATTGGGTCTTGTTTTGTTTACATAATATCACATATTATTACGAGTGAATTTGAGTGCGTTTTATAAACATTTCTCCAAAACTAATGCAGGAGTCAATGTTAAGACATCTGTCCGGTTATCAGGAGACCCGGGTTCAACTCCCGGCTGGGGCACATTTTAATCTAATCTTTGTTGTGAAATTTATGTTCTTAATTTAACTGTATATATAGTTTGCACCCTTTTTCATTAGATATTGTCCGCAGAGGTTGCACACCATTGTAGAGTATGTAGTGGGTTAAATATGCTCTTATAAACTTTAATGGACCAGCATCACCGAAAATACATTGCGCGTCCACTGCCTCGACGCAGTCGAAAATTCCCAAAAGAGCCAATCACGAGCGAACTCGTCATTTGAAAACAAAAAAAACGACCGCAAAGCCGAATAGGTGATACTGGGCCTTCAATTAGTGAGATTAGACGGTGCAGAAAAAGGATACAAAGATAAATAACCAACAGTCTACGGCGGATTTGAATATCCTTGGCCGTTTTCCTTGCCAACTTCGTCTCCAGTAACAATTCTTTTTTTCATAAAATAGTAAGCGAAGAAACCCCTGGACAAGGTTTCAGGAATACTTCAAATATGCTGAAGTATTCTGTCGCGTAAAACATGATGAAATGTCTTTATTTCGCTTAAACAACGGATTCACATTACTAGAAAACAAACATGGCTGCATATCGCTGGAAGTAACTTACGAAAATGCCAATTCACCGTGTGTCACGTGAAAAAATACGCCATAATTCTTGGGATATGCCTGCCCCGCCATTTTGACAGCAGAGAAGACCCTTTGTCAGTGCGGATCAGAAAAGGATTGTGGGTTGGTAATTAAAGGTAAAGTCGCACACAAGCCACAGGTGACCCACTCGGCCGAAGCTTAACCCGGTTTCTGTATTGCTACTCCCCCAGGGATGGGATGCTAGCTTGTCCATAGCAGGGCTACCCCTACCATTTTGTCGCCGTTACCCATTTATACACCAGAGAGAAAATGTGGAGTATAAAGTTTCCTGTCTAAGGAAACAACACGACGGCCGCGACAAGGCCTTGAACCACCGACTTTCAGATCTGAAGTCCAACGTGCCAACCACCGCGTACACCACCGCGCCTCCATTGTGACTACGTTTAGCGTAGTTTATTTATCGAATGGTTGACCCACCGCGTACACCACCGCGCCTCCATTGTGACTACGTTGAGCGTACTTTATTTATCGAATGGTTGACCTACTGCGTACACCACCGCGCCTCCATTGTGGCTACGTTGAGCGTAGTTTATTTATCGAATGGTTGACCCACCGCGTACACCACCGCGCCTCCATTGTGACTACGTTGAGCGTACTTTATTTATCGAATGGTTGACCTACTGCGTACACTACCGCGCTTCCATTGTGACTACGTTAAGTGTACTTTATTTATCGAATGGTTGACCTACTGCGTACACTACCGCGCTTCCATTGTGACTACGTTAAGTGTACTTTATTTATCAAATGGTTGACCTACTGCGTACACCACCGCGCCTCCATTATGACTACGCTATGTGTACTTTATTTTTCGAATGGTGAACCTACTACGTACACCACCGCGCCTCTATTGTGACTGTGTTGAGCGTACTTTATTTATCGAATGGTTGACCTACAGCGTACACCACCGCGCCTCCATTGTGACTGCGTTGAGCGTACTTTATTTATCGAATGGTTGACCTACTGCGTACACTACCGCGCTTCCATTGTGACTACGTTAAGTGTACTTTATTTATCAAATGGTTGACCTACTGCGTACACCACCGCGCCTCCATTGTGACTACGCTAAGTGTACTTTATTTTTCGAATGGTGGACCTACTACGTACACCACCGCGCCTCCATTGTGACTGCGTTGAGCGTACTTTATTTATCGAATGGTTGACCTACAGCGTACACCACCGCGCCTCCATTGTGACTGCGTTGAGCGTTCTTTATTTATCGAATGGTTGACCTACTGCGTACACCACCGCGCCTCCATTGTGACTACGTTGAGCGTACTTTATTTATCGAATGGTTGACCTACTGTGTACACCACCGCGCCTCCATTGTAACTACGTTGAGCGTACTTTATTTATCGAATGGTGGACCCACTGCGTACACTACTGCGCTTCCATTGTGACTACGTTATGTGTACTTTATTTATCGAATGGTTGACCTACTGCGTACACCACCGCGCCTCCATTGTGACTACGTTGAGCGTACTTTTTTTATCGAATGGTTGACCCACCGCGTTGACCACCGCGCCTCCATTGTCACTACGTTGAGCGTACTCTATTAATCGAATGGTTGACCTACTGCGTACACCACCGCGCCTCCATTGTGACTACGTTGAGCGTACTTTATTTATCGAATGGTTGACCTACTGTGTACACCACCGCGCCTCCATTGTAACTACGTTGAGCGTACTTTATTTATCGAATGGTGGACCCACTGCGTACACTACCGCACTTCCATTGTGACTACGTTATGTGTACTTTATTTATCGAATGGTGGGCCCACTGCGTACACTACCGCGCTTCCATTGTGACTACGTTGAGCGTACTTTATTTATCGAATGGTTGACCTACTGCGTACACCACCGCGCCTCCATTGTGACTACGCTAAGTGTACTTTATTTTTCGAATGGTGGACCTACTACGTACACCACCGCGCCTCCATTGTGACTGCGTTGAGCGTACTTTATTTATCGAATGGTTGACCTACAGCGTACACCACCGCGCCTCCATTGTGACTGCGTTGAGCGTTCTTTATTTATCGAATGGTTGACCTACTGCGTACACCACCGCGCCTCCATTGTGACTACGTTGAGCGTACTTTATTTATCGAATGGTTGACCTACTGTGTACACCACCGCGCCTCCATTGTAACTACGTTGAGCGTACTTTATTTATCGAATGGTGGACCCACTGCGTACACTACCGCGCTTCTATTGTGACTACGTTAAGTGTACTTTATTTATCGAATGGTGGGCCCACTGCGTACACTACCGCGCTTCTATTGTGACTACGTTGAGCGTACTTTATTTATCGAATGGTTGACCTACTGCGTACACCACCGCGCCTCCATTGTGACTACGCTAAGTGTACTTTATGTTTCGAATGGTGGACCTACTACGTACACCACCGCGCCTCCATTGTGACTTCGTTGAGCGTACTTTATTTATCGAATGGTTGACCTACAGCGTACACCACCGCGCCTCCATTGTGACTGCGCTGAGCGTAAATTATTTATCGAATGGTTGACCTACTGGGTACACCACCGCGCCTCCATTGTGACTACGTTGAGCGTACTTTATTTATCGAATGGTTGACCTACTGTGTACACCACCGCGCCTCCATTGTAACTACGTTGAGCGTACTTTATTTATCGAATGGTGGACCCACTGCGTACACTACCGCGCTTCCATTGTGACTACGTTATGTGTACTTTATTTATCGAATGGTTGACCTACTGCGTACACCACCGCGCCTCCATTGTGACTACGTTGAGCGTACTTTATTTATCGAATGGTTGACCCACCGCGTAGACCACCGCGCCTCCATTGTCACTACGTTGAGCGTACTCTATTAATCGAATGGTTGACCTACTGCGTACATCACCGCGCCTCCATTGTGACTGCGTTGAGCGTACTTTATTTATCGAATGGTGGACCTACTCTTTGGGTGGAAACATGACAATAACGCGGAAGACAAGAATAAGCTGGCTGCTGTGGTCGAAAAGTACCCACGCTGGCTTGAAACGCTGATAACTTTTAAAATCCAACCAGCACCCACCAAACGTTGTACAGGGTCGATTTGCAAATTTAATTTAATTTATCAACTAAATGAACCACATAAAAGACCACGTTCATATTAGTAATGTTGCCAAGTTTGATGGTGTTTAGTTGGATAGCAACAAAGTTACGAGCCTTCAAACATTGTTCAAAATCCATTCAAAATGTCTCTAAGAGAGTGTCCTCAGAATCCACACAAACTCTTCATTTTGTGATACTCACTAAATCTTATCATATAGCTACTATTCAGTGAAAATTGAATTCAAAATTACTATGTCTGGTAGATTTCAAAAATATAACAAAAATGATTGCATCTTTGACTTCAAATCGGAAAAATGGCTTTGTAAAGGGTAAAAAATGGACCTTTAGTAGATCTTTTAAAGTTTGCATACTCGTATCTTTGTTTAAAAGTAAAATCTGCAAAGTACCGCGGACTATAATATTGCTAACGGTACATGTATACGTAGGATCTGCGAGAGACCTAATAAGGCAAAAAATGAACACACATACAGTAAACTGCAAGGGCTGATCTGACTACGTAAAAAAGTTGACTTTGCAAGACAACAACACTACAGAAACCGATAAAGTAGGGTTGCAACCGTGGACAGCTGTTTCGTTCTTATTGGAACTCGTCAGCACAGTGTAGCAAACTAAATGACGCCTATAAGAATGCTAGCGCAAATAGATTACACAATGACCCGTTCGCCATATCAGTTTCCGTACTTTGTATTCACTTGTCACCCAAATCACGCGCGCTACATCACGCATACCGTTAGCAGCATTATCGTTTGCGCTTCATAGCAGATTTTACTTCTATTTCTATATATTTTGGGACCGTTGGTCCTTACAGATCCGATATGCTGTGTTTTCTTTAAACATGGTTTTGTCCATGCGTTTCAATGTTCAGATTGGCCTTTTTCATCTACATTTTTCTTTGCGAGACACCTTTGTGACATTTTGGGCTCCCTGTTCCCCGGGACAAGTGATGTGGCATGCGTTTTTCTGGTGAGTACAAAGTACGGAACCTGATATGGTGAACGGTAATCTATTTGCGCTGGCATTCTTGAAAGCGTCATTTAGTTTGCTACACCGTGCTGACGAGTTCCAACAAGAACGAAACAGCTGTCCACGGTTGCAACCCTACTTTATCGGTTTCTGTTGTGTTGGTGTCTCGCAAAGTCAACTTTTTTTACGTAGTCAGATCAGCCCTTGCAGTTTATTGTATTTATCGTTGTTCACTTTATCTAAGAAAAGGTGCTGGATTTAAAATCAGGCTAAATACCGTAACGATAGGAGATGTTCATGATATCCGTTGAGATCGTTTCAATCCATTAAAACCAATTCATTCCATTTTACTTCATTCCAGTTTTGATCCATTTCATTTCATTTCTTTCCGATTTCATTCCATTCAATTTGCATGGTTGCCCAAAATTCTAAACAACTCATCTAATGATTTTGAGGAACATTCTGTCGGCTTGCCATTTTCTTGTTTTCGAACTCTACTAATGGAGATAAGTTGCGCATTATAAAGTTATAGCTTGTTCTTATGAAACCTCTTTAGTATTTGTAGTCATACACTTAATTACAGATGAAACGTTGCCATACAAAAATATAAAATACCAAATGGGAATTAATTACCTGAATGATTTTCACAGAGGAGAAATTTTTGAGAAATAAAAAAAAAATATTCATTTCTAAAATAAAAATTGATTCATTTATTTGATGGAAATTTGTTCGGAAGAAATATCTGTTGAAAGGTCATGTATGCGAAATATTTTTTTTCCTTTTTTTTTTAATAATACCTCTGTGAATGCCATTGAAGTAATTCATTCCTATTTGGTATTTTTTATTTTCTATGACAACATTTCTGCAATTAGGTCTATAACAAATAAAAAACGGTGCCGGCTGCTACAAGTACATTGTACGTTTGCCATTTATCTTTCCATGCCATTTTTCAGTTGCGCTAAAATTTCTTTGATTTGTCATAACTAAAGTTTGTATCACAGCAAGCACAGATTTTCTGTGTCCAAGTCCTCTTGCATGCTTGCCATTCTCTTTCAAGCGAGATAATATATTTGAAATTAGACACTTTACATGAAGCATATTTTATTTAGGTTTTTATTTAGTTGTTGACAAGTAACCAGTCGACCTCATCGTGTGATGATAAATAGGCCATTTGCACCATGGCGTCATTTGACTACAACTACCAGAATTCATTCCGTTTTTCCTTTCTTATTTAAATTTTGTAATCCCAGTGCGGTTTAAATAACAATAGCCCTAATTTGCACTACAAAACAAAAAACTGAAGGATTCTGGTAGTTGTAGTCATATGACGTCATCGTGCAAATGGCCTATTCTAGCACTAAGCTTTAACTTTGTATTTTAACATTTTCATTAACATTCAAAGTGATACAATGTACATCATTAGACACACGATTTCACTTTATTAATTCTGTAATTGTATGAATCAAAGTTGTCAATGTAATTGAAATAAATTTTCGCCGATAGCTATTTCAACATTATTTTTATAGTACTGCTATTGTACTGATACTACTGTTAATACTCTTTCTAAAAAAGTGTCAAGTGTCAAGTGAGACAAATATGTGAAATATGTGAATATATATATATAATCACTCCCTGCAGCTTTTGTCTGACTCCTGGGTCGGGTGGGATGGGCCAGAAGCAAGTTCCATCCCTTGATGATGATGTTCCCTGGCAGGATGCACTATGTTAGTTGCAGGGCGGCAAGTGCAGCTCATCATTCTCTTGAACTTCTCCCTGAATCGCCCGTTTACCAAAGCATACACAATCGGGTTGATGGCAGAATTGAACAAGACCATAATGGAACTTGCTTTCCATGATAGAAATGCACGTGAAGGGTGATAATGGAGCATGAGGAGGTTAGATGAGTTAGTCAGATAGCACACAGCAAATATTACGCTGACAATGATAACCGTCAAGGTGACTCGCTTTCGAACTTTTATCACACCCTGCAAAAAAACAAAACATAATTACAGTATAGGTAATGTTTTTTCGTGCAATTTAGAATAAATGAGCACGAGTAAATGTAGTCTTCAAAATTTAAGTGCTTATTTATTCGAAAATCATGTGATTACTTGTTAATAATATACATGTAAAATAGAGCGAAAACGAACGAAAAACAGAAAATTAAAGCCACTCTAACGTCAGCGCGACACAGCGCGTTTTAGATGTCAATTCAACTGATTGTTGAAATACTATGCAAATGATTGTAAACTATAAACTCGGAAATGTAAGGAACATTCAACAAAAGCCGATGTTCAATTGAATCATCCTCGATTGTAAAAGCACGGCGTTAACAAGAACTGGATGTTGGATGTTGACAGGGAGATCCGCTGTTACTCTTGCTCGTCGGCTTCGTCGTAGTCGTCAAGGGACTTTACGCTTCTGTGGTCTGCGACTTTAACGATTTCTAAGCGTTGCACTGTGATTTGAGAACTTTTTCTCACCTTCTTCAAGGCTAGTATCTGCTACATTGGTCTTCATTTCGTCGCTTATGGAATTAACACCCACCATAAAAACGTTAATAATGTTTAAAATTGACCACAAAGTAAAGATTAGTGCGTCTGGCGTTTTAGAGCCAGATAAACGTCAGTTAAACTTTGTGCTTTATTTAGACATTTGGCCATACCGGATTGACGAAGTGGAACTATCTACCTCTTATGAGCTGCTGTCTAGTGCAGCCATCATTACTGTTAAGCTGTCTGGTTCGTAGTCCGCGTCATTCAAAGTGCATTAGTAAAATTAACCAAACTTACGAAATATTTTTCAAAAGTCTCTACGTTGGCGAATCATTCAAGTCACTTTGCACATGTCTTCAGCAGCTGTTCTTTTATCGTTCAGACACATTTTGGCAAGGTTTGGTGACCATCGGTTGAATAACAATGGGCGTTATTCACCTTTTTTCGGCGTAAAAACATATGAAACGCTACTAAAAGCAGAAAAATGTTTACTTGTATCATATTTTACAACCTTAGCAAAAAGTATTTGCAATTTTTGCATTTTTCTGATAAAGTTAATTTTTTTTGGTAAGGCCTCCATTTTGGATGACGTCCAGTAGCGCCATAACCCATGATATTTACCTTATCTTGTAGAGCACATCACAGACTATCTATTAGAGGTATAATATTCCGATAATTTTAACACCGCAAAAACCCATGGGAGGGATTGCAACCACCCCTCCCACCCTCTTGTAGCGCAGTTGGGGTATAAGGTTGCGTGTACGTCCAAAGTTTAAAATAAGAATCGACAAGGCTCGAAACTCGAGCGTCTTTAGTGGGACATTCTTAATTAGTCCATAGCAAAAATGATTA
The DNA here is from genome assembly GCA_024195265.1 of Dendrophyllia cribrosa. Taxonomy (NCBI): domain Eukaryota; kingdom Metazoa; phylum Cnidaria; class Anthozoa; order Scleractinia; family Dendrophylliidae; genus Dendrophyllia; species Dendrophyllia cribrosa. The sequence continues at coordinate 25,199,690 of JAJLRJ010000011.1, read as the reverse complement.
ACAAGATTACTTAAACGGCGTTTGGCATTAAATCAGGAAAACATAGTGTTCATACTATAAGAAATGTGAAATGTCAGAGACATGTAGTTTCTAAACCGTTTAATGGGCTTATTTCAAACCTGTTGTTGACTAGGATCTGCACGTTTGAACCACAAATTGTAGACGACTCGGATGTATAGAGTAGCCATCAAAGAGACTGGCAAAAATCCCATCAGCAAAAACCAAGTCATACTATAAGCCTTGCCCATCCATTTTTTTGGCCAAATTCCATTGCAGTGTCCCAATTCCTTCCAATACTTCTCAACCAGGACCCATGGGGTATTCAGAAGTACTCCAAAGATCCAAGAACAGGGTATAATCACCTAAAATGATATCAAGTAATATGTATCACGTGGTTCCCCATTTGTTTAAAACTATGGGCCTGGTCGCACTACAGTCAAAAACAAAAATTAGCCCGTGCAAAATGACATAAAAACAAAAACTACACACAAAAGCGTGTCCCACCGGAGCGGTTTCTTTTGTTTTCCTCGATTTTTGCACGGCTAATTTTTGTTTTTGACTGTAGCGCGACCAGGCCGTATGTCCAAACTAGGAGGTGGCAAAGAACTATTTACATAAAACAGCTCTGCTCAATGACTTTATAAGGAATCAGAAGTAAGAGGTTTCAGAGTAACAGCAAAGTTAAAAAAGCAGAAATATAGTTGGATGAAAGGGGTTATTTAATAAAGCTTACGTCACGAGAATGCTAGCCTCACTACGAAGCTTCCAGGGATTACAGTGGTTAATGGCATGTATGACTAATTCATTCACCCTCGGACGACTACACACAAACTTATACCCCACCGTGGTACAAGGGGGGGGGGGGGGGGGGTTGTTGCACCCCCCCCCCCCCTTAGGTTTTTGCGGTGTTACAATATTTCGAAAATATTTCACATCTAATAGATAGCCTGTGATGTGCTCTACAAAATAGGGTAAATGTTATGGGTTGTAGCGCTGCTGGGGTCCGTGACGTCATCCAAAATGGCAGACAATATGCCGCCATCTTGGATTTTACCAAAAATTCAAACCCTATCGGGAAAATGTGGAAATTGCAAATATCTTTTTCTAGAGTTGAAAATATGATACAATTAAACATTGGGCTGCTTTTAGTAGCAGGTGAAAAACACGCATTTTTATACAAAAATGGCTTGACCTCATGCTACTTATGACGTCATATATTGTTACCGTAGCAACCGGTTGTCGTCAAACTTTAGCAAAATGTGTCAAAAGGATATTCGAACAGCTACTGAAGACAACATGTGCCAACAATAAATGCTCTTGAAAAAATCCGAGAGAGGAGGGGTGGGGGGGGGGGGGGGGGAATCTGGGACAAAACAAAAATTGGTGGAAGCAAACTGTAATTGCTAGTCAGGACGCGCAGAGATTCTCTGGAAGCTTTTGATTTCAATTGATTTCATCAAAAGCACTAAATTAATCGAATTTCAATTTTTTTAAATTTCCCTTTTTAAAATTTAAAAATTTTCTTCGCCAAACTTTGATAACACATGTATCTTATTATTCAAAGCGAGGGTTACAAAGCTTTACTGATTTCACAAAGAACCTGAGAACATATATATGGTCTTGCACGGAAACAAAAACACTTTCCTGCTTTTTAAACCGTCGAAATGTTTTGTTCATATCTACACTGATAATAAATCTATTGTCTTTGGTCTGAGACCAGCTGATTATTCCAAACACAATACCATGATTAACTCCGTTATCATGTTGTTTGCAAGATTTTAAATCTGTCTGGCTTTGCGAAGGCAAAGAATATATTCCAACTATTTACATTAGCCATCGGACGCACGAGGAGTTGGGGATAGATGCCACCCACACTGAAAGTTATTCTCCAATTTCTTCAGAACCATTTATTATTAACATCAGTAACTATTCGTTTATCGCTGAGAAACATTGTTGTAAAGTTGGGAGAGAATCTGTTGCTATGGTGACGAGATATGACGTCATAAGTAGCATGAGGTCAAGGTATTTTTGAATGAAATTTCGTGTTATTAACCTTCTTTTCATATCATAGTTTACAACTTTAGCAAAAAATATTCTCAAATTTTGTATGTGTCAGAATAATTTAAATTTTAATAAAATCCAATTACAATTTACAATTACCCGTGTAAACATTCGTTCACGCCTGCTTCTATAATTTATGCTGTTTTACAAAACAAGCATGTTATAATAAAGCTCGCATAAAATCTTGACAATTACACACGAACCGAAATAAAATAGAGCTTAAAGTGTATATGACAGTGATTTTTTTATTTGCTTGATCGAATCTACATGATGTTCTGATAAGAAAATGGAAAACAAAATTTCCGATATCGATTTTTCTTCTCTGCGTTGTAGCCGTCTAAAAACGTGAAATTTCACTTCCGGTGTGTTACAAACCGCGCAAGAAGAAAGACTGGAAATAGTCCGCTGTGACGTCAATACAAGAATGCCGGTGTCGAGGTTTCTCAGTTCTTCACATTATTTGATGCGCCCTGAGGAAGAAACATGGTTCTACTAAAGTGTGTTGTCTATGGTTGTAGCAACACGCACCAAAAAACGGAGGAACTGAGAAATCGCGACACTGGCATTCTTGTATTGACGTCACAGCGGACTATTTCCGGAGAAGGAAAATCGATATCGATTTTTTTTTTCCATTTTCTTATCAGAACATCATGTAGATTCGATCAAGCAAATAAAAAATTACTGTCATATACACTTTAAACTCGCTGTTGCATGAATTGGAACAAAGGGCATTGCAGCGTTCAACAAGGAGACGGCATTTACGCTAACGTGTTTCGTCTGGCTTAGATCGAAAGTACCTTGTGAAGTTGTTTCAATCATGCTCAGAATAAACATGTTTCGATCATGATTCGCGCAATGTGTCGCCTGATGTGAACAAATTTTCTAGTGAAACATGTTTCATTCGTGATCAGACTAAACATATTTCGCCCTAGTGTGAACACAGCATATGGGCTTCTTACAGCAAGCAGCGTTAATTAAGCTACTGAGCTCTCACATGCACTGCACTAGTTATTTAATGGACGTTTTATCTCTTAAATCATATTAACGTGTAACGTAAGCGATTGTTATAAAAATATAACACATGCAGAAAACTCCAAATACCTTTATTTTGCGCTTAGATAGCCTTCCTTTATTTCCATGTGGATGCACAACAGCATAGTACCGTTCAATTGCTATGACAACCAAAGAGAATACAGAGGCGGAAGCTCCAACCCAGCCCCAGCTTCCACTCGTCAATAGTTTGCATAGCACATTACCAGTCACTCCATCTGGATGGGTGAAAGTTTGCATAAAAATGTCACGCAGTGCTAAAAATATGCCCACGGTCATGTCTGCGACAGCTAAGTTCATCAGAAGGTAGTTGATTGATGTCCTGAGAAAAATGAGCAATCCATATGGAATATGAGTCCACATATTATTTGTTAACTTTTTAAACCTACTTCAGAGGTAATTTCGACTGAGAGGCTGCCCAGTTTCTTGGTGGTAACCTCGGCAAGTGCAATTGCCTTTAATAAAATTCTGAAATGTCTTAAAAATTGATAAGAAAATTACAAACGAAAATAACATTTAATGAATATCTGTATATCCTGTTACAGTCGTTGATATAATATAAACTTATTAGCTTGGGATAATGCTTCTTTACTGTTATTGTTTTATACGTGAATATTTGTGTCATATATGATTTTGCCTCTAATATTTAATATACCTGCTAAGGAAATAAAACAAATAATTATGTAGAAGTAAAACATAGAATTTTACAATGATGACAATGCATTTCATTAACAGTGAACTCTATCGGAGAGTGAAGTTGTATTGTTTGTTTCCCTGTACTGTTGGCATGAATCTCCTGCCATTTCACACAAAAAGTGAGGGGGTGGTCTATCTTTTGAGTCTTAATCCATAAGAACGAAAAAACTTTGGCAGAATAAACAGTTTGCAAATGTGGTCATTTTCGCACGCAGAAAATACGGAAATTAAATCAAGTGACTTGTCAGGGTTACTTTTAGCTGAAAAATCTTACACACAAAATGGGAACACATTTTACTATTTCCTGGAGTCTGCCATCAGCTTTATGATTTGAAGGCCACAAGGTACATCATTTCTGTGCTTGGCAACTTTAAGATAATTTAAAATAAAGGCAAGACAAAATAAGTAACTGTTATGGGGGACTGAGCACTGGTACAAAGAACCGTTTATTTTCAAACGTAATGAACTATTCAAAAATTTCCAAGCACAGATCTTTTGTTGCTCCGCTTGGGACTTTTCTGGTAGTAGTGAAGATTATTTACGGTTGTCATAAACTGTTCCCATCTTTGATTTTTGTTTTTGTGGCCGTATCAAGTCACGTGACCTACTTTGCAAATCTTCTATATGCTAAAATTACTGCATTTGCAAACACTTCAGTATTCCAAAGTTTTATGTTTTTATGGCTAAAGCCTCCGAAGATAGACCACCCACTACCTTTTTTGAAGTTTGAACAAAACAACAAAACAACAAAAAGTCTTTATTTAAAAAAAAAAAAACAGTTACATTTTAGCAAAGGCTATTCTAGGCGGGCAGATTAAAGAAAAGTACATGGAGAAAGTTCTAACTTTTTACAATTAGAAAGATTAGAATTGAGAGAAAATGAATAAATAGTTAAATAAATAAAATAATTGTTGTTTAATTTAACTAGAAATCATTTTTTTTATTATCATAGGCGTTTCAATATAGTGATTTTCGTTTTGTAAAATATCAAGTAGCAAATTGTGTAGTGTTTTTAATTTTTTTTTCCTAGGGAGATCTTTAATATAGTGAGGTATCTCATTCCAAAGTTTAACGCCAAATCGAGAGAGTGAATTTTTGAGTTTATTTATCCTGGAGCTTCTCACATATAAAATTTACCCAGAGGTCGATGACCGCGTATAAATGAACACTGGAAGTTTTTTGAAATAGGTTTAAGATATTTTGTGGTGAAATGTTGTTATTTATGTCATGCATTATACTAGCTACAGACTTGTAATACATGAACGATACAGGTAAGATGTCAGCGTCAATAAATAGCGGGATCGCATGCTCACGAGGACAGATCCTTGAGGGACACCACAAGTTATTTTGGCTTTTACGGATATGTGAGTTCCAATCTGGGTCGACTGTGTACGATTTTTTAAGTATGACGAAAACCAGTCATTAACAATTCCACGAAAGCCATAATGATTTAGTTTGTCAAGCAAAATATTATGATCAACAGTGTCAAAAGCTTTTTTGAGGTCAATGAATACTCCACATGAGATGAGTCCTTGATTCATATTAAATTGTATCGCATTTACAATGTCTAATACTGCATGCTGCGTCGAGTGGCTTTTACGAAAACCATATTGGGAGGGGTACAGTAAATTATGTTTATTTCTCAACATAGTTTTCCATTCTATTGTACATGATCTTTTCAAAGATTCTGTTGAAGTTAGGTAATAAAGAGATGGAGCTATAGTACTTCGAATCGTTTTCTTCCCCATTTTTAAATACTGGGGTTATTTTGGACATTTTAAGTTCAGATGGGTATTTCCCTAATGTTACAGACATGTTAAGTATTTCGGAGAGAACAGGAGCTATAATACTAGCTGCATATTTTAATAGGTTTGTTGGAGAAGAGTATAGACCATACGATTTGTTGTTAGGCGTGGAAAGTATTTGCGATATCACTTCGTCAGGTGTTTCCGGATGAAATAGAAAAGATGAGGATGGTGATTTGTAATGACTAATAAAATTAAGGTGATGTTGTTGTGGAGGTGGAATTTTACTGGCTAATTTATTTCCCACAGAGGAAAAATGATCGTTAAGAACATTAGGAATCTGTGAAGGGGCATTTCAAATTTTGTTGTTGTTTTTCGGGTCCTTTAGGGCAGTTATGGGCTTTGTCTTTTTCTTCCCATGCAAAACTACATTTATTCCTTCCCATGTTTTTTTCATGTTCGTTTTATGGTATTCAAATATTCATAATAATATCTCTTTTTACTTAGACGTATCAAGGTGCAAATCTTGTTTCTATGATATTTGTACTTGAGCTCGTCACCAGATGCATATAATTTATTTTTAACTTTTATTGATGCTTTCAATCCACTGGTTATCCAAGGCTTTGAGAACTGTTTAGCTTTGCGCTTCGATAGCTTTTTAAAAGGAGCGTGCTTATTTACAATTTTATTAAATTTGTTATAAAACGCAGAGAATAAACTATTTGGATCAGTTGCATGATTTGTGGGTTTACGTTTGAGGGTTTATGTTTGTGGGTTTACGTGATCGCGTGTCGCATCGTCTTCTGGGAGGAGTTCGTAGAGAGAACCTGGGAACGAGGTTTTTTTGTTGTGTGGGCTTGAGGGCTTGTGTAGAGTGAACATCGGCCATGTTGGCGTGTCGCACTGGCGTGGTTTTCGTTTATATTAAGGCGTTTGGTCTGTTTTCATAGAATTTGACGGCGTTTATTTTCGTTGTAGTTTTCAAGGTAAGTCATTGCTTGTTTTGGTTTTCTATACCGTATCAATTGGTTTTCATGCGTCGTAAATCTTGGTGCGTTTGCGTTAGAGATAAAAAGGCTTGTTTTGTTGTTTTTGACATTTTCAGCTGTTCCTGTAGTACTCATCGTTACAGCAGCTCTTGAGGTCACACTACAGGCCAACATTTCGTTTGGATGGAAGTCTGTGCAGGTTGCACTTCAATTCAAGGTATAAATACGCTTACGCAAGCCGATATTCGCTCGGCTTGATGCTCACTGAGGAAGCACCGTGATATTACTTAAATAGCCACTGAAAAGCAATACTAATACAGCCTGATATAGACACTGGAAATCATACTGAGTCGCATTACACTTGCTCAGTCACCTATATTTTAAAAACCGTACCCGAAGATTCAAAAGATTATGGGGATGTCAGTTGAACAATATCGGTCCATGATCGGCAGTCACGTCTTATCACGTCTGAGAGGACGATTTTGAAACATGATGTTAATGATGTTTAATTTGAATGTGTTTTACTTACCAAAGTTGAAACAAGTTGATGGACAATATAAAATGTGGAACGAAGTGAAGTTTTGGTTCACCCAAATGACATTCTACAATATTTATATTCCATTGACTATAAGACAAGTGAATAACGTGGAGGAAAATCCAGGCCCTACAATATTTGATGTCATTGACCCAACAATAACAGTATGTGCTCACTCCAGTCAAGGAAATAAATCGCTCTTTTGGAGAAAATGCTGGTAACCAATGTGTACCAATGTCACTTACTGCTATTATTTATCATCATATAGAAGATATTAATTTGACTAATTTGTGGACTTCTTCCACTTTGAAAAATATTTTGGTTATTGGAAATAACCTGTACACTTCTATAAGATATTCTGTGCGAACAAATGATTATTTGCTCTTAACTGATATGCCTGTTTACTTATTGTTTCAATTTTTGACGAAGTGCATACATTACAATACAGTGATTCATTAACAGGAAGTGTGTTTATGGCATCTAACAATGGCCCATTTATGTCTCTTCAAAATTCACTTCAACAGGTTTTTCTCAGCTAAACTACAATTGAACAACCCCAAACTTGGTAAACGAACTAATTTTAATGCAATCTTTCTTGTGATGGCCTCCAATTTTTAATTTAATTAAAATTTAAAACATCATCACCAGTCTTCATATAAAGTTCGGAACGGGCAATTTCAGCCGCCTATTCAAGATTGGCCCTTGCAAAATGTTTGCAAGAGAAAAACAACCGTAAAAGAAGCAATTTCACGAGCGTCTGCAGAACAACGTTATGCACCCCGGGAAGTTGGAATATTTCATCTACTTTTTAGCCGAAGTTGGAATTTGAACAAATAAAAACAGAAAAAATAACTTTAAACACCCAACTCCTAATGGCCATTTCACTGACACTCCTAATTCAGGACTGGTGAAGATGATGAGCTCTCTGTTAATTACTTTAACTATAATCACGATGATGTGCCCATTTGTATATGTAATAGGACTACATGCTGTCCAATTTGGAAATAATTGGATGAAAAAAATTCCGAGGACAATTTGGCTGTCAGAGGAATTTTTTGAATCCAATTATTTCCAAATTGGACAAGCATGTAGTCCTATTACTTATTAATTATATAGCTAGTGAGGAAATACAGCTTCGCAAGGAAAACTATGGGAACTGTCTGTGATAAAAAACAGAATGTTTACCGAGCTGACATGACTGCCTGAGGAATTCTTCGTCTTCTTCATTCAAAGCGTGAGATGCATTTTTTCGCTTTCCGTAACCCTTCACTCTCAATTCTCTTGCTTTCGCCTCAAGTTGTTGCCTTGACTTTTCAAATTCGTGGTCTCGCAAGATGCTGTGTTTTTTGCCAGCGTTTTTTAAATGGCGGTCCAACGCGCTCTGCATCACTGCCAGACTTTCTGGTTCATATTCGCCGCCGTCTTTTTTTCGAATTTCGGCAAAGAAGCGGCAGAGAATTGCATCTAGCTCTTCTGAAGGGATATCTTCAAAACGCCGGTCTCGCTTCGTTATTACGCTGGAGTTTCCACTCGTTGAAAACGTTCAGCCACGTTTTTGTGCTCTTGGCGGTGTTTGAGTTTTCGTTTCTGCTTCTAAGAGTATTAATTTCCTCTTCCTGCAACCATGGAAATCTCTCATTTGTGTTAGAACTGCTAAAGATGGAAAAATTTGGCAAATTTTCTTCACTGAATTCCTCCATGTTGTCAACAACAATGGCGACCTGTCCTGCTTTCAGTGCTGACGTTTGCTCACTGCTGATTGGTTGGTTTCACAATCCATTGTTTTTTCTCGGATTTCATTGGCTGAAACAAACTGTCCTATTTTTTCCCAAATAGGACAGTTTCTGCATTTTTACTCAAACTCCATATTGAAAACTGTCCAAATTAAATCCCAAATTGGACAGTTCTGAGAAATTAAAGGATAATAGCCGTGCTGACAGTACTGGATTAACTGACTGCTATATAATTAGTTAGGTAATAGATGTAAGCACACATGGCTGTCCAATTACAGCTATCCGATTACAACTTTTTGTAATTGAATAGTACAAAAAACTCCACAAAGACTTTTTAATCTCGAATTTTGTTATTGATGCGGTTAATTAGTAATTGGACTTCATGTCGTACAAATCAGGGTAATCGTTCTCATAATTTCAAATTGTCCTCTCACTAAGTGGTCAGCTGATTTGAAATTACTCGCCCGATTATTCCCTGAAGACTACTCCACTCAGTCCAATCACTATTACTAAGTGTACAGTTGAATGTACTAAATGAATTTGCCAAAAGTAATTCCAGTTTAATATTTGAACAATGATATTTTGATCAATGATTCTAATAGAAGCCCACACACGTTCGCATTGCGGACCTATTTTTAAACCGGTTAGCAGAGAAATTGGAAAAATCGCGAATTTCGATAGGTTTGCTTCGATATCTATCTCTTGCTGCTTTGGTTATACAAAACTGAGAGAAATGATCGCTTATGTCGGAGATGATGTTCCCACTGACAACAATTTGCTCACGGTTGTTGACAAAAATATTATCAATTAACGTGGCAGAGTTTCTATAGACACGAGTTGGCTTATCAATCGTTGGAATGAGATAACAACTTTGAAGGGACAATAAGAAGTCGTGGCTAAACTGATATGTTTCACACCTCAACAGATCTATATTGAAATCGCCCATTATATGTATATTTTTGTTAACTTGTGTAAGGTTTTCAATTGTTTCTTCAAAATATGTCATGAACTTATCGGGAGAGTTATGTTGACGATATATTATACCGCAAATGATGTTTTTATTATTAACAAATGATATCTCAATCCAGAGGGCCTGGAATGCCTCATTTGAGTTTTTTTCCAAAACAGTGTAATTAAGGGATTCGTGAATAAAGAGGCCAACGCCTCCAGAGGCTAAAGGTGTTGGAACGTATTCGAAAGCATAACCAGGAATGTGCGAAAAAGACATATTGTCATTTGACTTTGTAATTTTAGTTTCTGTGACACCAATTATGCTAAACTGGAAATCGAGTTCATCCAGGAGTAAAGTTAAATTTTCTAGATTACGATTGGTACAAACAACATTATTATGAAAGATTGAAAAGCTTGATTCAGCCTCACTGTTTGATATTTTTTCATGAAATAATTTGAAGCTGTGCGGAGTAAAATATCTGCCCTGATTGCAGTGGCACCCGTTGTTTTCGTTAAGATTTAGTGAACCATCAAGATTTGTGCATACGTTAAATATATCTAGATCAAATAAGCCAGATAATTTATCTAAATGTTTCCGACACTGGGAAGTCGTGAGGATCGAGTTGTTAAATTGCCCATGATAGAAAGATAAGTTACCGGTAAAAGTGAAGTAAGGTAGTTCTTGAAAGCTTAATCGTAAATCTTTTTCTCGGATCTTATTTCTAGATCTGTGCAATTTCATATTAGACTTACGTAAACGATGAAAATAAATTACAGTTCACAGTTTAACGTCTACAATAACATATATTGTAAATACTTAGCTTAACGCGGTCAAAGCTTTCAGATCGTCTACTGTGGCACGCTAACTTTATAACATCAGAACTTTCTGTTTCGCGTAGGTAAATGGCTCCATTTTTATCCCAGCAGAATTTAAAATTGTATGCATCTTTATATTTTTTTGCCTCAAAAAACAGCTCCTGCATGTAGTCGTGGAGTGAGATGGTCGAATAGGCTAATTTGGCCGGTCAGATTGGTCTCGCCTGTGAAGCCCAGTTGTTGTGCCATGATGTGAATGACATTTCTTCGTGCAGCCATAACTTTATTCTTTGCTTATCCTCGGGTAAATTTGCAGATAATGGCGTTCGGCCTGTTTGACGCTGAACGACTTGGTACGCGGTGAGCTATGTCGATATCTCTTACCGCTATATCTTGAACTCCAATAGCTTTGAACAATTTTAAACAAAGTTCGACCGTTTGATCAGAGGTTTCGTCGGCCACTGTCGGCATACCAATTATTTTGACGTTAAATTCATAGCTATAAGCTTCTAGGTCGTCGATAGCTTTTGCGATTCTGTCACACGTTAAGGAAATTTCGGCGACTCTTTTAGTTAGTTGTTGTATTTGCTTGATAGCTTCTGTTTTGAAAGCCAAAAGTTCGTCGTATTTGCTTGAAACGAAGTTAACTGAAGCGGCCTGATCTGGTGGTAATACTGTGTCATCATGTGGCCATGGTTTCGATAGCTCTGCTTTCTTGAACGAAAATTCTTTCGATATTTTCCCAAGTTGTTCCTTTAAATCGGCTATTTCGTTACGTAGAGTTTGATTCTCCTTTTTGAGTTTCTCGCCCTCGGTCATTTTGAGACAAAATATTAAGCAAAAAATGTAGGGAGCTTTAAAAAACACGTCTGACTTGTACGAGCAGCTGCTATCCTACTACTCGGGCATTACATTATTTGTATAAGAAACGCTATGCCTCAACGTTTGTGCCTCGTTGTTACATACCTCATATCTTGATTCTTCACTATGATGACACAAACCAAAGAGTTCCCTGCGATATTTAAGATGATGAGTAAGGACTGTACCGTTGTTGTCGCTATTTGAGCTGTTTCGGACATGGCTTCCGGTGTGGGATCGATTTGTGACTTTGCAATCCTTTTGTTATCTATGGATAGATTTCAAACCTAGTTATTGTTAATAACTGTATTGACATCTGCAACCTTCTCCCTGTTAAAAAGAACATTAAATATTAACCTTCAGAATATTCATTGCTGAGGTTATTGACATTTTCAACTTTTTTTTTAAATGTCCAAGATATTTAGAGGTTTAATAGATCTATTTTACAATGACTGTTTAGTTTTCTTTCACTTGTGTTGGGCAATATCTTGGATTTGAATCAAAATTCAGAAATTGAATGTTTTTCTGCTAGAAATGTATAATTAATGATATAATTAAACATTTTGCTGCATTTTGGCAGCGTTTTTACTCTTTTTTAGCAAATAAAGGAAACAGTACGCATTTTTATTAATCAATGGCTTGACCTCGTGCTTCGTCAGAAGGTTTAGTTGCCTCAGAAAGTAAATCATCATAGACAGATTTCATCTCGAGATAAAAGTGCGTCGCACGTTTCATGCGAAAGCCTAATTCAGGCAACTATAAAAGTATCCAAATACACGCTAAATGTATATCGGTTCACGGCATATGGAAGGAACAAACGGCATCGGAAAGTATGAGGTAAAAGTTAGGAAGGCCTGCAAGCCGAATTTTCAAAGTTATTGTTTTTAGGCTGGCCCTTTTTTACCTTGTGCGAGATTAGCGCAAATAAACACTGAGATCGAGAACATTACGGAAGAGAAAATCAATCAATGCAAAGAGTGAAATCGGCCAAGGAAAGAAGAAGTTAAGAGTTTCAGAAATTGTCTCTCAAAGAAACACACGCTCAAGTTTCAAGCAGAGATTAAAAACCACAGTGCACAACACGGTCAACACATTTCAATTCGTATCACTTCAGATAGGAAAAATTAGAGAAGTTAAAACATTTCCTTCAAGACGCTGATACGAGCAAGCACAAAGTAAATCATGGTTAGTGCGTTCGTGCAGTTGTCTGTTTTGGATTTGTAAAGCGTCGTTAACCCTATTCAGCCTAGGCTTTTTTTGAGTTCCTGAGCCTGGGGGGGGATGTGCCCCCCCCCCCCCCCCCCTCGTAACTTCAAGAACATTAAGGCTATGACAATGAAACCTAGAGAGTACATAGTACGTCCAAAACTGTCTCCTTTGCGGTCCGCACAATGGAACGATGACGTCATATGACGTAGTTATTAGGTAATTAGTTATACGGCCGCCATCTTGGATCCGCCATCTTGGATTTCTGAAATTTTTTTTAAACCTCTTAAAAACCGTCCAAATTGACGCAAAATTAATCAAAACCAATAAATAAACGCTAAATGACGTAAAAATACAAAAGTTATACCAATAAACATTGTTTTTCTTCGTTCAAAGGTGTAGATATGCAAATTTCAGAAAAGATGGCTGTCAAAATCGTGTTGCCATGGAAACATCAAGTCACGTGATCAAAAAATTGTCATATGAAATTGTTGCCCGATAAATTTGTTTGATAAATTTTTTTGATAAATAAGTTTGATGGCGTTTGAATACATATTAAAGAAGTTATGAATGTTGAAAGTTAGCGCGGGCACTTTGTGCCCCCCCCCCCCCCCCCCCCAGGTCGAATAGGGTTAAGAATGGGAGGAGCGTGTTCCTACCAAAAATTCCTGCAATGTTGTTTTCCCCCACGTTTTTTTTTTTGTCCTCCGTACTAACCGCAGTCCGTTTGTAAGCGATTGTTCAACTCTTCAAGTTTAGAAGTTCTTTTTTTTTTTGCCTTTTCTATCGTACTCTGTTTCTTGGGGATCAAGGTGACGAGGTGCCGTTTTCCTCGTGTATCAAGTCATCGTAAATTGAGATTTTGAGGAAAAAGTAGTTTTGTTTAGGATAAAACGTACATACATAATGCATCCGAGAGTCTTTCCTGAATGTTGTAATACCGATAATATTTGGCAATAAAATGGATCTTGGGCCTGACTGACGCGGTGTCCATAACTGTAGGCCTTTTGAACGTTCTTTTGCTAAGTGCAGGAAAAGTTGGTAGTTTTAAATACAAAATGTATAAAATAGTATTTAACACTAAAAATCAAAGATGATGATCAAAATCGCGGACACAGCTCAAAGTTGGATTTCCTTGATACTTTTTAGATTGATACACTATTGTATTGTAAATAAAACATGGTTAGTTTGTTCTAATATTCGCTTATTTAAGAGTAATTAAATAAAAACCGTTGGGTCCGTATAGATCCAAATTTGCTTATACGAAGGACCGAATTTCGTATTGTTTATGGCGGTATCACATAAGCGATGAATAGGCTAAAAACCTTTTTGTGATTTCTTTACAGATTTGCTTAGTAAATTTAAAGACGTTAAAAAAGAAGTTATTTTCTTTTAACAGAAAAGTTGTGCGCCTTTATTCGAAGCCACTTTGAAACTATGTTTGAATAACTTTGAGGTGGCCTAAAATACCTGCCCAAAAACTCCCAGACTATACCGTGGATACAGTTAAATGATAGATAAAATTATTTTTGTGAGTGTATTAAACTTATGAGTTCGAGTTAGAATTTCGAGTTCGAGTTAGAATTTCGAGTTCGAGTTAAAATTTCGAGTTCGAGTTAGAATTTCGAGTTCGAGTTAGAATTTCGAGTTCGAGTCAAAATTTCGTGTTGAGAGCCAAAATTTCGATTTATTTATTTTTAATTTCTAACTTATTATTATTATTATTATTATTATGAATAATTGTAAATTTCGGTGGGCTTTAGAGACGTACAGGGTAACCATCTATAAGATTTTATTTCGGTCACGCTTTGCTCAAATTTAAGCAAGTTTAATGGCGCAGCAAAACGAGCGAGAAACATCGATAAGCAGAGCTTTGATTGGATGCTTCGAAGGAAGGGGAGAGAGAAAAGATACAAGTGTCGCGGAGAAGTTCAGTACATATTATAACATTCGCACTGGAACGTATAATTTTAAAAGTGAAATAAAACATGGCCCTTGTAAACAGCACGGTTAAGAGACAAGTCATTGGGCTTAAAGATATGCACGGCAATAATTACATTTAAAATAATATATTATAATAATGATAATAATAACGATCTTTATTTATACACGATAAATGAATAAAACGCAAAAGCTTGCATGCGGAGTCGTGTGCAAATTAACAAGAGAACTGAAAGAAAATGTCGGTTACTCCAAAGGTGCTTATCTACCCTTTGCATTTCATTACAGCAGAATCCATACAACAGAAAATTAAAAATCCAACTTGTCATCAGTTGCAAACTGCTAACAGGCTTTAACATACATTTGAAAGCTTGTCATATGAAATTGTTGCCGAAAAATTTTAGGAAAAGTCACAAAGTTTGATGGCGTTTGAATACATATTAACCCTATTCGGCCTGGGGGGGGGGGGGGGGGGGGGGGGGGGGGGGGGGGGGGGGGGGGGCACAAAGTGCCCGCGCTAACTTTCAACATTAATAACTTCTTTAATATGCATTCAAACGCCTTCAAACGTTGTGACTTTTCCTAAAATTTATCTGGCAACAATTTCATATGACATTTTTTGATCACGTGACTTGACGTTTCCATGGCAACAAGATTTTGACAGCCATGTTTTTGGAAATTTGCATATTTATACCTTTGGTAACAGCATTCTTCTCCCACCAATGTTTCCCGGTGTTTGTATCTCGGAGTTGGCGTCATATGTGGAAGGCCTTTGTTGTTGGATCTCGTCCTTGCTCTGGGAAATGGGTCACCTACCCATGTAAACAGGTCCCGAAGAGGGCAAAGTTTAATACCCACCCTTTTGTACTGCTTTTGAAAAAATGCTGGACTCATAAAAATGCACGGCACCACTGTCATTAAAGGAAACATTGTATTTAAACACGAATATCCACTGCCCTATTTAGAAGACCAAATATCGATATCATGTGAAACATATGAAACAGGAAGTGCTACCGTGAACTGTTTTTTTCGCTTGTTTGTTTCTTTTTTTCTTCTAAAGTATTTTGTTTTCGTTCGTTAAGCGATTTTAAATTGACTGTACATGTCGTAAAGCAATCTAATGAACCAATCAGAAATCGAAGCAAATAAGCATGAAGCAAGTCACGATTGGTTTGCTCTTGATTGGTCGAGAAAGTAACGCAGTATTCTTTAACCAATCAAAAGCACAGCGATGGAAAACCAAACTAATCGCAAAATTACTTTCAAAGCTCAATTTAAAACTTCATAATTAAATGGCGCAAATTAAGAGAAACTCAGTGCAAACGTTCAAACATATAAGAAACAACTTTTTATAGCATAGTAGCATGTATCTATCTTCAGCGAGAGAGAACAGGCAGTTTTTGCATGTCGTCCAGTTCTTCTGGCGTAACCTCTAAATCAGCGGGCAAGATGATCTCTTTCGGTGGCGTAGTCAGATTTGATCTTGGTGAACATTTTCTGACGCAGTCAATCTTGACATAAATAACGAAAAACGGCAACAACCTGAAAGCAATTGCCGTTTTTATCTCGTTAATGCGCATGCGCATAAACGAGATTTAGGAATCAGTACAAAAAAGGGACAAAAGTTGTTAACAAAGGCTTATTCTTCGGCTATTTCAACTTTAACAGAAATACAATATACACTGTGGTTATAAACATGACAAAACAACGCATGTTGTAAAAACCTTTGATTGATGACTTGACGTTTCGTATGCTTCAACATACATCTTCAGAAGTGACGGTTGGATATAATACAATAAATTTAAATGCTACGGAGAAAGACTGGAACCTAATTTAAAAGAAATGACAATAGTGAAAAAAAAGATAATATACAGACCTATCTTAAAGTCTGCTAGAAAATATAAACATATATACAAGGCTAGTAAAGAAAACGTTTCTCACTACCCACATTTTCATTTAAAGCTGGTTTTAAATCCTTAATCAATAACGTCTCCTCAATTCTACAATGGATATCCGATCGCCCAGTTGTTAAAATTTCAAAATGATCCCATTTAATGTTGTGGTCCATTGAAGTCATATGATTTGCAATGGCTGATGCGTGACAACCCTTCGTGAGTGCTTTAAAATGTTCCAGTCTTTCTCCGTAGCATTTAAATTTATTGTATTATATTCAACCGTCACTTCTGAAGATGTATGTTAAAGCATACGAAACGTCAAGTCATTAATCAAAGTTTTTTACAACATGCGTTGTTTTGTCATGTTTATAACCACAGTGTGTATTGTATTTCTAACAAAGGCTTGTTTTGTAAACTTTGTGGACTTTTGTCCGGGGGGTTAGTTCTTTATACAAGCTATGTTAGGGCATTGAGGATATGGTTGGTTAAACTGGTTAGGATTTCAAGAAGGGCGTCGCATACCGCCACAAAAATTTTTGGGGAGCACCCTCGGACCTATTGTTAATTTCTCCAGGGTATTAGGGTGTCATGAACTTGTCATACCCACCGCATGGAAACTGTCAAATTTGCAAACAGTCGGCATTTTGAATTTGGCAAGACCGGGGGCAATTTTGCGCTGGTAAGCGCCGATATTGGACATTTTCACGTACTTAAGTGTTTGTATAACTTTTTTTTAAACCCCTTTGAAACTTATTCAAGTGGTTTGAAGGCATGGAGGTGACAAAATCAGAGGTTTGTCGATTTACAGAAAGCTTATATTGTTTGAGCTAGCAGTGACTAAAATCATGTCGCCAAAATACTTTTATCTTTGCATCTTATAGCAATGTACCTGTTCTAGATCTATGATTCGGACAGCAACAAACACAAATCGTGGTTGCCTTGCAAAACACAAGGTGTGATTTTCTCGGAGCAGTGGAAGTGTGGTTCGCAATTATCGAAACCATGGCGAAACAAGGTAAGCTTACATAATGCACGCGCATCTATCTCCAATATTAGAAAATGTGTATCTTAGTTCAAAGCTCGTTCAGTAATTTCGGTAGTAACGGGTTTGTTGCCACAACCAAATGAATGGTTTCCACTTGAATGAAACCTTCGATTATTCTATGTTTACAATAACAATTCGAGTTATCGAAATTGCACCGTATTAATTTTACAATTTCAAACCAAATCGCTGTTTTACCTTTTCTCTTTGTTATTCATGTAAGATGAAATTGAAATTTTTTGGTAGAAACTTGACAAGTATATACTCGTGTTGATAACTGCTATTGGAATATATTTCAAGTTAGTGTTTATTTCTATTCTTATAAGCTTATGTATGTTTCACAAATGAATTCGGGTAGATGAAATATAAATCTCATACTGTACTTTATACCTTGATATATATTTTGGGGTATTTTGCTATTATATGGGTTAAAGATTCTGTGTAATACACATGTTTACTGTTGTTGTCATCCATTGCACAAAATTTAATTTATTTAGCAGACACCTCTCCCAATATAAAGACAGCAGATGAAATTATGGAAATATAGTTTAGAGTTTGTTTATAAAGGCTTGGTTCATAAAATTTGTGAACACACAAACCAAATGAATGGTTTCCACTTGAATGAAACCTTCGATTATTCTATGTTTACAATAACAATTCGAGTTATCGAAATTGCACCGTATTAATTTTACAATTTCAAACCAAATCGCTGTTTTGCCTTTTCTCTTTATTATAAGTTACATGTAAGATGAAATTGATTTTTTTTGGTAGAAACTTGACAAGTATATACTCGTGTTGATAACTGCCATTGGAATATATTTCAAGTTAGTGTTTATTTCTATTCTTATATGTATGTTTCACAAATGAATTCGGGTGGATGAAATATAAATCTCATACCGTACTTACCTTGATATATATTTTGGGGTATTTTGCTATTATATGGACTAAAGATTCTGTGTAATACACATGTTTACTGTTGTTGTCATCCATGGCACAAAATTTAATTTATTTAGCAGACACCTCTCCCAATATAAAGACAGCAGATGAAATTATGGAAATATAGTTTTGAGTTTGTTTATAAAGGCTTGGTTCATAAACTTTGTTATATTATTTGTTGCAGGATTTCATACAACACTAGACAATCGAATGATCAAAAACCTGTGTGTGAGAAAACTTCAGCATGGGGTGGGTAGTATGGACTACATTCATGGGTTACTCATTATGGAAGACAATGACCGCGATGATGATGAAAGTGGTGATCAGGATACCCAGGTTGTTCCTGAAACTGATCCACCAAACATTGGTAGGAGCAGCAGCCCCATCCCCCAGTTCCTGAGTGTCACTCCCATTCTGAAACACCAGTTCCATGGTGCAAGTGCAATGTTTGTGTAATTATGCCACAGGAAATAGAAAACATGCTGTGGCCAGAGGAGATGCGTAACAAGTTTTACTAGATTAAAAAACTGTGTTTTATAGATCCGGATGTTCTGCAACTCTGCATAAGAAATCAAGCAGATATTCGTAAAGACAGAGATGACAATAATACAAAGGCCTTTAAGAAGGCAGCCTATCGTCAATTTATCTTGGACTGATATGGATGGCCACTTGGGGAAGGGAAATAGAAACATGTGCCCATCATGCATTGTCAAGACTATAAGAAAGCATTATCCTTCACACACTGGGGTGTATATGGGTTACAGGCCTGAATAAGAGTATTTGACACTAACTTACTTGTGAATGATTTGACCAAAGTTCAATTTTTGTTTCAAGGGCAAGTGATTTCTTCTGAAGATAGCCATTCAGAGTTTTAATATTTTTACTCAGAAAAACCCAAAGCATTCTGGGTTTTCTGTTAAATGACTGGCCCCGAGGGGGGTACTGCAATCAACTTTTGCTGGGTCCACTGGCCTCTCAGAGTTTTCTGTTAAGTGACTGGCCCCGAGGGGGTACTGCAATCAACTTTTGCTGGATATGTGGCGCTGGCCTCTCAGAGCACTGACCCTTTTATAGTCTATTCTGTGACCAAATTATAGACCCCATCTTAGTCACTTTTGTGAAAATGTAAATTTTGCAATCCCAACTTATTGATGTGCTGTTTTTAAAACCCCAAATCTCCACTAAAACAAAACTACCCCTCCCTTTCCCCCCCCCCCCCCCCACAAAAAAAGCCGACCCCATCGAGCCACACATTCCCATTCTTATTACTAGGAAGTACCCCCCCCCCCCCCCCCCCCCCCTCCCTCGAGTGTATTTCTAACAACTGTTTTTTTTCATGAATTGATGCCTGGGCTGTGCAACTTATAGTGCTGATTGATATTGAATGAATGTAAACTGACTATATTTTGTTCAGAGATATAGCCGAATATCAATCAATATTAAATAGGTTATTGCATTGAATGCTAAGGAACAAAAACCAGTCGTTGATTTTAATCTGTGGCCTACCAGAGACAAAATTGATTTGTCAAAGATTTGGCCCAGCAAAGAAAACTTGAACTACTAGTGACAATATCAAACATAAAATAAAAAAAATCAATTAATTTTATTTGTGTGAATAGACAACAATGTATTTTCGGTATTAAACGGGAACTAGCTTGCAATGGAGGCTCATGCAGAGGGATATCTGTAAAAATATTTGCATGTGAAAACATTGTACCACATGAGCCTCCAGTTCAATACTGAGAATATGAATTTTGTCTATTGTTGGAGTACAAACAACAGCCCAATACTGTACAGAACACTACTAAAACCAATGGCAAAGCTTTTTATAGGGTAAAAACCTATAAGCCTTATCGCGAAGTTGTTAGCAGAGGGGCAAGGGTTCCCCTTCTTTTGCAAAAAAAAAAAATAATGATGACAAGGCCCAGTCTATAACATTTTTACTTTCCTTTTCCCCCAACCCAAACCCACCCCCAACTCCACCCCACCCCCTACCCCCATTCCCCCTACCCCCATTCCCCCTACCCCCATTCCCCCTACCCCCATTCCCCCCACCCCCATCCACATGATGTAGTCTAGATCATCCATGCATTGATTTGACTTCATGAATGATAGCATATTGCACTTATGTTTCAACACTATATTTTCTATTTAATCTTTATGCCCTTCATCCTTTCTCATGACAGAAGAACGACTGTTAAGAGACGTTAATATTTTTTTTTCTTAATCTTCTTTCCAGACCCCTATTTTGAACTATATAAACAGTTTTTCAAACTCTGTAACGGTTACTTTTGAAAATGTTTGTTGCTTAGCATACGAAATGTCAACTTTTTGATAAAAATGCGTTGGTTTACCATGTACGAAAGCCGAGGAGGGACTTCGGACTTCGGACTTCGGCCACGGGCGTTTTTGTTTCCTTTTGCTTTCGAAGCCCCGACAACGCTGTCAGTTGAAATCGAATACCTTGTCCACTTTTAATCTAAAAATATGGTACATTAAAGTTGTAAACATTTGTAGAGCAGTCTCAAGCCACCACGACTGTAAACAGGAGAGTACAATGCAAATCTACTATTTTTAACCCGTGAATAAGCGCATGCGTAATGAACGGATTATCGGTAAGGAAGACTGATCCACGATTTTATACATGAAGATTATTCAACTTATTGTAACTTTTACATCTGTTCTCGATCTAATTCTGACGCAGAAGTATTAAAGAAGCTGTCGACATTTATCTTGGAGAACTACAATCGAATTCAAGCCTCAATAGAAACATTTTGGAAGAGCCGAAGAGTAATGCAAATGACCTTTGGCACGACCGATAATTATGTAAACACACTGTCAATGGCTGATTATAATCTCTTCTCGCTTGCGATCCCGGAGGATACCCATACGTTTGAGCTTATAACTCGATAAAATAAGGTAAGAACTTTACTGTGACGTGGTTTTAAAACCAAGTTTAGGCCGCAACGTTTGAGAAATTTTTTCGTTCTTGCCCCATTTTCAGTGTCTGAATATAGGCTTCAGAGTGGGTTGTCTTTAAGTTGCCTCAGCTTGCTTAACATTTTATTGAAATTTTTTACACTTTGTCTGCAAACTACTCTAGTTTAGCTTAGAAACATGACCTAAACAAAATGTCTTCAACTGCATTTGTTTCTGCGTAGAGCGCCTCTCAAAAACCATCAATTTTAGTCTTCCGATCACCGTCGAAAAGGCCGAGACGGCCTGAATTCGTTTTTTTGCTTGTAGCAGGGCGAAAATTAAGAATTTGAAAAAAAGAATTGTGTATTTCATACATGTGTACCAAAGCCTTTTCACCAGCAAAAAATAAACGGAAACTATTTTTGGTCGCGAAATCGAGTGGACCGCTTTTAGCGGGACTGCCACTTAAATCGCCTTAAGTCGTCTTAAGTCGCCTTAAGTCGCCAATATTTTGAAATATTTTTTTCTTAAGTCGCCTTAAGTCGCCTTAAATCGCTTAAGTCGCCTAAAGTTACTGCGACTTAAGGTCCCACAGTAGGCCTAACGGCAGTGAAAAAAGAATAAGTGCAGTAATCAGCAGTACGTTCTTTTTAGACCTCGCTCATAATAAATGTAATACACATAATACATATGCTCTTTGCCAACACAACAATTCGTTCGATGGAGAAAATATCTGCTCGAAGGCCTTTAAGCCCAGTATTTACTAGTGACGATAGCACAAGCAATTTATTAGAGCCTAACATGCACTCATCGGCTCATGGATGTTTTTCCTTTACTACCAGCTCCTAGCGTATGATAAAAAAAGCTGGCTTAATATTTTTGTCTGTTTTTCAAGTTCATTGGTCGATTTGCTCCATATTTCATGCCAACAGCTTTCCGAATATATTTTTTGAATCCAAACTTAGGCCATTCAAATTACTTGACGTTATTAACGCTGACTAAGCCGTTTCGTTACCCGTTTAAACGCCTTCTTTAAACCTGGGTGACTGAGGTTATAACGGGAAACATTGTGTGTTTGTATTCACTGTTCATGGCGTTTGAACTTTCCTCGAAAACGCTTGGAGAACAGAACAAAAGTTTGCCCGAAAATTTGTTGACGCGCGAATTATCGCTCGAATTATCGAGCACAGCGAACTTTCCTTCAACAATTTATGCACGCATATTTTAATTTATTATTCCCAGGTTACCGCTTATCCCTCGGTCAACACAGTACATATTTGACTTCTGGTTTTCAGGAATGACTTAAACAGTAACGCCACCAAAACAACGTCATGGAAGCGTCACACCATCATGCCGCCAATCCCCATCCCCCCTCCCCATCACCCCGTACCCACCACCCCCACCCCGAACTCCCCAACTCCCCCACCCCTCTTTAATTAACTGTTGACAAGTAACCAGTCGACCTCGTCGTGTGATAAATTCTAGCACAAAGCTTTAATTTTGTGTTTTAAGGTCTTGATTAACATTCAAAGTGATACATCGTTAGACACACGATTTCACTTTATTAATTCTGTAATTGTACGAATCAAAATTGTCAACGTAATTGAAATAAATTATAGCCGATATATAGCTATTTCAACATTATTTTTATAGTACTGCTATTTGTACTGATACTAATGTTAATCCTCTTTCTAAAAAGTGTCAAGTGTCAAGTGTGACAAATATGTGATAAAGGCCAAAACATATACATGTACTTCACTCCCTGTAGCTTTCAACTGTTTCCTGGGTCGGGTGGGTGGGGTCAGTAACAACGTCCATCATATGATCATGATGTTCCCTGGCAGGATGCACAATGCAAGTGCAGCTCATCATTCTCTTCAACTTCTCCCTGAATCGCTCGTTCACTAAAGCATACACAATCGGGTTGATGGCAGAATTGAACAAGACCATCTTGGAACTTGCTTTCCATGATAGAAATAAACGTGAAGGTTGATAATTGCGCATGAGATAGTTAGATGTGGTAGACAGGTAGCACACAGTAAAGATTACACTGACGATGACAACCGTCAAGGTGACTCGCTTTCGAACTTTCATCACACCCTGCAATAAAAACATAATTACTACAGATAATGCTTCTCGTGCAATTTAGAATGAATAAGCACGAGTAAATACAGCCTTCTAAATTATTTAAGTACTTATTTATACCAAATTACATGAGAAAAAATCATGTGATCACTTGTTAATAATATACATGAAAAATAGAGTCATTACGAACGAAAAACAGAAAATAAAAGCTACTCTAACTTCAGCGCGACACAGCGCGCATTTTAGATGTCCATTCAACTGATTCTGAGTTGGCATACAATGCAAACGATTTTAAGTAATGATTCCCATCAGAAGGAAAGTACTGAACGGCAATGCACGATGGAATGTCAACTGTTTTTTTTTTCATTGTTACAACTAGTGATCTCATTGGCCTAGACTCAAAATCCCTAAAAAGTTAAGGTTCAAGGTGCATTTTGTCTATTCTTTTTAAGGTTTTAAGTAATTTGAGACCCAATCGCACAACATGCAATTTTTAAAATATATTGTATTTGGGAAACTTCATCAAACAAGCAAAATTATTTATTTATTGTCTTCTACTATTCTGATTGGTTAGGCACGAACATTTCCTAAAATTTATATGACGCAAATGGATTTTCTTTATTTTTATACTGAAATATAATTATGAACCATCATCCTCTCCTCTATTCTTGAAACCAAAGATATTCTATGTGGGAAAGAGCCAATGCGGCAGAACAATGAAGTTTACGGTAGTTCTTATGTGCAGCATTACTTAAACTATAAACTCGGAAATGTAAGAAAAAATCAACAAAAGTCGATGTGCAATTGAATGTGGATGTCACCAGAAAGAGTCGCTGTTGCTCTTGCCCGTCGGCTTCGTCGAAGTCGTCAAGGGACTTTACGCTTCTGTGGCCTGTGACTTCACTTCAAATCGATTTTCTTGCACGTTGATTTGTGAACTTTTTCTCACCTTCTTCAAGGATACCTATCTGCTACCATGGTCTTCATCATGTCGCTTATGGAGTTTAAACTCCCACCACAGAAACGTTAATAACGTTTAAAACCCACCACAAAGTAAAGATTAGTGCGTCTGGCGTTTTGAAGCCAGATAAACTTCAGTTAAACTTTGTGCTTTATTTAGACATTTGCCAATACAGGATTGACGAAGCTGTCTGGTTTTTTCTTCTAAAACTTGCTTTGAAAAGTGGAACTTTCTGGCCATTATGAACTGCTGTCTAGTGCAGCCATCATCACTGTTAAATGATTCGTTGTCCGTGCCATTCAAAGCGCATTTGTAATATTAAACAAAATTATGAAAATCTGCCAAAAGTGTCTACTTTCGCAAAGCATTCAAGTCACTCTTGACGAAAAGTTATGGTAAAAAAAAATCGCGAGCTTCCCAAAATCCAATCTAAAAAATTGTGGCCCTCCCAAAAATCGTGCGTAAAATTTTGTGACCGTCCCCCGAAACGAAATAACCCTACCCCGCTAAATAATGACCAGTCCGTAATTATATCCTCCCAAATAATTTCAAATAATAATCGACAAGGCTCGCAACTCGAGAGTCTACTGTTGGGCACTTTTAATTAGTCCATAGCAAAAATGATTAAGAAGATTACTAACACGGCATTTGCCATTAAATCAGGAAAAACATAGCGTCCATATTATAACAAAAAGTACAATGATGAAGAGATATGTAGGTTTTAAGCCGTTTAAAGGGCTTATTTCAAACCTATTGTTGACTAGGCTCTCCATGGTTGAACCATAAAGTGTAGACTACTCGGATGTATAGAGCAGCCATCAAAGAGACTGGAAAAAGTGCCATCAACAGAAACCAAACTAAACTTTCAGCCTTCCCCATCCATTTTTTCTGGCCACATTTCACTGCAGTGTCCCAATTCCTTCGAATACTTTGTAACTAGGAGCCATGGGATATGAATAAATACTCCAAAGATCCAGGAACAAGACATAATCACCTAAAATGATAACACGTAAAATGTATCATGTGGTTTCTCATTTGTTTAAAACTTTAGGAGGTGGCCGAGAATTATTTACATAAAACAGCCCTGCTCAATGACTTTATAAGGAATAAGGATATAAGAGGTTACAGAATTACAGCAAAGTCAAACAGGTAGAAATATAGTTGGATGAAAGCAGTTAATTAATAAAGCTTACTCCACAAGAAGGCTAGCCTAAGCGTTTAAGAAAATGTTTCTCAAAGAAACACACGCTCAACCCTCAAGAAGAGATAAGGAAAAAAAAACAGTGCAACACACGGTCAACATATCATTTTAGAACTTATTACTTTAGGGAAGAATTGTGTAAATGACTGTTGTTGTTAATCAGGGGCCGCGGAGGGAGAGGGGCTGGTAGGGCCGCGGCCCCACCACTTTTTTGCGCCCCGCCCCCACTTTTTGCGCTATTTCAATATGAAAAAAAATATTTTCAATTGTCAGCCCTCTCACTTTTCACCTTGCTCCGCGGTCCCTATGTTTTGTTTAGATTTGGCTATTTTAGATGAATAGGTGATGATATAAACTCGCAGTTATAAGAATGAAGATTTGATATAAGCATTGATTATGCAAACCGACATGGTCTACCACTAAAATCGGAATTATAAGACTAACCACAGTATTGAAATATCAACTTTTGGTTAGCTACAAACCTCAAGCCTACTCTAACATGAAGCATTAGCACTTCGACTTTCTTTTTGTAGACACCAATTGCTAATACCTTGAAAGGTTTACATGTAAATGCAAATTAATGGTCAAAATTCGCCTGTTACGTCCACCATCAATTTCGCTTAATTTACCATATTCATTGAATGTGCTATCGAAATAAATATCATATCTTGGATAAGTTTCCTTTAACTTATTAGCTTATAACAGTTTCTCCACGATGCCAAGTTAAAACTGAGTTTATCTATAATACTGAAACATATCAAATTAATCAAAATGACCGCACAAAATCACACAAAATTTGATAATTTTTCCGTCTGATGGAAATACATAAGTGTTTTTTAACTAAAAAACTACCTAGATATATTATTCATAGGAACCCTTTGTAAGTTAAGACAGAGAGCTCTGAAAAGCGGCATAATTTTAACGGCAGTGAAAAAAGAATAAGTGCAGTAATCAGCAGTACGTTCTTTTTAGACCTCGCTCATAATAAATGTAATACACATAATGCATTTGCTCTTTGCCAACAAAACAATTTGTTCGATGGAGAAAATATCTGCTCGAAGGCCTTTAAGCCCAGTATTTACTGGTGACGATAGCACAAGCAATTTATTAGGGCCTAACATGCACTCATCGGTTGATGGATGTTTTTTCTTTACTACCAGCTCCTGCCGTATGAAAAAAAAAACTGGCTTAATTTTGTCTGCTTTTCAAGTTCATTGGCCAAGGCGAGATCTACTTATCGCATGGAAACAAAAGTGAAGAATATAATATTATTCCAGTATAAGGCGCGGACAAACTAGTTCAAAAAGGCGTTTTTATAATAATTGCGAAAATGTTTATTATTACAGTATATAGCTTTTTGATTTGTCGCAGGATAGCACATCAGCAAACGTGCGCTGCATACACAAGGTTTTTGACGGAGGGATTTTTCTACTAACGTTATTTTTATATTTTTCCAGAAAAGTTTTGCAAATACAGTGGAACCTCGATTTAACGAAGTGCCAAGGGATTGGGAAATTGGTTCGTTATATCGAGGGTTCGTTATATCGAAAACCTCGTTATAACGAATTTGCGGAAAAACAACCAAAATGTTCGTTATATCGAGGTATAGTTAACGATTGAAGACATACAAAGCTCTTGTCCTGCCTACAATTAAATACTGCTCTTCTGCAGACTCGTACTCAGTCGCTTCTCTTTATTTTCTAAGATCGCGGTGCAACAAAGGAAGGAAGGAAATAAAAGGCGAAGCGACTGGCAGAAAACCAAAATTTTCTTGAACGATCTCGAAATATCTTGCAAGCATCAATATTTTATAGTTTTTTGTACTTTTTGGATTTCTTAATCGTTATTGATTATTTTTACGGTCACCCTTCAAGCCTCGACTTGTGATTTGAGTATTTTAGGGCTTTTTTCGAAAATTTTAAAATCCACCGGGAAATCCAAGATGGCGGACGACACAGACGATTTGAACTTATCATTCCACGAACTTAATTTAGAGGGTAAGTAGGGATGTTTTCACGTTTATTTGTAATCGAGTTGATTGTTGGGTAAATTATGAAGAAAAAGAATTGACGATCGGGTCTTGTATTTCTACAGATGAAGGGGATGAAGCTCGAAAAACACCCAAATGCAAGTCGAGGAGGTCGCTGCGCTTCGAGAAGCATGATTTGACACCAAATTCTAAACAGCAGGGTTTACCACAATTTAAATTCAGGAAGACAGTAGAAGGTAAGAATTTGTGAATGAACAAGCAACAACATTTGCTGGAGTCATCAATATTGAACACTTTGACTTATAAGCTTACAAGATTATTTACGATTTCAGGTGAGACAACTGCAAATCTTCACGTTACGTATACTGGAGGATGTGTGCGTCGATTAAGATAATAGCTCAGTGGTGTAAGAAGAATTGATCGACGTTTTGGGAATTCGGGATGACTGGAGTGCCAAAAGTAGACTGTCAAGAGCTGTGTCATCGGTTTTCTCCAACAGCTGAAAAAACGAGTGCTCAAAGATTCCAAACAAATGTATCCTTTCCATAACAGCAATCAAATAATTATTTTCACTTTTTAAATAGCTGTCATGAAATGGCTTGCTTGAATCCTTAACATTTGACTAGCACCATATATACAAACCTCAAATTAAAACATCAAATTAAACTGTAAATGGCCTTTGGCAATTAATACTGTTGCAGACAGTACGAAAACAAAAACAATAAGGGACCTTGAAGAAATCACGTTAAGTGTATGGGAAGAAATTCATAGGGCTTTTGAAGGAGAGGTTAGTATTATAGATCAGAGAGAGAGAGAAAGAGTCAGATAGATAGGGGAACTTAAAATATACCATTTTACAGTTGTGTGCTTGGTGACCTGGCCTTTGAATGGAAGTGAGGCTGGAGGTGACCTTGTTGTGATACATAATTTAGTGCTTTTCATATGTAAATTCAGCTAGTTAGCATGAGAAAAACATTATTAACATATGAAAAGCACTAAGGTCTGTATCAAAACAAGGTCACCTCCAGCCTTGCTTCCATTCAAAGGCCAGGTCACCAAACACACAACTGTAAAATGGTCTATTGTGTTGAGTTATTTATGAACTGGTAAATAAAATGCAGAACCCCAGGAAAACAAAGTAACCATATTTCTTAAGAGGAGAGTAAGGGAAATTTTTTTCTCTCACTGGGAGGCTCAGAAAGAATATCAAGGACATTGGAGCACATTTGTGAATTCCAACCTAGTGGAACCCATGATATGTAGTAATTGATTGCATGTAAGAAAGGGATGTTTGCTGCAGTAGTTGGGAGCTCTTCTATGAGTTTGAATTGATCAGAAAAAAATTTCATTAGTCTTTTGTATAAGGTATAATTGACTGAATAAAATTTTAAAAATATTTGATTTTTATTAGGATTAAATTCTTGTCAGTTAACTAAGTAGAAATTTAATTAGTAAGAAAATCTAATCAAAGGGCTCTTAAAGCCAGAGAACAAAAACATATAACAAAGGACTGACTGGGTTTCATAACCAGTTTGTTCTATTAACTGTGTATTAACGAATAGGTAAATAACAGAAGTCAACACGCGCAGCATTTTTGTGAATTAACGGTTTTAAGATGCCATTATTCCAATATAGACCGTGATTATCGCATAAGACTTGGATCTTTATAGAATCGTTTAGCCGTGATGAAGAACACAATCTCGCAATCTCGCAAGTCTTGCTAACCGCAGCCTAATCCCTTATATACACTATATAGGTATCCCGACGATAGTGCGATAGGGTAGGATTTTTGAGGTGCTCTGTCCTTAAACAGGGTATCCTTTTTGGTATTTTTGATATTGTGATCCTTAGATATTCCTTAGATAGGTTCACTAAATTGCAGTATCCACCTTAACGCGCAAAACAAAAAAGATATGGTCTGTTAAAACTGTACTACACGCAAAGGGTATCAAATCTCGAACCTTGGCGGCACAGACCAATCTTAAATTGTCGGGAGCGCAACTCGCGTCAAACTCATGTCAAAGCGCAACTCGCGCAGATCACTGTAACTAAGCCTAGAAACAATCTGTCAGGCGATGAGGTCATAGCTCTAAAAGAGTTCAAAAACAACTCTACTATAAACCTCAAAAAAGCGGACAAAGAAACAACAACAGTCATGATGAATAAGACAGAAACAATAAAAGAGGCCCAACTGCAGCTCTACAGGAAACAAAAAAGAGGCAAAAAGTTCGTGTTTTTTATTTAACATGTGTAGATTTTATCTGTGCTTAAAACCACAGAAACAATAAATCCTAGATAAGAAACAATCTGTCAGGCGATGAGGTCATAGCTCTAAAACAGTTGAAAAACAACTCTACTATAAATCTCAAAAAGCGGACAAAGATACAGGGTGAAATTTCTTAGCTTCGTCGAGCGCGGAAAATGTCAAAGCGCAACTCGCGCAGATCACTGTAACTAAGCCTAGAAACAATCTGTCAGGCGATGAGGTCATAGCTCTAAAATAATTCAAAAACAACTCTACTATAAACCTCAAAAAGCGGACAAAGATACAACAAAAGTCATGATGAATAAGACAGAAACAATAAAAGAGGCCCAACTGCGGTGCGCAACTCGACAGGAAACAAAAACCATAAGACGCAAAGAGCGTAGAACGTCTCGGACACATCCACTTAAAAACAAATTTGAAAGATTGATAGTTAACGTGAGATATCGAAACTCAATAAGAACTGTAATACCTTTGTGATGACGTAGCGTAAGACATGACAAGTTCATGACATTTCAATACCCTAGGGAAATTAACAATAGGTCCGGGGTGCTCCTTAAAAATTTTAGTGGCGGTATGTGACGCCCTTCTTGAAATCCTAACTGGTTTAACCAACCATATCCTCAATGCCCTAATATAGCTTCTATAAAAAAAGAAAGAAGTAACCCCCCCCCCCCCCCCCCCCCCCGGACAAAAGTCCACAAAACTTAACAAAGAACCTTTGTTAACAACTTTTGTCCCTTTTTTATACTGATACCTATATTTCGTTTGCGCGCATGTGCATTAACGAGATAAAAAGGGGGGAGTTAATAATAATGCTGTTTTTTCTTTGCATTAGGTTACATTATGTGACAAGACCAACGGAGAGATTGGTACAAGAAGCAAGAGGACCCCAAGAACAATTTTTTAAAAACCTAAGTCAATTCAAAATTCATACGCGTTGCGTCAATTCCACCGCAACCTTGTCTGTAGTGAAAATCAAAGGGCCCATGAAATTCGGGCCAAACACCATATTTCGCCGGTAGCAACCAAATCAGAATAAAACTCTTATTTGTAATAAAGAGCCAAATAAAAAAAAAATGTTTTAGAGAATAATGCTTGGGCGCACAAGACATGTTCACCATTTATTTATCCTCAATTTGTTTTTATTTCTTTTTTAATTTTTCTCGATATTTTTATTATTTGAATAAACTTCCTTGAGCTGCAAGTCAGCTGCGCACTAGCTGCTTGGCCTTAATCATTTCCTTCAGTAAGGTTTGGCTCATTTTCTTGGTTCTCCTCCTTTTGGCTGCTCCCACTGTTTTCCTTGAGGTTCTCTTCTGTTTCTGAATTTTTATTTCCTATATAGAGCAAGGATTTTTGTCTTAGCGACGACATCTATCATTAAGTTTCAATATGAGATAATACAAGGAAAATAAAAGTTAATTAGTGAGCTCACTATTTGAAGATCAAACCATGTCTTTTGAAAACGACGAAATATGTATTCCCTGTCTCATCAGGAGTCCAGAGGGAAGACATGGCAGTCATGCTGTGGGTGACTGAGCGGCAGGGGAAGAAAAACCACTGAGCAGAGTGGGGAGGAGAAATTGATGCAAATGAGCTAACAACCATTGCTGAACTTCGAACTCATGTTCTGCACCCATTTAGAAAAGAAAGGAAATTAATGTACTTCACGGCATTTACTTTACATTGTAATAGACAGATAACATGAAAATACTTTTGATTTATACTCATCAGAGAGCTTCTTCAGACATAAAAGAGTTTCTTCGGAATGTTTTTCTTTTAGCAGATCTTTGGCCTTGTCGAATTCGCTCTGTGTTATTGGCATTTGTGAATAGCACGATAATGGTGATCGATTCCATCCCAAGAATAGGTAGAGGGACTGTTTAAACAAGGCAGGGGGAGATTTCCAACTAAAAGCGTGCGTGAAATGGCCTTTCTTTGTGTGACGAACTTTTGTCTGTAAAACAAGCCGCCATCTTGGATTTGTTATCTGCCAGTCGTTACTTGGTCACGACAAATTAACATCGACCTACGGTAGGTCGGACACCTTATTGAGAATATATAACGTAATGTCGACACTTAGAACTTTATTTTCAATAAATGTTTAAGTGTAAAAAAGAAAATCTAAAATCCCCACTCAGGATTGAACCTGCGACCTCAGCTAGGCTTAGGCTTACATAGCCTACCGTACCACTGTACCACCTAGCTTCTCGGGTTGTTTAGTCCTAAATTTAACTATATAAACTGCTACCCCTAACCTCAACTGAAAGCTAACCAGTTACTCCGTTATATAAGTCTCAATAAGGTGTCCGACCTCCTGTAGGTCGATGTTAATTTGACATAACCTCGTTACTTTTTCTCCTTCCTTCCCAAGCGCCTTCGCGCGCGTCAATTTTCCTTCCCAAATTACTTGCGAATAAAATAAATAAGTGACGACTGGGTACGAGTCTAGCTCTTCTGTATGGGACAGTCAAGACCATCGCGCAAGTGGAAATGGTTTCGAGGAGAGCAGCTCGATGGGTCATTTCGCGTTACAATCGTCAGGACAGTGTGGCTGACATACTGAATGGCCTGGGCTGGAAGATTTTGCAAACCCGTAGAACAATTGGCCGCTTGTCTTTACTTTACAAATTCAGAAATAATTTAGCGTATGTCGATAATGCTGAACTTCAGCCAGTAGCATATTCTTCCACACGCTCATCTGGTCATGCTTATAAGATCATCTTTGCTAAGTGTGATTATAACAAGTATTTTATAAGTATTCTTTCTTTCTGTTGGTCTGTTCGCATTCATCTTTTGCCGCGCGTTGACATTTATTCCTTATTTCTGGGTAGATTTTGCGTTTGGGCTGCCGGATTGTCTTCGTTATAACGAGGATTTCGTTTTATTGAGGTTCTGGGCCGGGTTGTTCAAAGCGCGGTTAAGCTAACGCAGGGTTAGCATCAATTTTGATTCCAGTTAAATAATTTCTCAATGAAGATTTTTCCAAAGTATTTTTTCCCTTTAGTTTCGTCTCTGACTTGTCTTTCCATGTAACTTAAAATTAGCTTTTGAAAACATTTCTAACAAGAGAAATTCAATCCTCGATTAAGTTTTAATCCTGGGTTAGCGTTAACCGGCTTTCGAACAACCGGGCCCTGTTCTATACATTTTACTTGTAATTTTGCCGGGCTGGAGAATATCGTTCGTTATACCGAGGACTTCGTTATATAGAGGTTCGTTAAATCGAGGTTCCACTATATTGTAAACCAGTTGGACAACCATTAAAAGGTTCCTACTATACAAACTAAAAAATGCAGTTTTCATTGAACATTATTAGTTCTGAAAAAAGCAGTTTAGTAAAATATGTTCGTGCACTGTTATCTTCTTTCTTGAAATTATTAAAAGCTCGTTAAGGCTCATTATTGTTTTTTGTTCCTATTTACGTAAGAACTCGGTCGAACTGGTACGAGGCTAGAGAGAAAGAACGCAAGTCAAGATGATGCGCATCGAGTTGATGTAAAAAGTCGTAATACGCTCTCCTTTTTCAACTTTTTAAAGTGATTCGAACGATCATAATTATACGATTCGCATTTGTAACATGGAAACATATGTCACCGACAAAGAGAGCATGTTTTTGTTTTCTTGAACGGGCTCAGGTTCATCGATAAATAACACTTTTATTCTCTCTCGGTTAAAACATCGACCGAATTTAATATGACTATTATATTTTTTTAAAGCATCATGAAAAAAATAACATACCAAGTAGAGCTAGATTTTGTGTATATAAGCTATAGTTGTTTGTTACCTTGATGTGAAGTAGCAATGCAGTTCAGTCAAGCGCCCCAAACAACATCGGCCAGCAATAGTACTGACACGGAGAAACAACAGCCTTTCATACAGCTGTACTTGGAACCGTGGACTGAACCGTTCCCAATTAGACTTGGTTAATTTACAATAAAGCGGAAGAAATAAGGTGGTCACCCGTTGACATATTGACGTTTCGTAGACATTTTATTCACCATAATAATTTTTCGGACAAAACATAAATTTGTTGGACGTCTGATAAATGTGAAAACCCTCTTAACAAAAGTCATTATTTTATAACGGCAAGGCTTTTTGTTTTTGTCCCACTTTCAGTTTTTATCTGTTTGGATTTCATGTCATTCTAGTGATAATGCTAAGTCAATTAACGGTTTCACGGTAATGACATTCAGTTCAGTGCTAACGGAAAATCAATTTCGTAGGAAAAGGGTTCTACTTTACAAAAACGGTTTTCTATTTAACATATGATTTCAGATTCATTAACACGGTTCATCGAGATCAGTTCTTAATCGGTCTATCGTTTACAGTTGGCCTCATTTAACGCAGAGACATGTAAATCATCAAATCACAAATCTTAACGATATTAAAAATTGAACAAAATCCTGAGAGATATACACAGATGTTATCGACTGATTTGTTCAGTGCAAGAGACGGGGGCAAAAGCGACTACCAGCAAAAAAGACAATAACAAGACTAATATTTTTTACAAACACGGACCGAGCAAGCTAGTTCAATAAAATGTTTATAAACGTGCACGTGATACAGACGAAATTAAGTTACATGTAACTTCAGTCAAAGTTGTCATGCCATTTTCGTTCGAGTTTTGCGAGGATTTTAGAGTGGTCAGTTAGGCAGCCAGAAAAAAAGGTCTTTTTTTTCCTTTTTCTCAAAACGTATTAGCTAAATGTTGGTACTAAAAAAAAAAAAATAAGACGCTACAGACTCTACAGAAGCTCCCTTCCGAATTTGTTGGCAAAAGAAAAATATAGTAAAATTTGCATTTTATAATGAGCAATCATGGCATGGCTCAAATGTTAATGACTTTAATGCTAATAATATTTATTAGACTTTTCACAGTTTTTGGCGCCATCTTGGTTGGAGGGCATAGCTACATAGCTACAATTACAGTAAATGTATGGGATTTTTGCCGACTTTAAACCTCCGTAACTCCACTCCACATCGACGGACTTCCAAAATTTAAAGGTGCATCTTATCTATGCTATTAAACTGATCGAAAATTAGATCATTAAAAACGCTACAACGTTTGTAAAAACTGAATTAAAAATATTTTCATGTCACTTGTAATTTCGCGGCAAATTTGCAGTTTTTATTACAAGGGTTTGTGTGAAGTTTTAAAATTTTGTTTGCGGCTGTAATAAATTGGTTTTGTTCACTATATTTAACGAAAAGAATCTCGTGAAAATACCTTTTAAAATATGTATTCTTAGTCAAGATCCGAAAAAATTGAAATCAAAGTCCGCCAAAATCCCATTCATTTACTGTAATTGTAGCCATGTTTGCCCCCCAACCAAGATGGCGCCAAAAACCGTGAAAAGGTCTATTAGTTTTAACACGACCCAGTTTACAGCTGACTCTTTCTCCGTTGATGTCCAGTTACAATGTAGTTCAGCCAAAAGCTCTGTCAAAGTTACACACCCCAGCAGGAGAAGAGAAGCAACAAAGAAGCAACGGCCTGTCCCATTTCTTTCTTCAAGTTACAAATGTAGAATACCCCACAACAGTCATAACTGTAGAGCTTTCTATTTTATTATTTCAGTTGCCGTCTTTTTTATTTATAGCTTTATTTCAATTTTGTTGAAAAAGTTTCGTTCTCGATCTACACTCGAGTGAAGTTTTGGAGCGATTGGGATCGATTAAGGCAGATTTTTAGCTTCCATTCGTCGGCTAACCCTTGGGTTGTTTTAGGTTACAGAGCACTATGAATTAAAACAGGCTAAAGTGTGGCTTTTAGGATCCAGGACAAACATAGACAACATTGTGTTCGTCCCACTTTTGCCTTTATGTAATTTTAGTGATACTTCATTGTTTTTCAGTTTTTGACGTGCTCATCGCAACGATAATATTTTGTCATTTTAAACATGAATACTAAGGGTCTGTAGTCGGGCGAGAGGGCGTTTTATTTCTATTTCTTTTTTGTTTTGTGTGTGTGGTAGCTCGGGATATTTCGTAAGGTCAAGTAAACACAATACGCTTGACTAATGAGACCGAGGTGAGACATGTTCTCACCTCAGGTCATGAATACTGATAAAGTTAACAGACGCGCGTGTTTTAAAATACCTCTCGTTTTACAACAATCATTTCTTCTCAGTTTCTAGCGTGCCAACATAATTATTACAACTGTCGCATCAGAAAAGGCATTTCAAGCTTAAAGCGAACAAAAAGAAATAAATAAACTTGTAAAGTTCACTCCGGATTCTTCACTCCCCATTCATATTATAATGAGTGTAGTAAACAATGAACTTTATTTAGGACACTTTTAACAAACGCGCGTGTTTTAAAATACTTCTTGTTTTACAAAAACCATTTCTTCTCAGTTTCTAGCGTGCTAACATAATTATAACAACTTTCACAGACGCGCATACGCGCGTGCTTTAAAGTACTTCTTGTTTTACAACAATCATTTCTTCTCAGTTTCTAGCGTGCCAACATAATTATTACAACTGCCGTATAAGAAAATGCATTTCAAGTTAAAAGTGAACATATTCAGTCGCGCTTCACTATCTTGCTGGATTGCCTTGTCTAACATGGCCTTAAATGCAGCGCACATTGCGTATCAGCGGTCAGTGATCAGTGGCCAATGCGTTGATCATTGGATATCTTTATTAATAAATGCTCAGTCATTCGAAGTGTTCCAGATGTATCTTAAAGTCTAATAGCATATCTGGCAGGTAAGTCTGACTCTGGAAGGGAAAAGAATTAGTTAGTTTAGGAAAATAACTATTTTGTTACTCTATGAACTCAACAACGGGGCGAACTCGTTTAGTTTCGAGGCGAACTCGAGGGGGGCGAATTCACTGCGGGGCGAAACCACCAGTTTTCATGTAATATACATTTTTTGTACCACAAATATATCTTTCGCGTTCGATAAACGCTTGTCACCGAACTACCAAAAAAAAAACAATAAAGCCTCTGCGTTAAATACTCTTTCAATTATTCAACTGGCGAAGCACTGAGACGCTATGCTACTACAATATATAACTTTCACGTTCAATAATCTAAATTAAAGCCCGTCTTCTTCATGTTCACTTCCTTCGCTCAAGCGGCACAGTCGGTTCGCCTCGCTACGGCAAAACTACAGTGGACACGATCCGAACCTGATCCTTTTCACCTTCAGGCGCTGTCTGACATTTGTAGATCCAACAGCGTTCGCAAAATTACCATCACGCAAAAGAATTCCAAGGAAATTATAGCGTAAACAAACCTATGTGTCATCGTTTCTACGTAATTTACGTCATCACTCACTCCAACTCTCCCCAGACTCTCCAAAAATTGGAGCCACTTTTCAACTGAAGTGACGCATCTTTAAGCGCTAAATAAACGATTTTCCTTCTTTTTCTCGGGAAATGATTATTATTTTCGTTCTTTGGACATAATAAACTACTGAAAAACGAAGAAAAAATACATTTCATAGACACTATAATTACACAACGTTTCGCGCGTCGCTGGCAGGAAACTCTTCGACACAGTCTCAACAAGTGCGTTTTCTTCGAAATATCATCCTTTGAAATGTCTTCCGCGCTAGAAATGCAATGCGTTGATCGGGAGCTCTTTTCAGAGCTCATTGAATCCCCGATCAACCCTGCTTTATTGCACATACAGCTATTTCATTAACGTTTTCGAATGAAAGCTCAAAGCCAAGACCGCAATCCCATACTACCTTGCGGTCTTAGCTTTTCACCCTTTTCATTCGACAACGTTGATTGAAATAGCTGTATCTACAACGCTGCAAGGCTACGATCAGATGTTCTATCTCCAAATAAACGGAGAGGCTCTTTGGCAGTGGCGCGTTGTCAAGAGACCGGCAAATGTTCCAAGTGCTTCAAAATTCAAAATGTCATTCTCATCTAATATTTGTGGTGTCGACAAACAGATTTTAACTTCTCTAGGGTATAGCACGACTTACTGAGGTTATACACAACTGACTGAGTTGTACACAACTTACTGTTGTTGTACACAACTGACTGAGTTGTACACAACTTACTGAGGTTGTACACAACTGACTAAGTTGTACACAAGTTACTGGCGTTATAGCGGAGCAGTCGCGGGCCGAAGGCCCGCTGCGAAGCCCTATACACATAGAACCTATGCCCACGTGGTCCGTCATTTTTCATGGTCATGGCTAGCGGAATATTTCGCGGGCGCGCCACCGTGACATGTGTGTCGGTGCGTCGCGCAAGGCCAACTCGCGAGCGCATATGACGTCGCAAAACATGCGTGTATGACGCCACACAACATCCGGGATCTTAGTAATTTTGAAAGCAAGGCGAGGCTTTGTTTTTCGCGCGGCTACACAGACGTCAGCTCGGTAAACACTTTAAAAGTTAGACTTTCGCAGTGTTTAGCGGAGAGTAAAGTCGTTATTTCCCTGCATTTTTTCGCGGTTTGCTACTCAAGACTGGGATACTATTTAAGGAATACTCAGAAGCCGCTTTAGTGGAAAAAGAAGAGCTTTCAGGGATAAAATCTTGCTTCGAGGAATCTCGTACGTTTTAATCAATGCAGGAGCAATGCTGGGAGATGCCTTGTTTTTATTACGAATTTCAGAACCGAAAAAGTGGAGTTTTAACGAATTTCCAAGCAGTCCAGTGACTTAAAGGTAAAATAAATCACATTTTTCGATGGAAATTTATGTTGATATTAATTTTTGATTTTCTTTTCCTTTGTGTTCTCTTTAGTTTTGGAGACATGTTTATAAAACGTGCTCAAATTAAGTCGTGTTATCTTGAATTTCATCAAGAACAGCGCTGCCTTGATGCGCTATAAATGGTACGTGTTTTGCTTTTAAACATAAACTAATAGATATTTGAATAAAATTTTTCAAAATAAGATTTAGGTTGAAAAGCGATTTTATGTAAACAAAAAAGACTTGGATTTTATAGTTCTAAACTTCACTCATGACATGTTTATAAAACGTGCTCAAATTATGTCGTGTTGTTATCTTGAATTTCATCGAGGACAGCTCTGCCTTAATTCGCTATAAATGGTACGTGTTTTGCTTTTAAACATAAACTAATGAAGGTTTGAATAAAATGTTTCGAAAGAAGATTGTGTTGTCCATTTTTATGTGTTTGTTCATTCATTACCTAGATTGAAAAGCGATTTTATGTAAACAAAACAAGACATAGATTTTCTGTCTTCACTCGCGTCGCCCTATGCAAATATGTTTGTGTGTTTTTGCAATTTTGATTTCCAAATCAGTTTCTCGGGCAATTTTTGACAAACAACAACTGTATTTTATTCGGAAAGTAGTCGTACTAGTTATTCTAGACAGAGAAAAGTTGTTTTTGTTAACTTTTGTACGGTCTAAATGTACTGTGCAAACGGTCGGGTAATACTGTTTTCGCGAATTGGTAAAATTGAAAAATAGCCCGGTCGTCAATCTTAATTCTTTTGCTTCCGACCTTTCATCTTAGTTAAGTTTTACCTTAGGTAAGCTTGTTCAAAGTGCGACGCTGTTAGGCTAAGCCTATCTATATATATTACCGAAAGTTTATGGTCGATGCCCATTAAAACGAATCCTCCAGAGAGCCGAGAAGTGTTTGTATTTTGTGGGCTGTTCTTTCGGCGTATCTGATTTGCATCGGGCATAATTAATGAGTTCCGCTGGCGGAGGGCGTTTTCTCGGCTTCAGAAGTTTGCATCAAAAAACATTCGACGGCTTGGGACGGAGAAAACCCCCTTCAACTTTCATGGAATATTTCACATAGATGCTGGCAAAAACGACTCCGCCGGCGAGCCGAGAAATTTTGAGCTTTTTCCGTTATTTACATTTCCAGAGAGCATTCGTTTATACGGTCGACCGGTCATGCATCAACGGTAATAATATTCAAATGTCAACTGACAGTATGTGCAAAACGAATGTTGTAAAAAATTACCATGAAAAGATTCAAAGATAAATCTTAACTAGTAGGCAATCTAATATACCTATTTCCTTTCCATGGACGACCGAATTTCTGAGCCAAACCTTCTGAAGGTTCTCGTTTCTTGACAGCCGCCTCGAGCCTTCGGCGGCGTTGCTCAAAAAACGTATCAGTTACGACGGAAAATAAAAGAAAACACACAAAAACAAGATGCAATGCCTTGAATATGAACTAAATATTTGAACAAAATCATCTTGAAGTTAATAGACGATACAGACTCCCCGATGTAAACGGATTATTTTAGGAATCAAACTTTCTCGCCACAAAACAGATTTTCGTGGCCCCAGAAATTCTAGAACGCCCGCAATGCATCACGGTAAGTGACGATGGGCCTTTAACTGTTACATTTTGTTTACATTAGGAGTGACAATCATATACTTCC
Source organism: Dendrophyllia cribrosa (assembly GCA_024195265.1). Classification (NCBI taxonomy): domain Eukaryota; kingdom Metazoa; phylum Cnidaria; class Anthozoa; order Scleractinia; family Dendrophylliidae; genus Dendrophyllia; species Dendrophyllia cribrosa. The sequence continues at coordinate 25,159,467 of JAJLRJ010000011.1, read as the reverse complement.
TCTTCAGATTCAATTCTAACCCCATTTGCTCTCCCTTACTTTTACTGTATAAATTTGTATTTGTATGGCAACTATTAAATAATAAATAAAAAAAGGCTTGTTCTGGGGCCTGTTTCTCGAAAGTCCCACTAACTTTTCGGACCGGGAAGCTATTTTATCACGGTACGTCATGTTTACATTAAAGATTCGAATTTTGCTGGTTCTAAAAGCTAAGCAATCAAATTATAAGTTGACGAAACAAGTCCGGCTGATTTACGGGCTAAAAACTACACCACCGTTCCGTAGATTCTGATTTTAAAATATAGCTCCGGGCCCGAAAAGTTATCAGGACTTTCGAGAAACGAGCACCTTAGCGGTCGCGGCTAAAAGGGATGATTCAAAAGGACCACATTAAATATTCAACACTAACATCAAATAATGATTTCCTTGATCCGAAGACTGCAGTGTCAAGACTATTTAATGAGGTCATTTTGAGTCATCCCTTTTATGGCTCACCCACCTTAGCATTCATTACTATAGCGTATATTAGAGGGACACTGTTCCACAGATTATTTCGATTTTTAATCGCCAAATCCGACAAAATATGCAACTAAATTGGTAAAAAAAACTGGTTCTATAGAGCAAAACAGAAGTAGAATGTTTTTGCAGGGCGCGTTTGACAAAATATAATTTTCGTATTTAACAACCTCGAATTAATTATCACTTCCCGTTTGTGTTTTTTCTATTATAAGACTACCGAAGGTATGAATCACTTTCATAGCACGCGCGCAATGCCTAAAACTGTTCCTTTGTCAGTCACCAAAAGTTAAATTAACATACTGTAGACTCTTTTCACAAATGGCGGCCAATTTATTATTATTTTATATACATGCTAATTAGACCAACTAGCCTCATTTTAGAGCAAAACTTCTCTTGAATTTTACACATGCTAACGAGGCTAGTTGAGATGATTAGCATAAATATAAAAAAATAATAAATCGACCGCCATTTGTGAATAGGTTCTAAGTTCGCACTTTCGTTCTATGTTGTTTGTTGATTCCCTTTCCAAGACCGCCAAACTCTAGAATTTGTTTGTAGGATGCGCGTGTGACAAAAAAATTACTTTTCGTATAATTAAAAACCTTCGAATTCATTCTCTCCCGTTTGTGTGTTTTCTATTATTAAAGACTACTACTGAAGGTATGAATCTCTTTTATCGCAAGTTTACGCGGTCGGTAAACAAATTTCTGAACTGACACAATATTTATTCTCGAGGCAAAGTTAATGATTTCTCTCGCCCGACTATTATTAAACATTTTGCTGTTTTGCTGGCTGCACAATATTATCTGGCCTCCGGACTAGTGTTGCGAAAATGAACTAGCTTTTGCTTACGATTACGTTTGGTAGCTGCGTTAGCCTGCGATATTTCGTCAGGCTTTGCTTCGCCGCCGCGATATTTCGTCTGCCTTAACTTTCGCCTGTGCGATATTTCGTTTGACCTAGCTAAATTTCGTCGCCGTTATGGCGAGATTTCGTTTCGGCTAGGCGAAAGTTCGTTTGGGCTTGGCGAAATATCGCCGACATTTTGGCGATATTTCGTTTGACTTAGCGAAGTGTCACAGTACTGTACAGGATTGCAAGAATGGAAGTAGATTACTGTTCATCAATTTTGATTTCGTGAATCAAAGTTTCCATTCTGGTGAAATTTTGAGTTTTTCAGTCGTTATTTTGTCTTTTTAGTTCATATTCCTTTGCGTTCATCACTTTTGGCGAATTTTTGTTCCTATTTTAAGATACGAAAGCAAGCCGGCTTTAAGTAAGCTACTTTCAAGCTTAAAGTAAGGTACTTTTCACAAGAATGAAAACATGATATTTTAGCCAGGCTGAGGACGTTGTCCTTTCAGAGTACTTGCACGTTGTTTCTGAACGTGACCCTCTTGATGATCGAGATTTTGCTCATATGGTTGAATCAATTAAAGGAATTAGATCGAAACCAGTATCTAAGAAATACCCCGTTTCCGCCAAAATGATTAGAAGGATTTTTGACAGATTTGGTAGACCAGATTCTAATATAAAAGAATTAAGAATTGCTGCTATATGAGCTATGACTTTTGCAGGTTTTAATCTCACGTTATAACGAAATTTGTAGTATTCGTCCCAGTCATTTGCAATTTCACGTCATGATTATCGTTTAGTATTTATTCCACAAAGTAAAACTGACGATTACAGAAAATGAAACTCCGGTTTATTCTAATACGTTGGATAGTAGATATTGCCCTGCAACTGCATGTATCACGTTCTCGTTATTTCAGAGAAGTTGATATTGATTGATATGCCTTTATTTAGATCTCTTACTTATTATAAACGCTTGTGTAGTTATATCCTTTAGAGACCCAAGCTGTCATACTCGAGGTGAATAGAAAATATTTAAAACCTCTGAGTTAGGATCTGAGAACCGTAATCAGCAGGTAACAGTTATGTAGTATATAACAACAACAACTTATAGACTGCTAAAAATACACAGTGGATATATCTGATGTTGGACGCCTGACGGTGCACAAAAATATCACGCATTTTAATGACAATAATTATCTTTAAACAACCACACAGATTGTTTTTAGGTCTTTATTGACGTCATTAATATATTGGTTCCCACCCACGGAATACCAATTTACACCTCGAATAAGACGAAAAAAATGTATGCATGAAAAACAAAATTCCGTTTGTAACTTTATAAAAAGTATAGGCTTTAAAGAAAAGTTGAAGCATGTCTTGTAACGTTAATAATACATTTCACCGAATATCCTATCCTCGTTTTGTAAAAGCGCCCAACTTGGACTGATTCAAAACGACCTGAAACTTGGATTCAGAATGTTTTGAACTTGCGTATATTGTTTTAAGGCTAGTTTACACGTGCGGTTTTTGATACAACTTTTGTAGCAAGTTGCAGCATCAAATCGAGTGCGTAAACTAGTGACGATTTGGGCGCAATTTGTCACGAGATGTCACAAAATAATCGAACATATTTGAAACCTGATGCAACTTGGTGGCGAGTTTGGGGAAATGATAGCAAATTTCCCACCCGAATCGCACAGAAATGCCATTAGTTTACACCTGCGAGCCTGTGAAAGTTACGTTGGAGAGTGCACGTTCTCTTAGTTTCATGAAAATAATCAGATGTAAGAAGATGAACTGAGCTTTCCGCTTTGAAACTTTTTAAGCTTTCCGCTTAGCTTTCCGCTTAGAAACTGTCTGTATTGCCTTGTAGGCGCAGAAAGTGGAAATACGTCTTCCACGTTGACGACTATAAACTCATTGTCGCAATCCTATTCATGACTAAATACATTGTGACTATAAACGAGGTCTAAACCTCAGCCTTTAATCTGGTTTAAATTGCTATTCATTGTTTGTTAGTTGACTGCTAGACGCCGCCTGGACGAGGTTTAGGAAAAGCTGCGTTTAAAAAATTGAAATTGTGAACTGAAACCCGGTTTAGACCACGACTTTCTAAACTTAGTTTAATCGACCCAAAATGACCTTACGGCTCTTATAGTCTACTAGTTTAGATCTTAAAAAGACTGCAAAATTTGAAAACAAAAATGCATGAGAGCGTTTTGGAAAAAAAATTGAGTTGAATATTTCCATCAATAAAATTAAACATTCCCCATACCTTCTGTCAATTTGTCGATGCCATTGTTTTTCTGAGAGATAGAAACAATTCTTTTTACCATATATTATAAAAGCATAAAACTACTTTCCTTCAAGGTTTCATCCAGTTTTGGTTCACAGAAGCAATGTTTTAAATATGCTCATTTTACTCACACAAGTAACACTTTCGTTAGAGAAGCGTTTCTTTAAAAACTAGTCGATGTATATTTTAAAAAGCTTTTGATCAGAAGTCTTTCATGTAATGAACTACCGTAAAATCTCTATTAAGCCACCCGGATGGCTTATTTATATAAGGACCTTTCGATGGGTGGCTTATTGGAGAGGGGGTTTTAATAAGGGTGGGGGGAGGGGGGGTGGGGGGAGGGGGGGTGGGGGGAGGGGGGTGGGGAGAGGGGGGTTGGGGGGGGGGGGCTTATTGATTTTATAGCAAGATGCAGCACGATGTACACTATCAGGATATCCTATGATATGAACTTTATTCGAGCATCGTTATGTCAGGATTAAACTTAAATGTTACAATTTCATCATTTTTCCCTATATGGTTTATACCAATAACAAAAGCCACTTTATCACGGTTCAAGAGTGCTGACTATCTCAGATAATATAGAGATCTCGGATAACATTAAATGATATTCTATCCGTTGGAAAAACTGAAGCATATGAAGTTGGAGGTCATGCAGCCAAAGATGGAGAACAAATTGGTGTGATTGAAATGGGTCACGTTGTTTAGCCTCGTTTTATTCTGAATACCGCTTTGTAATTTTTGCATACAATCGATCCTGATCGATGCCTACAGTCTTGTAACACATTATTACATGCAAAGCATTCGCCCAATCAATCACATTACAAACTAAACTTCGAAGACGTGAATAAATCATACTACCGTACTTTTGTTCACATGCAGTGTATTTTTCTAAAGCGGGAGGGGTGAGGTGGCTTAAAGAGAGAGGGGAAGGGGGAGGGCCGAATAATGTTTTCTTCTAAAGAGGGGTGGCTTATTTGAGAGAGGTGGCTTAACGAATAAATTTGTAACTGCAGTCAAATATCCAAGAAAATTTCCATGTGAAAACAACAGCTCGGTTAATGCTTTTGCAAACAATTCTGATGACAGCTTACATCTAGGATTAACCATATATAATCGAGAGAAAATTAGGTTTAAACGCGCCATGGAGCACGGACCTCGCTGCGTTCGGTCCATACGCCATGACTTCGAGCCAAATGTTTTCCAATCCGGCCCTCCCACTCAGTCAATAAGTACATATAAGTTCACTGTTGAAGTGCACTGAACATTGCGTGAGATGAATTAACGTTTTCCCACTTTATCCGAAAGAGGAAACATTTATCACGTTTTGAGGTTTTGTTAATAATATAGCTGCTGGAGACAGTTCTATTGATATACTAGACATTGTCTATTGCCTATTATTTCAAAATAAATATAAATAAATAACAAATAAACGGAATAACGTCACTGTTAAAGTGACGTGAGATGAATTAGCGAGCCTTTTATGTTTTGTTTTCGCTTTATAAACCAATAGCCATATAAGGCTTGACTTTCTGTGTGTGCATTCAGAGATGCTTCCTTTGGTAATGGTCATCTTCTGTCTATCTTCATCTTCGAGGTAAGTTATATTATCTTAGTTTTTACTTGGTTTACTTGTGTCCACTCAATTTAGTTAGTCACATAACTCAAGAGCATTTAAACACTGTAAGTGATAACAACGTCGCCTTACAAACTAGGGCCACCTGGAATAGCGTTCTATTGCTTTTCCATACCATTTTAGTGCTTAATCATGAAGCGACACAATGTAAAGGCTAATTAATACAGTTTGGGTTTTTCGGTTCTTTTTACTGAATATTCCAGCAGCAGAAAATGTTCATCTTTCCGAAAATTCTAGCTGACCTTATTTCGTACCCATAATCCTAACTGACCTTATTTCGCACCCATAATCCTAACTGACCTTATTTCGTACCCATAATTCTAGCTGACCTTATTTCGTACCTATAAACCTAGCTGATCTTATTTCGTACCCATAATCCTAGCTGACCTTATTTCGTACCCATAATCCTAGCTGACCTTATTTCGTACCCATAATCCTAGCTGACCTTATTTCGTACCCATAATCATAACTGACCTTATTTTGTACACATAATCGTAGCTGACCTTATTTTGTACCCATAATCCTAGCTGACCTTATTTCGTACCCATAATCCTAGCCGACCTTATTTCGTACCCATAATCCTAGCTGACCTTATTTCGTACCCGACACGACATTTTGTATCCCTCCGAAAACAAAAGGCGTTAAATTTCCCGATGTTACGAAAGTTTGGGGCGGAATTTTACTAAAGGAAACTTCTAGTAGTGTGTTTTAATAGCTGTATTTCCAGATAAGACGAAAGTGCTTGGTTGAATCATGTCTGTGTACAAGGATTCGGAAGCAGCTCAGATCTCCATAGCAACGGTGCAGTCATTACTTATCATCTTAAACATCACAGGGAACTCTCTCGTTTGTGCTATTATCATAAAGAATCGGGATATGAGGTATGCCAGGGAACTACGCACAACCTAATCTAGAACAGTCACAAATTATTGTCTAGCAGTTTAAGGGCTGAGTCAAGAGCTTTAGCCAGAAAAAAAAGATTTATTCGTGATATTTCTGGCAACAGACCTTCCCATAGGTCCCGTTACCGTCTTGTGATGAAATGTTTAAAAATAGCAAACTTTGACGAGTTGTCAGTGGTTTTATAAAAAAAAAAAAAACGTCGAACCGAAGCGTGAACAAAACAAGATGGACCGAACACAAAGCTGTATGCTCCTTATGAACTAGCAATCCCCGCGATTGAAGAGGATTAATTGTTGTCTTAATTATTTATTTTGACAATTTTTTAGTGTTCGGACATATTCTAGTTATTACCAGCTTTCCCTTGTGAAGATGATCTTCGTTGTTTCCTCAAATAAATTTTAAGGATTATTCACAAATACAAATCGAGGATATTCATCCCATATGTAAAAAGTTACACGTGTGAAATCTTCGTGGAAATTCGATGCATAAGGCTTTTAAATATCCATTGTCACTTGACCGTGATGCACCGCGCATTGTTTATTTTGATTTGGATCCAGATAAATGCGATCTCTCGCGAAGTGAATTTTTGGCCTCTCATCTCGAAGAAGAAATGAACACTGCGTTTGAAATTTCGTTCGACATTAATTTATTAGTACCAAGAAACGGTCCTGTTAGATATCAAAAGCCCGTATAACATGTCTCACGTTTTGTCTGGGGCCGCTCAACCCGCCTTAGTGTAGCTCCAGTCACGGTGGTAGCTTCCTCCGTTTCAAAAGATCGCATAGAAAACATTTTCACGTCGAGGAACGCGGAAAACCTCCTGATAATTTTACCGAAAGTTTAAGGTCGATGCCGCTTAAAACGAACTTCCAGCGAGCCGAGAAGTGTTTGTACGGGGCTGTTCTGTCAGCGTATCTGATTTGCATCGGGCATAACTAGTGAGCTCCGCTGGCGGAGGAAGTTTTATCGGCTTCAAAACTTTGCATCGAAAAAAAAAAACTCGACGGCTAGGGACGGGAAAATCCTCCTTTAACTTCCTTGGAATATTTTACATAGATGTTGGCAAAAACGACACCGCCAACGAGCCGAGAAGTTTTGAGCTTTTTCTGTTGTTTACATCTCCATGGAGCTTTATTCATTCCGGTCGATCGGTCATGTATCGATGGTAAGATTCAAATGTCAGATCACAGTATGTAGAAAACGAATGTACTAAAAAATACAATGAAATTGGGGATCTATGAACGAGTTAAAAAATTAGAGGCAAATGTCATCCAATTTTTTGCCATGGTGTGACGTCACACACGTTTTACTTTGTGCAATTTGAAGCGCTGTTGGCAGATTATTGATGAAGTAAACTCGAAAGCTGTGAGGTAAGAAACATAAGGACAGGCTTATCATTTTTCCATAAATGTGCTATTATTGAGTCCCTCTCGAGTACCATAAACAATGTAATTTCGATAGCTACCTCATTTAGTCGACAGTAAAAATGTACAATATAATGGCTGATGACGTAGGACAGCTTAGTTGTGATTGCCACTGACATTACGGGCACTTTCTGGCCGCATGCAAGAAGGGAGATAATCATCCTCTTCTCTCCTTGTCCGTTTACTTATTACTTGGGCGTAGCGACCAAGTATTAAAATGCAGTTTGGTCGTCCACAAATGTGCAGTATTGCGCAACCCTGGGGACGGCGGGATTGTTCAAACCTTCATCGCGGTCACACGTCCGAGGCGTTTTTCGTTTTATTTGGTGGGATTCATTTAGTATTAAGTGGAAACGTGGGCAAGGATGTATAAAATAATTAGTTTGTGTAACTATCTTTTCATCTTTCCGGCTCAAAATAATGAGCTTCTTTTCGATCGTTGAAAACTTATCAAAACGCTTCGTGCCTGAGCAAAATTGTGTTGGCAAATGACGCCGACAGTTCTGCGGTTCATAGTTTTCAAACGCTTAGAACTTTTTTTAGTAAACTTTCAAAACGTTTAGTGAGTTGACAGTGTATTGTTAATATATGAAACTTTTAATAAACAGTGAAAATGACAACCTTAAGGTTAAAGTGTACCTTCGGGGGTGTCACCAGTATAACAGCTCTAGCGTCTTAAGATTACACTTAATATACCTAAACCCAGATATCAAATTAAAGCTTTTTTGTTGATTATATGTTAGCCTAGCTTCTGTCCAAATTTGAGGAAAATCGAACAAATTTCCTTTGAGTTGTAGCTTTTTAAAGTGTCCCCTACAAGCGAAAAATTAACTTTAAGAAAACAGCGCTTAAAAAAACATATCGCTTCATAAACAAACTCCACCCACAAAAGTTATACCGTCATTTCTCCGTCAATTTTCACTTTTTTTTGATATTTTTTTATGGGATGAAAGTTCATTCTGTAAACTTTATTTTGACGCCAAAAAAAAAAATTCCATAAATTTTTGATCTGAAGGTACACTGTAACCTTAAAGGGACACTGTCACGGGTTGACATGCGCCGGTTCTCGTCCGATCACCGAAGTTAAGCCCTGTCGGGCGAGGTTAGTACTTGGATGGGTGACCGCCTGGGAATACCTCGTGTCGTTGGCTCATCATTTTTTTGGTTCCGTCAAGGAGCCACTCGTCCTGAGGAGGGCAAACTGAGGCCAAAGTCATGAAAACATAGCATACCTTCGACGATATTTCAAGGACAACAAATGGGCGACGAAGTCGCTGTCACTGGAAGCTTCATACCCGGCATCGAATTTTGCCTGAAGCCACGACCTAAATATCCGATTTTCCAAATATATTCGTTTGTGGTTTCTAGACCACGCTATCTTATATTCTGCTTGATCCTCGAACTTCCTCTTCCGTCCCGAATTGGTTCTTTTCCTTCCACCGCCGCCACTAGTCGACGCCATTTTGAAATTGACGGTTCAACTTGAAAAATTCAGGCTGAACTTCGAAAAACTCGCGCATGCGCCCTCGTGACAGTGTTCCTTTAACTTTGAAGTACTTTTGTTAACTTTTGCAAATTTCTCTCGTTTGACCGCGGTGGAATACATACCTGTTGTTTGTTGACGCGAGGCGAACGTCACAAAGTGCGAGTTGTGTTTTCTCTGTTGCATCTAACAGTTTCATATTCAATATGCGTAAGGAAATTACTCAAGAAGACACTGCGAAAGTATTTGACACTCGCGATTAATTCTACGATACCTTCATGACGGAAACCCGCCAAAACATGTTTAAACGAACATGAAGAAGATAATTTAGACGAATACATACATAGCGTTTATTTAATAACTGAAGTGCGCGAACAGTGGACAGCGAAGGAAGAAATATAAGCGTAGTAGGAATCCCAATTAATTTCACTTCTTTCGGTTGTTTGCCTTTCATTAATTTTTATTTCGTGAAGTTGAAAGAACAAAACAGCCAACTGAAACTTTGGGTGCAAAAATTCACCACCGAGAGAAGATGTAAACAATGCACGCGGTGTCTTGCGATACGTTTCTTGCGAGTTTCGCTTCCGCTAGTGAATGTTTCTCGGGCGAAAATAACCTTAAAGCGATCACTTTATCGTTTATTTTTCTTTTCTGTGTTTCGGATACAGAGGAATAAAAACTGGATATATTTTCGTGTGTCTGATTGCGAGATGTTTTATGAAACAGCTGCGTTATGCGTTACTGGAAAGGTTTCAAATTACTTTCAAATATGCAAATTACAACATTTTTACCTCAACTGAAAAAATATATTTCAAAGGGCTAAATTTGTTTCTCTCCTCCTAAATTATCACTTCTGTCGTTAACTTTGATTAAATTTATAAGTTTCATTCAAACTTTATTATAATAACGGCGGGAATACTTCCAGCAAAACTTTCAATTGGAAAAGTTGTTTTGACCTCGGGTCCGGACCAGAATTACATCATGGCTTCGAAAGGCCACTTTGCGGCTACATTTGCTTTCACTTCAAAAGTGTCGGAAACACAGACCAGCTAGCTACAAGATTTAGCTAAAACCAATAACAACCATCGGGAAACTCTGACATACGGCCTTTTTTTTTTCAACGGTAAGTACAAAGTAGGCATCGATTTGTATTTTTCAGTATGTACTCGTCTTTTGACACAGTGGACACGCTACTTTAATAATTTACGTGCGATCTCGCACGCTTAGTGTACTGTGTCTTCTTGTTTTAGACGGTTAAAGGTCGGCACACACGAGGGGACCAGTCCCAGGGACCGGTCGCAGGGACTGGTCCCCTGTCGGAGTTTACACGATGGGACGAGTCGCGGGAACCAGTCCCTTGAAGGGTTTACACGCTGGGACCTGTTTCACAACAAGATAGCAGCATTTATGACGATTTTTAAAAAAGAATATCGCTTTATGGAGATGGAAAAAGAGCAATTGTCAACAGAGAAACCAAATTTACTAAATTAACCGCTGAAAGTGTATCAGTCAGCTCTGAGCGTTACTGGACAAACTGTGTTCACCATGGAGTGTTGACAG